>WBMW01003919.1:1084066-1136642 GCA_013396635.1 Penelope pileata | reverse complement strand
GATGGTGATAGGAGGACGGTTGGACTAGATGATCTTGTAGGTCCTTTCCAACCTAGTGTTTCTATGATTCTATGATTCTACGATTCTATGATCAGCCACGCTCTCCTCGCAGCTCACACCGCACCATGACGCGCACGCACCGCCTCCCACGCGCCGCTCTCCAGAACCTTCCTAGGGCTGCGCCACGCCCCATGCACATGGGCCCACCGCTGGAACGTACCATCCCCTCCAGGTGGGGGGAGGAGGGGAGGAAAGATGGCAGAGAGCCAGCGCTCTTTGTCATTCATGCAGGAGGAATTAAGCAGATTGGCCGTTTAACACAGCTGCCTCCCCTCGAAGAGTGGCCCCCTGCCCTCCAGCCTGTCTCCACACAATGTTTCTTCCCGGGCGCGGTGAGCCCTCCAGCGCTGAGGCTGTGAGGAGGGTTATGAGCCGCGTGCTGCAGGCGGTGGGTTCCACCTGGCGAGCTGTCAGATCAGGCTGATAACTGAACAAACGTGGCCAGGAACAAGCGATTAACTGGCCGCAGGTGTAGGTTTCCCTCAGCAAGGAGCTGCTGCCCCTCAGAACCAAGGGTGCATCACAAAGGATCCCCTGTTCTTGAAGGTAAAGTAACAGAAATAATACAACACCCCTCACACAAGCAGTGCACTTGCACATCAAGGTGACAAAAATGGCCTGGAATCCTCCCTGCTGGGGTTGATTTCTCAGTTAGTGCTACCTGATGTGTGAAGCAATGGGGCTGTACCTGCTCGCTGGCAGGAGGGCCCCGCAGCAGCCCAGTGCCCAGTTGGTGCCATGCATCCCCTTGGCACCATGACTCCTGCTGGTGCCTGCTCCGAGCCCTTCTGCCTGGCCAGCTGCTGAAGCCCAGGAACCAACAGGACTTCAAAAATAGCTGTTATCCCACTCATTGGCATTTAAACTTCCAGCTTTGTTTACTCCCTGGTTTGACAGTCCGTCCTACCAGCGCTTGCAGGAACTCTTGCTAGAGCAAAGCAAAGGTTGTGGTTTGGCATGAGATGCTGACTGATGATACATGGCTGTTAGATGACCTCAAAACTCATGGTTGTGCCTCTGCTTACAGCAATTGGCAGTCCTACAGCTGCAGAGACCACTTGTTTTCCCTCACACCCTCCTTCCTGTCTGCGCAGCTGAGAGGAAGGTAGTTCCTCTACCCTTCAGAGAAAAGCAAAAGTATTTTTTGACCTGTATGACTGGTTTCTTCCTTTTGTCCCCTTTTATCTCTCAACTCCCCTTAGCTCACCAGGAGATGGACAGAGCACTGCCTGCTCTCCCCAGCACCCATCTATTTTGCTGGAAGAAGGAAGCAGGAAAGGCATCCAGACCAAACAGGGTTTTCCCCAGGCATGCAAGAGTGGAGTGTGACAACTGATGTGTTTCGTCTCAATGCAAATCGAGCTCCAGATTTATGATTAAGCTGTAAAAGTTGGCAATGCTGGAAGAAATTAGTGTCATAAAAGATCTCATAGTCAGAGGAGTTTTGGACTCAGAAAGACAAGGACAAAGAATCTCAAGGGAAGAAAAATTCATCCCAGTCGCACTTTTGCTGCTGTAAATGGAGCAGTTTTCAGTGAAGTAGTTTTCAGTACCTGAAACATGGAGTACATCTGGTTTACCATGGTGTAACATGAGACTGAACTTTGAATTTTTATGATCACAGAGAAACAGCTGCAGAAGTTAAAACGCACATTAATCCCCTCAGTAAAGTATCTGGCCCAAAAAGGAGTATATAAACTCACGAGCTTTGTGCATCATTTCTCCTATATGCTATTCAGGTCTGTTGCTTCTCAACACACACCGTGCAACAGCGCATTCAGCCACATATGTAACATTAGATCTAACAAAAGGATACAATTTGCAAGTACTTAGGCATTTACATCAGTCCCACCTGACATAGCAGGTGGCCCTTCAACATCCCTGCGGTTTATTTGTCATCAAGGTAACCTAGGAGGTCCAAAATGACAAATCCAGGTAGCATCATAGCATTGAATCACATTGGGAAGAAAAATAGACCTCAAGTAATTCATTGCCAATCTTTATATTCATGGTCGTAGTCGTGCTTTTCATGCTGTCAGCAAGCGCAGCACAACAGGTTCCAGGCTGTCAGAGGCCTGAAGACAGCCTTCAGAGCAAGAGCTAACAGGATAACCTTCACTGAAGCTAAGAATAGGCTGAGGGGATGGTACAAACTATTGAAGCTATCCTCCTTAGTGATATGACATTAAATACTGCCAGTAAAGCAATTGCTGCTCAGTTCAACAAAAAAGTACATTTTGTAAATGAGAGACTGGGCCCAGAAGAACAGAAAACATCCGATTGCATTTTGAAAGGAGAGAGAGCAGAGAGTTTGATCTGCAGCCTGCATCAGGCTTTAAGGCACTATGTGATAAGTGCTATTATATTTTCAGAGTCCAATGATGGCAATCCTTAATTACGCCGAGACACTTCATTACTGGAATAAAACCATGGAGTTCAGCAGGTCTGTTTATGTGAAGTACTACAGAGGTGAAAAGCTGCTGTTTGGCTTCTATGCTAATTCCTTCTCCTATTTCTTCATATAACATGAGAGCTCCTAACTGATTTTCCAAAGAAGCCAGAGAAAATGTTGTTTGTCTGTTCATTTTTTATCTGTGAGAAATGCATCACTGTCCTTTATGGTCATTCTCAAAGTCTGTACTTCAGCCCCGAGACTGGTACCATCAGATTTACTGTTCAATGTATTTGGAGCTGCCTTCAGCTTTGTCTAAGTTGACATCTTGCATAGTTGCCTTGTTCTGCCCTCTCCTTCCAGGATACCATGTAGGAGAACTGGTTATTGAGTATTTTACTGAATACTTGGTACAAATAATTGAATTTTTAAGTATTGGAAAAGAAATAGCATCTTTAGAGGGCAAATCTACCTAGGTCAGAGGTTTGAGAAGTGTGACATAGATTGCATGACACAAAAATAGTTTTAGGCAGTTGGGAACAAGATTAATTTGTGCAATTGAGTTTGACATGACTGTGGCTGAATATGACTGAAAATCATTTTAAAGGACCTAAACCAAGAAGATGAGTCAAATCTACCACTTGATTTAGTTACTTTATTATATATCTTTAGTTGACATGAACTTCTAGTTGATGATGTAGTGGCTACAGAATGTCCAACTCACAGATACAGTGTGAGGAAACAAGCAGAAATTTCAGTTGTTAGCCAAAAAACCTGCAACTCCGGTACATTGTTCCCTTTGTCAGCACAACCAGGATGCCAGGCATTCCTGTAAAGCACCCAGTACTGTCACTTCTGGAGCTGGTGACCAATGCACAGGTGGCTGTGCTACACGATCGTTCAGGATGTGAAACGAAACAAATTGCTTTCATCCAGTAGAGCGAGTTTCAGCAAGACTCTAAAGGGACATTTCTCAAGGCACCCAAAAGGAGTTGGATATCACACTCCTCATGAAAGACCACAAGTATTTCAGTAATGAACTCTTCCTTTGCACTTTGGAGGAGTAGAAAGGAACACTAAACTCCTCCAGTAACGCATTTAGCTGGAAATAATAAAGCTATTTTATATGAATACCAGTGCACTTTCAAAATCATCGATAAGAGCTCTCCATCCTGGGCATTCATTTGAAAATATTCACAACCACAGGCAAAAGCCTTTTAAGTCTCATCCCTATAGTCAGAGAGAAAAAGCCCACGTTGCCAGCATACTCAAAGGGCATTCCTAATGGACAGTTAGCCAGACAGGTGCCAGCTCTTTGTGAAGTTGTCTGTTCCAAGACTTGCTAAAATGTTTCTGCAGTCATGAGACCAGGCTGCAGGAAGCTAATCCTTGTCATCACCTTTGTGACTCACCTTGCAGTTTCAATTGGATAAGTTATTCCTCACATCTCCTCTTCAGAAAAATAAACCGCTGTGTTGAGTTGTTAGTGCAGAATGGCTGCCACGTTCCAGCCTGGGCAGCTGTATTACAGTGGTGAGTCATCAAATCGAATGTACAGGCACGATGGCTGAGGTTTGCAAAGAAGCCTACGCCTTATTTATTTCACTGGAGTTAAATATCCAAACCATTTACATTCTGCTAAAAGCCCCCATCAGCGTTCCTGTTACTTTTGATGAGCTTTAGGAAATACCTGCAGATGTATGCTATGTGCTGTGGAAACTTTGGTTATAAAAAACATCGATTGCTGAGCAATAATGCTAACTGCCACGTAATTTGCAATGTCAACGTGTTTAGCAACAGGGGAAGATTTGTAGATGTAAAATTTTGGTTTGATCTCTTAAACAAGGACAACGTTCAGACTAAATGTGAGTTTTGTTTTGTTACGAGTTTTGTTGTTTTCATATTACTGTCCTTACAAACTGCTTTTTCAAGTACTCTGATCCATAAAGCAATCTGGGACAGAGCCAACAACTTCTATTGGTAGTAGTTTTGTTTGTTTTTACAAACCAAAAACTCCAGGAAAAAGAGTCATTTCTTTGCATCATACCCACCCAAACTATCTTACTGATTTCAATTGAGATATTGATACAAATATCTCTGAGTGTATAACCTAAGCAGTGGTAGAGCTGAGAAACAATTTGTTTTCCATGATCAAGACTAGATTATATCCTATTTTTCATATATTCTATCTTCCCTCTTCAGCATTCTTACCAATTATTTTTCGGTTACTCTCCCTAAACAGGCTAATAAGCAAGGAGCCGAACACATTACGTCAAAAGATATTGACATAATGACCAAAGAACATAAGCATATGAGAAAAGAGAGCAGCTGGCAAAATAAATAGGGAAATGAACTCTCTCAGTGTAAAATAACTGATTTTGGCATTAGAACTGAAAATCATAACATGTCAAAGACCAAGAGAAATCCTTATAATACAGGTTAATTTTCAGTCAAACTGCTTCCTTGTTGAACAGCTGCAGATAATGGTTTTATGTGGCTGAATCTATTTAGATTATTTCTGAAAACGTAGTTCATCTTGTCCAGCCCCTTCCATATCCATTTTAGAACATATTTCACCAGTGATTTCGGATCTGCAAAGCTATTTCAAATATTTCCTGTAAGTAAATATTTCCTGTAAATAAACAATTAAAAATTACTACTGCACCCAAAGTCAGACCTCATGGAGATTCTGACCACAAATTTTCTTCAGATGGCTCATACAGATCGCTCTGTTTCTAGCTTGTCACATCAGGAGGATCACATGCACATAGTACTTGTCTGTTGAAGTATTCTCTGAGGTAGAGATTTTAGTCTTTTTCATGTGCCATCGAGCACTCATAAGTTACTGCTCTATTAGACACACCAACGAGCCCTCTGTTCCCTAGTCAACTCATTGCCAGAGATGTCTTTTATCCACATAAAACAAGAGAAATATCAAATGGGTGGAAAGTGAGCTATCATTGGGAAATATGAGCAGTATGTACCTCACTCTGCTACAGCACTGCTGAGTGTACAATTTAGAAATATTTTTTTTCTGTTTTTAACTTCAGTAAGATCCCAAATTCACACAGACTACCATTTAATTGGAAAGAAGGGATTGTTATTACAGCCACATGTGAGATTATAACACATTTTGCCTTTAAAACTCAATAAGATTCCAGTTTATCTAATCCCAAAAGACTCTGGAAGATGCCAAGTCTTTTCCTTCTTTTATTTTTTTTTTCCTTCTTTTTTTTTTTTTGGAGGCGGAGGGGGGAGGGGAGAGCGGCAGGAAAACGAAGAATTTAGTTATTCTTCATCAGAGTGAGATCTGTCCTTATACTCCAAAGTTGCACGACTTCATTAAGTCACAGATTTCCTAATCCATGTAGGCCACAAACAGCTCTAGCAGCTCTCTATTTAGTTACAAGTTATCTTCACTGATAACAAAATTTACCCTGAATTGGATGAAGACTATCTCCTGGAACTGTTTAGCTATTTTCTCTGCCATCTTTTCAAGTAGCAATGAGATCCTCTTCAGCTCTTCCAGACCTCTTGAGTAAAACAAAATGTTTGGATTACTCTCTCTATCCTCTGTTCAATGTTTTTACTAGCAGAACAGCCAACTGCTTCGTGACTTTGGAAAAGACCCTACCGGAGGATACAAACACCTATGCTTGTATGTGCCACACCAGCGTAACAGGAGTAGGAAAAAAGGGCACAGTCAGCTTCATCACTAACTTAAATGTATGCAACTCTGGGCTTGCACCTTGGGGTGCAACTTTTGTGTGAAAGATAATGCACAATGATGGTTGGACTAGATGATCTTACAGATCTTTTCCAACTTTAGTGATTCCATGATTCTAATGTAAAGTGGCATTGTATCTAGCACTGCGTATATCAAGGTGGGCAGGCAGATTTATTGAAGAATAAAGGCCAGATCAGTTGGCTAAGCAGGTTTCTATTATCCTGCAGGCCCTCATATCTGTGATCAGAAAAGCAGTCTTGAAGATCCTTCACATAATGGATGGACATATGATAGATATAAAGAAGATAAAGTAATTGCTTTAGTTTGCTATTGTGGTACCAAAAGATTTTTGCTTGTTTATTACTAAATGAATAATTAACTAGCTTAATTAACTTTTCATTCTAGGTAAGGAAATACGATTGAAAGATTGTAAGATGGAGCCCCTTAAGCCACCAAACCTCCTGCTGAAACTGAAGTTTGGCAGAGGAATGCTGAGGAAACTGTTCACAGAAAGAAAGCTGAACTCATCCTGTAAAGCACTGTCAATGGTGTCAGTCAGTTCCTTAAACTCCACAAAACAAATCTATTCTCTGTATTGAAAGATGGCACAGAGCATCTGCAACAACAACTGACAGGAGGCATAGTAGTCTTATGAGCAGGTAAGCTTCTGATTACACCAAAATTAGCCTCCTTCCGGTCCTT
The DNA here is from genome assembly GCA_013396635.1 of Penelope pileata. Taxonomy (NCBI): domain Eukaryota; kingdom Metazoa; phylum Chordata; class Aves; order Galliformes; family Cracidae; genus Penelope; species Penelope pileata. The sequence goes on along the minus strand of WBMW01003919.1, from coordinate 1,129,761 downwards.
CTCTGTATGCATGTCAGCAACTAACAAGGTTAAATCCTATGCTACTTGTTAAATACTTAAGAGTTTTTATTTTCCATGTTGCAGTTTTACCTGCCCAAACATGTTTTGAGACTTAGAACAGGTGTTTTGTGTATGTGTGCATGCACATAAGAGAATGAGCACTGAGATAAGAAGCAAATTCAGAGCAACCAAAAAGCCAAGCTAAGATGTTAAGTTGAATGGACAAGATTCTGGACTAAGTTTTTATGACTTGTTTCTTTTTCCAGTTGACCATATCTTTAACAGGCAGTCTTTCCAGATTAGCATCTGGAAGGAGCATCTTGAAGAAAATGCAAACAAAATCAGAAAGAACATACAAAAATGATTGATACCAAAATCTGGATGAAATTTTCAAACAGTGAACTGAAGTAGAAAGAATAAAGGAATAAAGATAAAGAAAAAAGAAAAAGTAAACTTGTGAGAATATGAAGGAGATATACAAATAAGCAGGATGGATTGGCTGTATCTGAGTGGGACTGGAAAACAGCAGGCACAATGGGCTTTGTTCTCAGCCTGTTTAAGTTGACATCATTTCTTTGACTCAACAGAGCAGTACAATTTACACCAGCTGACAATCTGGCCTGGTGGCTGCCAATATGCGGATAGAACATATTCACCTTCTCTACCCTGTGAAGTGTAATTTCGTTCCTGATCTTGCTATAGCCAAGTGGAAAAGATGCCAAACACCTGAATATCCCATATGTGAAACTATTTATTTGGGGAAAAAAAAAATAACAACAAAAACAATTTTACTGCCAAATAAGTGCGTCCCTGATGCTTTCCTATAGAGAAACAATGACATCCAGTGGTGAGTTGCATTAATCACAGGGGGCTTTGTATTAGTCTTTTCTCAAGAAACCACATCTCATACCTGTTGCAGGAAAATGATTGGTTGCTCTAACCCTTTTACCCATGAGCAGTGCTATTCCATCCCTTGGAGACTTTTAAAAACTGTTATTAGTGTTTTCTTTCAGATAAGTGATGCTGTATTTTTCTGTCAGCTGCAGTTCTGAAGCCCTGCTCTAGATCCTCAAAGTATAATCTGTGTTTAACAGTTTGTAATAGAAACATCTCCATGAAATGGAGACATGAAAATGTTATTTTCATGACCAACGGAAGGCTTCTCAGCAGATTAGGCAAACTAAATGTTTGCAGTGGCAGCAGAGCGTGACACTGCACCCCGCCTGCCTCTGTCCTGCCTCACCTAGATTGTAGACTGCCAAACAGCTCCAGCTTGGGAAGACAGAGACAAATTATTTAAGGATATGTCTTCTCTGTCTTGGTTTTGGCTTGGCAAATTTTTAAGTACATCATGAGCTTTTTGAAGAGGACAAAAGAGGCGCTTAGATAAAGTAAAACAAGATACTTTATCCAGAAATGTTCTTTGGAGTAAACTGTCAAACTTCAACTAGTCTAAAGAGTTTGGATAAGGAGCTACTCTCCAGAACTGGGAGGATTTCTTTCCAGAGTTTGTCCAGAATCCAACCCTTCTAAGCTTTATTTATTTATTCATTTATTTGCTATTCAAGTGTTTCATGGGCTGACATATATACAGCCACAAGGTACCATTAAGAAGAGGAGATGCCAATAAACTTGTTGTATTACCAGGAGACACAGTGAGAGAAAGCCAGAGTGTTTTTTGCATAAGCTCTTGGGATGGAAATAACTAGTGTGGCAGAATTTTCAAAAGGAGATGGAGACTGGATTCCTATTGTAAGAGGATTTTGTCAAGTAGGTACTTTCAAAAATCCCATCAGACGCTCAGTTTCAATGTTAAATGTCTGAACACAGTCCAAAGACTGCCCCATCTGTTTCTATGAAAGCCGTACAAAAGCATGTGGTAGATTGAGTACTAAGTAAAAGCTTAACATGCAGCACTAGGAATGAAGCCCCATTGAGTGAACAGCCTTAAAAACTTACTGTAAGGACTGATTCCCCACTCTAATTTATCTATAATCTTCATATAGGGGAGAAAAAACTTTGCTTAGGGGCACACAAGTCTCACAATCAGCCCTATTTCTGCTAAACTGTGCTGTTTGTACCCATTGCTTGCCTACAGGACTTCTAAATAGTCTAAGTTAAATGGTCCATGTTGAAAAACTTTCCCTGTTTCATTTTCACTAACTGACCCCTTGCTCTCATATTAGGGAGCGATGTTAATTTGAGGAGTAGATTAGTTTTAATGTTATCTTTCTTAAACACCTCACTCACATACTCTCCAGACTTTTCTCTTTCCAAGCTAAACAATTCTCACTTTTGCACTCTATCCTCAGATGTAAACCCCACCCAGTCTTCTAACCATCTCATGACATGCTTTTGGTGGACTTCCAAACCAAAGAGGTTTCCAAACTGAACCTCCAAAATGTTTGAGGTTTCCCCATCTCTGTATAGTACTTTCCAAGAGCACACTCCCATTGATTCTGGAGGCAGCCTTGAATCAAAACTAACCATAATGCAGTCAGGAACAAGTCTGGCTACTATTTAATGAGGAAATGTGCTCTTGGGAAGTATCGTGCAGTGATGGGCAAACCGCAAACACATTGGAGGTTCTGCTCATAAACCTCTTTGATCTAGAAGTCTCACCCAATGGCACAAAAACTGATGATCATGCATGCACAGCCATGACAGGAGAGAGCTATTATCATGGTGGGCAGGCAGCGTAGTCCCCGCTACACACCCAGGCTGCCGACTGGAGCAGTCCTAAGTTTTAGCAAGAAAAAAAATTAATTACTAACAATAAAAGAAAAAATAACCCAGAAGTATGCAATTCAAGTTAACAATCACCCCTCCCCATCCCATAAACTCCCACTGCAGTCATATCTAGTAGAGCCAGTTCTAATGTTGCTTTCAAATTTGCAGCTGCAGAGAGCCCTGGCCAAGCCAGGTTCAGATAATAATGTAGCCTTTACTGCTCATTGTTGCACAGTGACAGAAAAATCAAGCTCTGCTGTGATGCACCACCCTCTTTTTCATTACTCTAAACTAAAAGACATGAACTCCAGAAGAGCAAATTTTGCTATTAGCTCATGTCACAGTTCTCCTAATGGATCAAGCCCATCTACAACACAAAGTCACTATAATCCTGCTTCAGGACTAGTTTTTTTGTTCAGGTTGCAGATCCTCATGTCATCTACATCAAAGATTTGTCATGTTAGGTATGTGGTAACTGTGGTAACCAATTCTGGATTAAAAAAACCCTCAAACTAAGACAGAGCTAGAAAACGAAACAGGGTACCAGACATTCTGTGGTTATGTGCCTGTCCTGCAGAGTATTTTTTATTGTGGTACAAACAGAACAGAGAGCCTTTCTGTGCTACAAACAACATCAGACTTCAGGCTATTACCCATCTCTAAGTCATTTACGACTGCATAATACGCCAGGCTCTGCTGACTGGCTTTCCTCACTCTCCTCGTCTCCTTTTTTGCATCTCTGTCCTCAAACAAATTTAAGTGTAATAGATGAATCTACCTGGGTTTTTCAATGCACTGTCAAAGCACATTTAAGAGGCTTTTAATTATAACAAAGTTGCCCCTTTTTTTCTTAAGAAATCCAACAAAACAAAGTGTTGCTGTTCCATTGTTGTGGACTCTGCACCTTGCAGTACTGCAGGAGCATTAGAAGGGGTCAAAATAGGGTCAAGTACTTGCACTCTCCGGAAGGGAGGGGAGAGGGTTAGTCCTAAACCTGTTAGAATGATTCCAAGCAAGTGTGAGCAACGGCTACAATTGTGATGTCCAACTGAGAAATATCTTATTTCTAATTTTAACATTCAAGAGAAATCTTTTGTTTGGCCTGGCTTGGCCAGAGAGCCATTGGTGGTTGCCTGTGGCTCAAGTACTAAAACATCAAGAATTCAGGTTGGCATCCTGCATCTCGGTACGCCGATGAGGACGTTTTGTTCCTCTGTGAACTCTCACTTCCCATCTGCTTCACTGTCGGCTTGCATGAAAGCCACTGAACAGGAGACTTGCAGGTCATGTGGCTCAGTTCCTGTGCTCTGCAGGCTTCTGAAAACTTTTGATTGTACATCTCTGTGGCTCCTACTTAGGTGAAACAGAGGTCACAACCAACCAGAAAACTTCTCAAGTATTAGCATTTTTAGTTTTTATCCGATACCCTGTGTAAAAAAGGAAAGCTGTGTAAATAGGCTGGAGAAAGTAAGAATTGAACCAAAATGTACCTTTGACTGTAAGGTCTGAAAAGATTCCAGTAACATTTTATTATCAAAAATATGTAACCTAGATTGTCTTTTCATCCTTGATATGTACAGCCAGAGTGGGCACAGTGGAGAAAAAAAAAAAAAAAAAAAAAAAAAAAAAAACAGAAGAAACTTTGTTCTCACTTTTGGTACTGTATGTTACAATTTTACCTTGCTTAGCCACTAAATACAGTAACCTTAACTCCTTAACTCAGTATCCGCAGTGGCCAGGAAAGTATTGCTCTTGAGAGGCCTGATGAGGAGAGGAGGTTATACCTTCTGTTTCAAACTTCTGAGTAACCAGAAGCTCCAGAGGCAACGGCCTCTTATCAGCCCCAGTCAAAAAGTTCACAGTGCTTCTGTGGGAGAGCTCAGATAAACTTCTCTGAACTTGACCCAACCTTTTGATCACTGATGTTCAGACAAGATAACCCCAAGTACATTAGTGAGATGAGAGTGAAGCAGCCTTGAAATTAGAGATAGAAAAGACTGATCTAATTTCTCCATTCTTATCCCTTCTCGTCATCTCCTGCCCAAATGCTAATCAAGTTACGTAGTCTAATGTTTCCCAGCTCTTTAATATATTTGGTTTAAATAAAATGAAATTTAAATAAAATGAAATCTTAAGAGGTTCCACAGTCCTCTCTTTACAGATCTTTCACACTGCATCTCATACGTTACTTTGTGTGGCTCCTCTTCCCTCTTAAGGCTTTCATATATTTGAGTTCCTTCACTCTTCCTTGTGCCATCACATAATCAAACTCTCAATACTTGCTTTCTTTTTAATAAGACACCCCTCCTGTGTTTTTTTTTTTTTATGCATCTTCCTCATTGATTTTTTTAAGGCAATTTAATCCCCACCAACTCACTCATATCTTCCATCCAATTGGGATGCACACTACTGAACATAATACCCCAAATTCCATGATGCCAGTGCCATTTCAGCAAAAAACATAATTATCTACTTAATATCTGATTTTCTGTCTCCCCATTACTTACAGGTCATGTCCAATAATACTGCTTCCCAAATCTCTGTCTGATTAAGTGCTTGCATTTTCCTTTAGACATATTAGCTACATTTTTCTGAACTGAATCATGTTTGTTTTCTTCTTATTATGGTACTAATCTCTTGAGGCTTCTTTTGTACAAGTGGATGGAAAGAGCTTTTTTCCTTTATTATTGCACAAGAGGGTTTTATGTCTTTGGATGTGTCATAATAAAATGGTTTTGGTAGCAGAAAACCTAATTCCTGTTGTTATTAAACCATAACACACTTCAGGACAACTTAGTCATTGTGGAATAACACTGTCTTGTGAACACCACATATACCTTGCAGGAAGTGCTGTAGTAAGAGGAAGTGGGGTGGAGATAGATAGAAAGGAATGATTTACAGGCTGAATAAAAAATTAAATTCAACTACTCTTAATGAGTTAGTTTAAAGAAAAAAAACATCACTGACAGCTAAATTTTCATGTTACTTGACATTTTTTGAAGTCATCTCCCTTCATGTAATTGAAGGACAGCAAAAGCACATTTTGAATTGTATATATATGCATTTGATTCTTAGTTGTGTGTATGTATTCCATGAAAAAATACAATAGAAACTTTGTCTCAGCAGGAAACGAGTGATCCTACAAAAACTATCGTGGTATTTGATCTGTAAAGAAGCTGCTCTTTCTTCCTGACTTATGTGTAGTCAGTATATTCTCTGTGTAAAGATGATGGGTTTTGAAGGATTTACTGCCAGTCATGGACCATTTTAGAAAGCTATTTCTTTCACTTTCCAAGCTGGCCTTTCTTCATAGCCGCTGTCCTCCTGCCATTTAAAATCGCTGCTTGGCAAATCAGAGCTGGTGCAATTCTCCTTGGGCGAGTAGGGCAGCTCTAATGCATACAGCCAACCTTGAGTTTTCCTAGTCTTCAGAATTGTCCAGGAGTTAAAATGTTGCCTATCTGAAGATGTACATGTAGGACATGATATATATATGAAGATATCTATATATAGTCAGTAGGTTAGCTTTGACCACCTTCTTGATATACTTCTGGGTTTCTGTAGTGGCTATTCTGCTGTACCTTCCCATCTAGACTTGCCAAAAGACTTTTGATCTAGACAGTCTAAATTTCAGGTTTGATTGGAATGTGAACTGTTCAGCAAGAAGCCTGAATTGACAGGCTCATGGCATGGAAGAGAGAGCTCCCTATGTCTTATTTACAGCACTGGAAGGTTATACTCTTGAAGTCTGTTGCAAATCCAGTACCATCTCACAAAGCTGAAAGATAAGACATAGCTGAACGGCAATTCACATGTGAAAAACCATCTTCATGGTGAGTTAGCCCAGAAACGTTACATCTCTTTCATTCAAGAGCCCTGGTGAGATGCTTGACTCATAAAATCAACACAACTCAGCTGAGAAGCTGACAACATACTGCTTTATACCACTTAGTATGTTGATACCTATGGATTTACATGATCTTGTGGCAGCTGCTTGTATTTATGCACCAATTGAATGTAGATATACAAAGAACCTGCTTTCAAGAGGCTTATTTGAGGAGGTAACTTTCAGAAAAATACAGCCATTCTTACTGCTCTAGGCAAAGAATAAGTTGGGAGCTAGTTGGAGAAGAAGGAAGTTGGCACTCAGAAAGTGGAGCTCAGTGCCACCACTGTCAGCCTGCAAAACCTGGGCTAATTCCCACAGCCCAGAAAGCTGAGAGATACGGAAGTATCAGGGGAGAGAAGCAAGTAGAAGTGAGAGTGGGAGGAATTAACTCATCCCAGAGAAGTGGATCAGGAGCAAACACTTAAGTCAATAAATAGAGGGAGGAAACAAAGAAAAGAAAATTTCTCACTTAACAGTTTATAGCAACAAGTCCTAGGAGAACTCTCTGAGTTTGCATCCCATGGAAACAAAGCCATCAATAATGCAATCCTGGAAAAGCATCCCCACTCCAAGTCTTGAACAGTATGGATCCAGGAAATATTAAATCCATCTGCTGTGGAGAAAATGTTTTATCAACAACAAAAAAAGCCATTTGATTTATTCTCTAGACATTGGGCCCAGACTCAGTCACTAAGCTGTGCTATCTAATGTGGTTAGACAACTTCTAGGGAACTAACCTCTTGTTGCCATTACTCATAGTATTTGCTTTTCCCCTATTGCCTTACTCATCTGATTCCTCCCTTCTTATTATGACTCTGGTTGAGTTGATAGGTCATAATTTATAGTAGGAGCTGAGGCTTTCATGCTTTTGTTGGTAACTTGAGCCGGAGAAGTGAGTTATTCTTGCCTTTGCCTTGTTTCCCTGTCTCATTCCTTCTCTGTCTGTGAGTTTGCCTAGACCTAGAACATACTGACTCTATAGTGCTTCTCATGAGGAGAGAGGCTGATTAGCTTTGCTCCAGTTTTAGTTACATTCTATGTCTGTGAGTGTCTTTGGATGAGGTTGGGTTGTTTGGTTTTTTTTGTTTGTTTGTTTTCTGGATACCATGTCTTTAACAGAAGCCTACATTGTTAGAGTATCTGTAGTCCCAAAGTGTTTATCAAATCATAGATTTATCCACCTAGGTCATTCTAACTAATGTTAACGCATGGGCATCGTTGGAGAAGAGTGCACAGTAGGCAGTAACACTCAGTATTGCTTGTTACCAAATTGCATGAAGATGTCCAAATCACTTGCTGACAGACAAAGGCAGTAGATTCACATGGAGGGGGGAAAACCCTCATTCCATACCCCATCACATCTCAAGTTTCAAAAGAGCCTCATGTTCTTCATGTTCTAAAAAAGAGCTTCCACAGACAGAGACCCAGGGAGCCCTTACCTCAGCTGAGATTTTGCTATTATTTCAGGTTCTCCACACAAACAGAACTTAGCATGTTCTCTGTGTCTTCCACCATGAGGATTTCGGTATGTTCATGACCTATGGCAGTGTCGGAACTGTCTGGTTCTTGCCTAGGCAACATCAAAAGAAAAGTGTAAGGGTTCAGTAAGGCAGAAGTAAGAAATAAACAGATAATCAGTTGAGGCACATTAAATTTCTTCCCAGGAACAGTTAAAAAGTTTAGCTCACCTGTTAGCTTTTCAATAACCAAAGTCATAAAACAAACAAACCAAAACACCCTCCCCCTCCAGAGGAGGGGAACATTATGACAGAGCTTGAATTGGCCCCAGCAATTAGGACAAATACAAAGCTGCCCCATTAAAATACACTTTACCTGCTTCAAAAATGCCCTCATGATCGTCTGAATTGGAGCAGTAATTCCTAATGTGCTGTTTGACAGCTGCCATGCCCTTGCCAAGGGTGGTTCTGTGTTGGCGGTGAGTGAAGAGATTATTGTATCTGCAGTCAGCTAGACACTGCAGTGGGGAAATCTGGGAGATGAAAGGCACCATATAAATATACAATATTATTGCTGCTATTACTATTATTTCACTGGCCTTTTGCCTCACTTTCTGGTTGAGCAAGAGAATATGAGTATTCCTGAATGTCCCCAACCCTACATTTAGTCAAGCCTCGTCTTTTGCACTGCAGACCTTCAGATATAATTTTTCCCATCATCGCAGTTCTCAGAGCCACAGACCACGTTTCTTTTCTTGGTATAAACTTCAAAGTATTTTTCCTTTTAAAATACAAGTCAATGTTATTTGTTAAATGACTGTTTTGAACTTGAATCCAATATTTTTAGTTAAAAAAAAAAAAAAAGTTTTGTTTTGTTTTTTAACTGGAAGGAATCCAAACTATCCACGACTTTTATAACCCAACTTCCTTATGAGTCAGGACATTTATTGCCAGAAAAATATTATCTTAACTTTATTCGTACTATAGAGTAGTGACATCTAGTGGCTTTCATTAGTGTCACGATGAGCAAGGGAAAGACACAACTGGCAGGCCCTGCAGGAACAGATTCAGTGCAGGTTATTATGCCATCACTGAGAGTCAATGGAATTTGGATGAGTTCTTTAAAGATGTTTCTAAAATTAAAAAATTCTAATAATAAAATGAAATTAAACTCTTAAGATTCAAGCTGAAATATTATGTTGTTCACATGAGAGAGCTCCTTTCTTCACCATGAACTAAAGAAACGATATTTTCTGGTTTCTAAATCAAAGTTCAGTACAAAGTAATTTATTGTCCACATAATCTAAATAGCACGTGCACAGCCCAGGTCCTTTTGAAAGAATGAGTTGTGCCACAGTTTATCATAAAGCAAGATGGTGTCTTAAACATTTTTTTCCAAAGATGAAGCACCTTCTCAGGCTTTCAGCCAAGATGTATTTACATGCAGTCTTCATTTTTTGTTTAGAAATACCAAAAAATTAAAGATTTGGCCTCCTAGTGCCAGAATTGATGCAGTGCAATGGCAGAGACTGCTCACAAGGCTCCTGGAGTAACATTATTGGCACAACAGTTCAGTAGAAACACTTGCATTGCTGGCATGAAAGTTTATCATTAGCTTTGTAGATTAAGATTTTGTTGTTAATCATGGAATAACATTAATATTACACCAAGATCTCTTTCTTCCTCACAGTAAGATTACTTGCAAAATTCAGTTGGGCACAAAATTTGCCAGATTTTCTTCCAAGTAGAACACGCTTATAATAATTGAAAAAACAATGTTCATTTGGCTTTGGAGCTTTTGGCTATTAAATATTCGTCTGATTTCAAATTCTACCATAGATTTTATATTTCTTCCTGTTCCTTCATCTCAGAAAGTTCATCACTTCATGAAATGTTCCATGTAAAAGGCCCATTTAACAACAACAACAAAAAGCTTTAACTGAGAAAAAGCTAGTAATAATTGCTTTGTTTAGTTGTGGACTTGCTCTAGCTGCATACAGAAGAGGAGATTAAATATTGAAAACCTTATTTTGCACCAGCATATTACCTTGTGCTGGCAGCAGTTTAGATAAACCACAGGATCATTCCATAATGGACAGAACTCTTGCGTGAGCTTTGCTGGGAAAGCCTGTGTTATGCAACTGTTGCGTTATGGATCTGCAGGTGTGTGCCTGGGTGTGTGTGTATGTGTATGCATGTGTTTTATTATGAAAGGATTTACTTTTCCATGTGCAGCAGTGACAGCACTCTAGAGGAAGTCATAGCTGGGAAACATCTAATATAATATTTGCATTGAGTCTGCAGTTTGCATCAGTGCCAGAGTTGTTGCTCTGGTCTCCCTCCCTGGGATTATTAGGGGGTTGTAACATTAAATATAATGACTGTCTTTGAAGTTAAGACTTAAGAACTGAGACTGTTTTTCCATGTTGGCAGTTAAGCTGCAGCCTTCTTCCATGGATGCCAAGCCAAGGAAACAAACGGTCAGCTCCACATCTGCCTGAAGCACCTTCACAGAGTCAACTGACTGCTTCCACTGCGGATGAAGCCTCCATCCCAGATTTCACCTGCTGTTTGGCTGCACCTCCATCGTGCTCCTAGAGTCAGGATGAGGTCAGATCTGGGGGCATTCTCCAGTGCTCCTCAACAAACACCCCCCAGGGCAGCCCAGCCCTGAGGCCACAGCTGGTGTCCGCAGGAACAGGGCTGCTGCTGCCCGCAAAGCAGCATTCCCCACATGCTGGAAAAGTGGTGAGTCAGAGCAGCGGCTTGAGGGAGACTTCAAATACTCCAGCAGGTCTGGTAGAAATATTTATACACCTGCATTTTCAAATATGCTCTACTTTCTCACTTTATAAATAAAAGGGATCCAGTTGAACACTTGGCCTAACAGAGCCAGGCATGCCCTTTTTTATTTGATGAACCAGCTGTTTTTCTGGCCTGTTCATATAAACATATTTGTGTGTGTTGATTTTGCAGTTCATTGGGAAAAGAAATAGATGACAGGTCATGTGTGCATTTTTGTTATGTATATAACTACCACATAGAAAATTCCCTTCAGTGTACTTATTTACTTTGCATGAAGGGAAGCAGCATGTAAAACGCTTCAGAGAAGGCGGAATGTTAATGCTTTTTCAACAAACAAACGCAAAATCAGTTCATACAGGTGAGATGTTGGAGTAGGTCTGTTTACAAACCACCACAGGCTGCAATATCATGTGATATCAGTCCACACACAGAAGAACTGATCAAGCCTGGACAGTGGGCTCCTGCTCACATGTGCATTCATTTGGTTTTGGCTTTCACATCTGCATTTCCATGAGTGGACTAGCATTGGCATTAGATTTCACTTTGGGATTTTCAAGGATTGGAGATGGCCCCTCGTGGCACTAAAATGCTGCAACAGTTGAGTGCTTTGTAGGTTGCTTTGACTATCTCCTTCCACACAGGTAAACGAGGCAAAAACCTACCCACTTATCTCTGGCATTGCACGTAGGCAGACAGCAAATGCAGGCCTGTGAGCCTCCCCACATGGAGGCTTGTCGGGAGCTAATGCAATACGACAATCTCTACCAGCTCGTAAAATTATAACGGGATGTCAAGAATTTATTGCCAAGTCTGAAAAATAAAAACATTTCAATATCCTATTATGGCCTCTCCCCAGCCCTATAACCTGCTGAGAACTAGGCTTTAAAATGCTGTACTAGCCAATCCCTGTGAACTTTGACTTCTATTTGGAGGCATTGTTTTTTTATTCAGCTATAAATAAGTTGCATTATGGGCCTTTTCAAGGGCGATGTGCATCTGGAACACTGCATGGAAAACTTCAGGTTAATGCTCTTGACAGTTTTTCTAGGCAGTAAAAGGTAATTGCATGTAACATCACAAAAGTTGTGCAATTCCCCACATAAGTTTCTTTTCTTCACACAGATCACCAGAATTAGACAAGGAATAGGATATGCTCCCTGCAAGTGCCAAATTTCGTCTTGCTAATTTAATTCTTTAACTTTATTTTATAAATGCATTTATAATATTTTGCTCTATTTCTTTTTGCCTTTGGAGCCAAAACAGAGAAACTAAAGTAATAGAAAATGATTCACCTAGGTAAACATTCGCATTTCACCAGCTGCTTAAAATAGTCACAGTATATTTTCACAGCTATCTCCCATTTCCATTTCATCAGGAATATCATTGAGCTCCACATTTTGTACAGCAAATGAAATTTTTAAAATCTTGTTTTCTGTGCATAAGGTTATTACATGATTTCACAGCCAAGCCAAAAGGGAGAAGACAAGTTAACAAAGAAAGCTCATTTCCCAAAAGAAAGGCTTGTATTCTTGAAAACACCAGCTGTAACAATGGCAATGGATGTATATAAACCAACATGTTAAAGCACTGGAGAAGACTAGCCGAAACAATATTGCTAAGTTGTGACACTTTATTTTGAAGCAAAATAATACTTTTTCTGCTTCCTTTGGAATTTTTTATAATGTTTCATGTCCAGGTAAGACTTTGAAACTAACGTTTCAAAGCGCCCAAGGGGGCATGCTACAGGGATGGGACACTTGTTTAAGACACCTGCAGTTGTGTGCTCTTTACAAGCAAGTGAATTGCTTCAATAGAGGTGTGCCTGGTCTACCTAAGTGCTAGCAATTCCTTTCAAGTATGATAAGCAAACACAGACTTTTTCACTCTCTTTGTCAGAAAGACAACCCTAGTTGGATAGGCACCAAAAGAAAGTGAGGAGAACAACCTACTTAGTCAACAGCTGAGCCAGGTGGCTGGATATATGGGAGAGCAATGATTTCCAAGTTGCGTGCCAAGCTCATGTTCTCTGCAGTGGGGCCCCTTTTTGTGCTGGGAAAGAGTTAGGACTCCAAATCGCAGTGTCATGGGATACTTTGGGCAGAGAATTGACTGCTGTTGGCTGGAGGTGCTGAGAGACAGTGCTGATCTTGCTGTAGCTCTGAAAATAGATCTGCACCTGTTATTAGCATCAGTGTTGCCATCAAAATCCCATCCAAGGGTGTAAATAACTTACAAATAAGAGAGATTTTCAAAATAGACTCCACTCCTCTATCAATGAAACAACCTACAAACAGTCCAAGTCTTTCTGACTACTCAGAAGTCGAGATAGAGTATTACATGTGTTAGAAAGAAGGAAGCATAAGATAAACCTCCACACAGCTAAGCACTGAGCAGTGAAAGTGTGGCACAAACTACTCCACATTTAAAATGTGGTCAGAGATCTAAGTGTTGACTTGAATGTATCCGAAGAACTAGCAGGGCAATTAAATGTGCCAGCTTCTCTGCTCCTGCCCTTCTTCACTCTTTACCTTGCGTGTTGCTTCCAGGCTTTCTGGCGCAAAGACTGTCTCTTACTGCCCTCCATATTGTACCTGCTGCCTGGGATCACTGCTGCAGTTGAATGTGGCTTTTGCTCTGTGAATGACAATGTAGGAAAGTAATAGAAGATATAATATCTAAAAATTTCAAAAAAAAAAAAAAATTATTTTTACAAATCTTTACCCTGGGGCATGACTTCGGCTGCTTGAAATCCAGTAGCTGGATTACAAAGTAGTTCTGCAACACCTCCAAATTAATCTTCAAACGCCATGATTTCAAAAAATCATACTGAGTTTTTCATACTTTTTTCTCATGAGTTTAAAATAGTGACAAAGAAAATGTCTACACAAGGAAGAAGAGGATCATCACACACAAAGAAAGTTGAAGGATATGCATTTGGAAGAAGTTCTTTTTGAAGGTGTTCACAAACTGCTTTTAAGCAATATGTTCAGTGAGGCAGCTAAGAGAGATGTGTGATAAACAGGTAAGTAAGTAATAAAAACTGATTATACAGGGAATATAAATCCAAAGAGAGCAATATCAACTTCAGTTGTAAATGTCTTTCCTAGATTTACTCAACCATAGGCTTGAGATCACTACATCACATACTTTAAATCAACAGTTTTAATATTATACACACAAGTAACATTTCAGTTCCCACTATGCCCCACCTTGTGCCCAAATTTTCCTGTTTGACAGAACAGTTTGCTTTTCCAAGTTCATCCAAAGTAGAGCATGCACCAGCCTGTAAGTGGTTTGGACATGCAGAGGGTCTCAACAACATACAGATTTCATACATGTATATACAATATATGATAACATATATGGAACAACATACAGATTTCCTCATCAAAGTGATCCTACTTCCACAGGGGGTTTCATTGTTGGGAATTGGGCTGGATTTGTGCTGAACTCTCTTCAGAGATGGAGAATGAAAGCCACCAACTTGGCACAGGTGACAATGGTAGAGACTTTGAACTATTTCAGAATAAGCTAAAATAAAACTTGCCTTAGGGTAGTGTCCCCATTTACCTTCTTCAGCTGATGGCTCTGTTGTTCATAGGAATGCTGATGCTCTTTGCACACCACACCACAGCACTGGCTGAGCAAATAGGACACGCATCCAGTCCATTAAATTCTTCCGCAAAAAACTTTTCCTTATAAGTAATATCATCTGGAAGCCGGGTCTATCATTGCAGTAAATGAGAAGAAGCGTGGCCCAGCATATTTGGATTGTGTCACATGGGACACGTTAAAAGCTCAGCAATGGGCTCAGGAGTTGCCAAAATGTCATAGAGGTAGTAGTGGAAGAAGCAAAAGTCTCGCCAGCTCTCACATGAATATGCGTTGGCTCTAGCATTCATGCTGGACGTCTTCATGTGGCAACTTGAATTTCCTCATTTCACTCCTCTTGTTTCACTTATCCGGTCATGGATTGAAAAAGCAAAACAAAACAAAAGCACCCAACGTACATGATTAATCACTCCGCATAACTCACAGCAAATAGCCAAAGGCTGGTCACGGCAAATAATTCACCAACACTGCAAGCTGAAATACATTTGTATGAGTGTTCGGCCAGTTCTGATTAGCAGACTACTAGAAATGGGTATTTGCAGGAAATTCACCAACAGAAAGAAATATGGTATTCATTACTGGCATCCTTGCCAATTCTATTATTTACCTAATACAGCAGAAGGTACAAACAAACCACAATAGGCTCACAAGAAAACCAGTTGGATACAAGAGGCACATACCACCTGTGAAGACACTCAAGTTTATTGACATGCAGGATTCAGACCTCAGCAACTGCGAGCAGGGCACAATTTTCAAAAGCTTTGCTTACAGCCAATCCCTGTACCCTGCTCAGATTTTCAAAAGCATGCAACACTAGACACACAGGAACCTTTTGAAAATCCGTCTATCCAACTTGGTCCCTAAATGAGGACTGAATTCTGTTGGAACTAACCATTCAAAGCTAACAACCTGGCTCCAGGCTTGCTATTGTCTCATAGTGGTCATCAGATGCAGGAGGAAAAAAAACCCTGAGGGCAGAAGATCTTATCCAAGATCATCAGAAATGCCTTGTTCTGCAAACTTGTTTTCTAAATGGGCTTCCCTCCCAGTATACTTCAAGTGGCACATGGCCTGAAACACAGATGGATCAGCACCAGCACATATACAGCTGTAAATAGATCATATATAATGGTGTTTCATTTTGTATTCCCAGCTTGCCAACAGATATTAGGCCATGTGTCTGGTCGTGAGAGAGAGAACTTAAGCCCTGCAATAACAGCTACAAAATTTTTCTTTGTTTATGGTTGTAGAAGAAGGGCCCCTAAGTGAGATCAAGGCCCTGTTGCGGCTGAATGTAATGATTCACGTGAAGTCATGAACAAGCAGATGAGCATCTGAACTGAACCAGAACCAACATCTTCGAGACATGGGAGGCTACCCACTGGCCCATACTCACTCTTGCCACTCAGAAACTGTGCAGCTGTTCCAGCTCTTCCTAATGATTGGAAAATTTACCCCACTCCTTCATTGCCCTCTGAATTTCTTTTGTGGCAGAGTTTGTATCAAGGAAGTAATCTAACAGAGCCAGGCTTTCACTTGTGGAAAGTCACCAGAGTGCACAGAGAACCCAAAAATACTATTGCTGACGAGTCAGACTGCAGATTAACAACAGAGAATGAACAAAAGACACAGAAAAGAGTAAAGCATAAGCAAACTCTGCTCTGAGTCTGCTCTGCCACTGCACTGCACTTGAGCATTATTCAAGAAGTTGGGCTGCTCTAAGATTTATTAGCCAAATACAGTCTCTGTGCCCCTTCATCCATGCAAATGAACTGTGCACTCTGAAAGAATCACAGCAAACAACAATAGAAAACAGTGCAGACATGCTTGTTGTACTTGCTTGTTGTAATTGCGACAAGATGACACTGAGCAGCACAGGGCATTTTGTCCGCACATTCACACCCTGAGGTTGTGTTAGAGCGGACCTCATCACCTCTAAAACACAGCATTTCTAATCACCTCTAAAACACAGCATTTCTAGCACAAAATACTTGGAGGCTTAATATTTTCCCCAGAATCTAGGCAAAGTACAAAGTATGAAGGTTCAGAAGGAGCAGTATAGAAAAGGCAAAACCAATACAAGCAAGAAGTTAACACATAAGGACTCAAAACTGCAAATATTCACATTTTGGGATTGCATGCATCCTAGCAAGTACACTGAGAAGAGTACTCAAGAGGGCATCTAGTCTATTTTCACACCTAGAAACAAGATCAAGAGCTTTTCTTCTATCGAAATAATTGCTCTGCTCCCTCTGTTCTGGATTGTCTGTTCACCAACATCTTCTGAAGTAAGTTCATGCAAAACCAAGGAAAAACTCATCTAGCACAGGGTGTTACAAGGAAGAAATGTGAGCAAGGACGTGCTTGCACAAGGCAGCATTATCATGCTAGTTGGAACGTGCAGATTAACTCAAGCACCTGCTAGCCCCATGTCTGCAGCAGTCCATCTCTGCAGCAAACCAGACCCTGTAAATGCGGCTTTGATGGAGAACCAAATTCATTCTTCAACATTGCTATTTGCCTTGCTAGTCATGCAGGGCTAATTTTGATATTGCTTTCATTGCTGCTCTTGCCCTGAATATATGATTTTTCTCATTTCTGCTCCAATTTTCTTTCCCAATCCTGTCAAGACAACCAGTGCAGGCATTTATGCCTTTCCATTCTCTGAAATGTGATCTTTAGCAAAGCAAAATTTGAACTCTCTTGTCTTTCAGGCTAGTGTAGCTCTCTCAAGACATCACTGGCAGTGGGCATACAGTAGCTTTTTCACAGAGCAATAAAGATACTGCTGAATGAAAAGAAAACATTTTTGCAAGGCCAACAATGCAAACACACACCCCAAACCTCTGCCATTATCCTATTTCCAGAGGGACTGCTAGGTATGACCTGAAATCAGAGCCATGAGGAAGTGAGGACCAGACATCTCCAAACAAGCAAGAGACTCAAACTGCAGCTCAGAGTCTCTCACACATTTATTTATTTTTTCCCCCAAAGCAAATAAATACAGGGATACCTCAGTACCAGCATCCAACCTGGCACTCTGCTTAACCACATGCTTGCCTAAAAAATCCCACAGGAACGCAACTACTTCCACACTAATCTTTTTCCAAGCCCTACTTCTAATTAAAGTCCCAAGCATAGAATCATCTTCTAAGGTCTTTTCTCAGCCTCCTACTCCAGCAGCTATCCCCATGAATTTGGCAAATATGTCAAACTGAAACTAAACCAGGTACTTGGCAGCTACCTGCTGCTGTCTTTTGCTCTCTGAGTTGGTCCATATTTCAAACAAGCCTTTCCCATCCGTGAGAAAATGCACCAGGGTATAACGCTGAGCAGCACACTACCTTCTCTTCTCCAGTTCTCTCTTCTCTCCCACACCCATGCAGTTTTTTCTTCCTCAGCGTTACCAGAAAATTTAAAAGATTACGTTGTGTTGAGGATGAAATCAGGGAGCACATCTGTGCATCATCCTCTTCCTCATAATGCCTGCCCAGACTCTTCTGACCAATTTTCATTTGTGTTTGGGCGTTTCATTTGTGGATTTGCAAAGTTTTGTTATTTTTTGACACCAGCAACATCAAGAGACAAAACTAGATGGGTACAGCATGGAGGTACACGTAGAGAACATCAGCTTTGCTGTGAATGTACAACTGAAAGACCCAACTCCAGCCTGAGATGACTGTGTCCGAGAGAAAGCCTTGCTGTAGGCAAGGATGGCAGAGGTTAAAGCAAGATCTGGCCAAAGACTTTCTGAAAAATGTAAACTACTCCTCCATGCCACAGTTCCTTAGCAATGGACAGGAAGAATGCTTCCCTTTACCCATCTTTTTTTTGGCCTTATCTTTTAGAAAAACCTGGTAATTCAGGTACACAGTTACATTTTTTTAACTATGTTTCTATGGCATATGTTCTGTTTTCTAAATACCACAAATCAATTCTTCCTAACGTAAAATATCTGAGCCCACAGTTTTTCTCGGATTAGAAAATTCAAGCTAAAAGGCTGGAATGCAGCTCACCATCTGAAGCTATGTAAACCAACATGTCAAGACAGCAGGAAGTCTTGGGAGGGTGGTAAAATTAAATTTTTCCCAAGCAAAACATTTTTATTAATTTGATAACCACCAGCATTTTATTTTGACATTAACTAAGATTCCAGTGTAGATAAAGGGAAATGGCAGCTTTCTGCTAGAAGCTGAGGGATTTTTTTTTTAATAACAACATTTAAATAGCTTGAAAGCATTTGCTCCATTTCTGATGGAGAGTTTCACCTATAAGCAGCATACGCTGGTATGTGTTTTAAAAAATATTTCCATATGCTAAAGGAATGCAAATGGTTGCCAAAGAAAGTGACTGTTACAGCAGCAGGCTAGGGCTGTTTTTAAAGGAAAAACTGCTGCAGAAAGGAGGTATCCACAGAGGTGCACTAAAGCAACACTAACTGCAGTGACCTTGAGATGACCTAGACCTCCTCATATTACAAAAATGAAAAGGGAGTTAGAAAATCTGAGGCCAATTAGACGCTTTTTTTTTCCTGGAGACATGATGAAATTTCCTGAAACAAAAACTTTAGCAAATTCTATAAAATACTTCTAGCTTTGGTGGAAAAATAAATTATTGCCTTTTTATCTCCTCATTCCTGAGGCACAGAACTGGCCCACTTCTGTTTGTGCAGATGGATTGGAGGGAAAACACCCAGAGAAGGGCCAAGTGGTGAGATTCTTGGCACGAGCAATTAAGTGCGAAGTTATTCTCAGGGCTGCCTATTTGTTATTGCAGCAGGAATCATTAAGATTATACGGAAAGATATTGTCTGGGAAAAAGTGTGAAGTAAGGATTATGTGTCCTGAAACGCAATTAGTGAGCAAGCATTGTCTGTCCCTGACAGGGTCTCTCGACCAGCAGGACGGAGGTGGCTGTGTTCGGGTGGCTACCAGGACGCTCAGCCTGACTTCTGAAGCACAGTCACCAACCAGGCCCAGAAGCAGGAGCCAGCATTGCTCTGAAGTGAGAAGGTTGTCTCTTCACTGCCCTCCAGTGCTTCATATTCACCCGTATCCATCTCAATGGACATTGGCCAGTTTCTAGGCACTGTGTTCTGTGGAGCATTGCTTCTACCTCGTGCGGGCAGAAGCGGATCCTGAAGGAGAGGTTGGTGTTTGGCAGCTTTGCATCATCACAGCCAAGCAGAGGTGAGTGATAGCTCAGCTTCCTGTTGATCAAGTCCCATGTTTGGTGAAGGCTCGTGCTTCTAGATTGCCTTTTCCCACACACAACATGTGAGAAGCAGCTGTTAGGTGCTTCCAGGAGAGGCACAATTTTGTCTGGCCTGCGTAGGCTGCTGCAGGCAGTGTCTGAACACCAAGGCAATGGCTATGTTTCTGGGAGGCCTGCCTCCCAGCACAGCTGCCCTTGGCTCACAGGGTAGGGCCAGGAGTGCTGGTTCAACTCCATGCAGCCCAGAGCACAAACTCTGATGCAGCGTTCAAGGACAAAACTTCTTCACTGTCCTATCTGTCACCACTGCCCTACTGCCACCATTCCTGCTAACGCCACCGAGGCAGTGGTAGCTTTCTCCACCCTTCCCTTTCTAAGCACAACAGGTCACTTCTTTCTAAGGAAAAAAATAGACCTCCCCAAAAGCGTGGTGTGAGTCTTATACCTTGCTGTCAACATAGCTAGAGCTAAGACACAGCTTTTGCAATAAGGTCCACAGTGAGGAACAGTTGCTATGAAGACTGTGAGCCCCATGCTCACAAAGCCAGTCTCCACATTCCATATGGGCACAGCCATAGCAGCACAGGGTCAGTCTCCATGGTTGTCCATGGGGGCCTTCATCCAGTTGATGTCTCTAAAAATGATAGACAACCAGGACAGGACAAGACATCTCTGCAAAGCAAACTTTCCCTGCCACTAATGCTTGTGGCAAGGAGGCTCCACCCCCTGCTGCTTGTGCTGCTCTTCCCATCCCCGTGGCCCCTCTGCATCGCTCTTTTGCCCACAGCTGCAAAGAGGGATGGGAACTCTCCCTGCATGGGTTTCATGCCAAGAAGCACCAGGGTAGGGAATAAGGAATATGAATGGGCCTTCACAGGTGTCAGCCAGACCATGCATCAAGGCCTGCCAGGCCGTTTATGCCTGCGTCCCTCTGCAGAACTGAGGGTCCACATGGGAAGGCAGTGATTTTCTATCCCACCCAACGGGAAGTAGAGGTTTGGGGCAACACCATTCTGGCCACTTCCCAGCCTCTCTCTTCCTCACTCAGCTCAATCCCATTCAAGACGGAAATGTTTGTATTTCAATCCAGATGCTGGTGGTTTGGACTTTTCCTTTCACAGCCTGAGTCTTGTGGCATTTGCTGTAAACTGTGACAAGGGTTTGCATGCTAGCCAGGAGCATGTGCAGAAATAAACGAATGCCGACAAGCACTGGGGAGGAGCCGGCAGAACGTCTTTGGATATCACAGGCAAACTAGTTTGGGGGATTTGGAGTCAAGGATGTGTGTGTCTAATACTCCAAGTGCCTTTTCTCAATCAATTCCCCCACACCACCTCTAAGGAGCCACTGAAACGCAGACAAACATACCGCAGAGTGCAGACATACGCAGAACTAATCAGGGATGTCATGTTTAGCCAGGAATGACCTGCAAGGTCATTGAGTTCATCTGCTGGCAAGAAGCTTCATCATGCTGACACCAGCAATCCCACAGACAACAGGAGCCTGCATTCCTCTGACACAACTGGATTCCCCTGCCACTGGGGCTGCTCCAGGTTGATAGCAGCAACCAGACAGTAGGAAAAATGATACTGAGAGGGAGGGCTGTCAAACCCCAAACCCTTCCAAACGCAGATGTAATTAAATACTGCTCCCACAGTGCTGAAAGTGCTCACGTGAGCAGTATTAGCGAACCATCAAAGAGAAGACAAGAAGTAGCCCTTGCTAGTGCCTCGTTGGATACATCTGAACGTGTTGTGCAGAGATGCATAAAACCCACTGACAATTCTGCGGAATCTCTCTTTGGTTCAGATGTAGTTTTTACTTGCTAAATTGCTGTTTAGAATATTTTTAAAAAGATAAAACAAAAGTTAGCTATTTCAGCCAGTGCTAACAGCTTTTATTGGGGCCATACTGAATATTTCCTGATAGCAGGCAACACTGATGGAAACTGAGGGATTTCAAGCAACTAAATCAGGAGATATCTAAATTCCAACAGGTCCTTCATCCCACTGCAATACTCAGACTCAACAGTAACTAGTTATTCTAAGAGGATGTTAGCTAGAAATTTTGGTATTTGTTGCTGATTTATGTCATCTTATGCCCTGAATTCCAGCCACTTGTCAATAATGACCTAAAAAAATTGAATATCAGTGCCAATACAAACCAGAAAATAGAAAATATTTCTATAGAAGACATACAGAACTACAGTGAAGATGCTACCTTTCACAGCAGTATTTTATCCTGTTTTTTTTCTGGTTAACAACAGACGTGCATCCGGCTTCAGTAACAAAGAGCATAACACAAACATTTTTAAAGTATCCAGGGAAAAGCTGGAGCTTGGAAAAGTCAACAAATGCTCCAAGGCCATCCCGCTCCAGGGCAGCAGCAAGAGGCTGCAGGAACATGGGGTCCATCACAACACAGGGCAGCAATAAAACCTGCTATTGACAAAAAGCATAGCAGTTTCCTCAGCAGGCTGGGCCTGGATCACAAGAAAACCCCATCAAGCCTTGACAAAGCAACCAAAATGCAATTTTAGCATTCCCAAGGGATGAGTCAGTGGAGGTTTTAAACTGAACTGATGATTGCAGCCTGTTTCAACGGTGCTCCAAGCAACGGAGCTTGTGTCTGCCACAAGCAGCTTTTCCTCTCCCCTTCTTCCAGTGGAGCAGCACGTACGAGGGAGGGCTACGCTCCTGCAGGCTGGATCTGGCCAGGCATTTTTAGAGGAAGCACTGTTGGAGGTGTACAGAAGAGGATCCTTCCCACATTTCTTTGCACTATAGTTATGCTCTTTCTTTAAGAGCAGTAGATCTCAAAGCTCCCCGTGGCACTCAGAAAGGGTGGAGTGGTGTCTGCAGCACAGCTCTGCTCGTGGTGCTGGGCACGGCCCAGGCTCTCAGGCCAGCGCAGAGGAAGGCCCGTGCTCTGCACAGACTGCTTTACCCATCCTGTCAAGAGCTCTGCACTGCCAGCGATGTTGTGTTGCTTCACTCAGGCTGGAAGCTTTTGACTGTCAGAAATCCCTAGTCCAGACCACTACACACCTTAAAAATAAGGACTAACACCTTGATCTTGATCCAATGGGATGTTGTGGTTGCTGCTGTAAAAATACAGATGCTGAGGACATAAATCTGGACTCATTCTCTTGAAGAAGTGCTGAGAACTCACCCCTGTGTTGTGCTTTCCACAGGAACCAGAGGGCTCCCATGGAAAACGGCCTCCCTCAGGGCGAGGCTCTGAGGTGCAGCATAAGGAGTTGCATGGAGGCACTGGCTCCACTGATTCCAGGATTTCCTTCCAGATGAAAGATATGAATTCTGAAATCTCTCTCCAGCTTTATTGTTTTTCTCTCTTCTTTTCTTTTTTCCCCTTTTTTTTTTACATGATGATTTCAACAACCATGTTAAGAAACATATTTCCTTAGCAACATATTAATTCCATTAAAGATATTAAAAAAAAATGGTAAAAAACTACAGAAGATACAATTTTGAATCCTTTTGTGACTTTTTCCCCCTATTACTCTTCAACTGCAGGAAACGAGTGAGCGCTGCTGGTAGCAGAGGAAGGCCCGGGCAGCAGCCCCTGGAGCATCTTCCCATGGACTCAGGTAAGATGGGGCCCAGACCAATACATGCAGCATACAACAAGCCTTGCCTGGAGAAGGCAAAAATATCCCAGCAGTGTGTCTCAGGGGAAGCCTGACAGGGAGAAACTGCTGCAAGGACTCACTCTTCTGAGAGCTATAGACTGAGAACAACTCATGGCTGCTTGCCACAGCATTCCCCAAAGACACTGCACGACAAAACGAACAGTTATGTGGGACTTCTTAAGCAGACTGTTTTGTTATTAAAAATTTTTAAGTGTTCACAGCAGCTCTTTTGAATACCGGCTTGCTTATTTGAAAAATGAATATACATGCTCATGAAACCCTAAGAGACTCGGTTATTCTAGCCTTTTTTTTTTTTTTTTTTTTTAAATCGTGAACACACCCATCCTTCAAAAACATTCTCATGTGCAAGTTTTAATAAACTGGCACAAAGGGCAGCCCTGATTCCCCAATTAGAGCAGCCATGTCTTGCCACTGCCAGCTTGGAAAAGCCAGCTGCCAGCCACGTCGGTGACCTGCAGATCTCCTGCTACTGTTTAAAAGGGCTGCTGCTCAGACCCCCCCAGAACGTTGTGTCTAAGGAGATCCCACTGGAGACCTTGGCCTGGGACCCTATTAATGCATTATATCTGCAGATGAGAAAAATCCAGGGCACTTGGCTGAGAGCACTACTGTAGCAGCACCTCAAGTCCCAGAGCTTTACGTAAATACTTGCTTTTTACATATTTTAATATATAAGATACATTATTTAATATATATTATATTTAATATATATTAAATAGATTGTTTAATATATATATATTTATACATAAATACTTGCTTTCCAGAGATTTCCTAGAAAAGCTCACATGCAAGAATTCAAGGCAAAAGAGTATAAATAATTGAACAGAAAAAGGGTAGATTTCATGGTAGGAGGAGAGAGAACCCTATGAAATGTGTAACACAGGATGGCAGCGCCGTAAACAAATCAACACAAATCAACCCTGCAAAGGCAACGATACTTCAAGGGTTTAAACTTTTTCCAGTCTCCCTCCCTCAAGGCATTCGTGCAACTGCCATCAGCACACGTTTTGCACTGGGGAGCCCAGCCTGCTCCCGCGAGCAGCCCCACAGGCACGCTGCCACGCCGCATCTCACGCCTGGGGCAGCCCCACGCAGCCAGCCTGGCTGCCAGTTCTTTGCCCCCGACACGCAGGACACAGGGCAGGAGCACCAGGTGGCCAAGCACAACACTCCTCTCTGTGGTTTGTAAGCTTTGGTTCTAAGCAAGGCTTCAGCAATATCCCCAGATTGGGTGAGGGTGAGGTCAGCGATTTGAGGATTGTTAACTGGCTCTGTTGTTGATGGCTCTGTTATACTTGACACTGGGCAAACCTTGACTGCTGGCCCAGAGCTGCAGGGAGAAACAGAGCCGTGCCCTGCTGTGCCCACCCCAAAGCATTGCTGGCTTTTAATGCAGAAGTCTGGTGACTCAGTTTGCCTTTGGTCTCTTTGCTTCAAGGCAGAAATTTGGCTCTGAGAGAGGTACTTTTTCTCCAGGAAAACAGGCCCCAGGCACTGCTCAGAGGCCATTTCATGCCCCAATCTTTCCAACAGCAGCTGTCCCATCCATGACACCTCTGTCCTTGAAAATACAAAGATTGCTGCCACCTCCTGCCCTACCAAGTCACACAGATGGACACTGCTGGCTCTGCCACTCAGGGACGCCAAGTTAACCTGCAAGGCTGTAGCAGGAACTGAATTTCCACTCTGCTGCTCCCCCAGCTCCAGAAGGGCCAAACTGCGAAGTGAAGGTGTGCTGCTCACACGCTCTTGCTGGGAGAGACACCATCAGCTCCCGCGGAGGCTCTGAGTAGGTCAGAGGCTTTGCTGGAGGGAAGCATCTGCTCACGAGCAGCCTTTGCTACCAGCGTGGTTCTGGGGCACCCTGTGATTTCCTCCTACCAAACCAGCAGGCACCAGCTCTTCACTCGTTGCCTTCTCAGCCAAGAGGCTCCTCTGGCAAAGCTCGCCTGCGGCTCCAACAGGGAAGTGCCAGCCTGTCTCAGTGGAGGACATACAGAAAAAAGCAAACTTTTCTTCCAACCGTGTGTTTGGAAATTAAAAATAAAACCTTCAAAGGATTCCTTCAAAGGAAAAAGGAGGAAAAGAAAATAGATTTTAGACTGGAAAAAAAGTAGTCAAGAGATACAAACGCATCTCACTTTATTTGCACTGAGCTGTGCCAAGGAAAAGATGAAATCGCAATTCTTTAAATCGTTCAGAGAAGGAAAGCTGTTTCTACTTCAGTTTAAGATCTGTCTGCAGATAAAACAAAAAAAAAGGGAGGGGGGCACCCAGTAAGGGCTGACTTACCACACTGGCTTGCAGGAGACTTGGGTGCAGTTTATGACCGGCCGGCCTTGCTTGCGCTCCCGGATGACAGGGAAGTCATTCCTGCACCAACACACCTTGCACGAGCGTGCCGGACTGAGCAACAGCTGCCTGTGTGGTGGATCCATAAACACAGAGTGGGAACGATTCACAGCTCCTTCTCTGCATCCAGAGGGGAAACATCTCCCAGGAGCGGGCGCTCACTTCCATCTATCTTCTTCCTCCTGTTGGCACGCAGTCACTGCTATTCGTGGAGTCTTTCCAGCAAGTACCAAGAATAAGCCTCCAACAATATACACCCCTCACTTCTCCAGAAGCAAAAATTGCTGTTTCCTATTTTCCTGGAGGCTTTGGACTTGTGGAAGCAGCAGCTCTGCGTTGCAGCTGAGCATCTCTTGGCAGGTGAGAGCAGCAGTTGCCTCCTCTGGGTAGGGGTACAGGCAGGGCCAACAGCACCCACCTCTCCTGCCCAGGGTAGGTGGTGGGTCCAAGCACAGGGTACACACCTCCCCTCCACGCTGTGGCCTCTAGAGAGAGTGGCAGTGCCACGCTGTTGTCCCCAGCAGGCCATGGCAGAGTCTGGCCAGGCAATTTTGGTGTTTGAAGGGGTGAGAGGGATCAGGGCAAGGAAGTAGCACTTGGCTGCAGACAAGGGAATGGTGTAGGCACATGCAGAGGTGAATTTCAGGAGAGAAGGAGCTCAGAAAGACAGAGGAAAACCCCACAGCAACAAAAGGGATGGTCACTTGGAAAAGAGGCAGGAAATCTCCCACTTGCTGTGCAGACAGGGAAAGGGACTGACAGGGCAGGGTGAGAGGACCCTGGGCACAATTACTGGCTTTATGCAGCTGCAGGAAGCGCCCACATTTGGAAATCAGCTCAGATCATATGGACATCAAAGATTTTGGTGGAGCAGAGTGTTGCAGACCAGACATCACAGGTCTCAGTCCCCTGTAGCCTCCCACGTCCTCAGTGAATTTCATGCATGCCAGCACTCAGCATCAGCCTTCCTGATGCCACCCCCAGACCTGTTCAGGTCTAGTTTGGCAGCCAGCATCCACATACTGCCTCAGTCATGAAGGGCTTATGTTAAATAAAATTTTGACCCCAGAAGTCCTGTTTTGTGGACCTTGGTATGCAGTGGCCATGTGCTGCCACCTCCCTCCCTAGCACTGCCATGCTGCTGCCCTGAGCCACCCACTGTCCTAGCACCGCAGTAATGGCTTCTATCTGATGCCCAGATCAATTCTCACAGCTGCTGTCAAACAGCCTCTGCAAATAATAGATCTGAGATTCCTCTCCAGGAGCTGGGCCATGCTGAGCTGCAACTTTCGGAGGACAAACACTGCCAGCCCCACAGGCCCTTGCTGCACATCCCCCAGCTGTGCTGCTTGCTGAGATGTCAGCACCACATCCTCCTGCTCTTCAGTAGGTACCTGGCATCATTAACCATTCTGAGTTTATCATCTGTCATTTTCTTCTTTCTGTGATTAAGACTGAAGCCTCCAATACTTCTCATAGAGGTGTGAACTCATTTCTGCAACCACAGGAAAAGCCTCCCAATCTGTATGAACACACCAATTCCTTGGGAGGCAGATCTGCCAGCCTGTTCACTCTGACAAAGTTATTTCTGTCACTCCTGGGCCTTGATCTGCTGGTGGACGTTTGGACAGGAGACCAAGAGCACAGCAGGGTCCCAGGGAAAGGAGGTGGGAGAAGCCACCATTCACTGTGTTGGGAGGATCGTGAGAAAAGACTGTCAGGTGGCAGGAGGAACATGGGGCTGTAGCAATGACACGTAGCTCCTGTGGCACATGGCCAGGGTGTGTTTGGAGCTGCAAAGCCACAGCAGAGCAGCAGCAGCCCAACCCTTCCTCCCCTGCTGTTTCGAGGGAGACAGATTCAAACAGGGTTTAACCGAGCACAAGCAGATTGTGGGACGTGAGCTGATGTTTCTCTGACAAGCCATGCAAACAGCAACAGGCAGGTGAAGAATGAGGGCCAACCACAGGCTGGAAGCCACAGTCTGGGTAGAGACACTGATGCTCAGTGTTCTTCCACTGTGCCAACAGCAACACTCAGCCCTGCAGTGAGGAAGGATAGGTCCGTGCTGTCCTCTGGTACCATCCTGCACCAGCCTCATACAGGACAGGGATGGAAGCATCCTGGCACCGAACCTGGCATTTTGGAGGGCCCTGGGCACGCAGGGACCAGGTCAGGTCGCTCCAGCTGCTCTGCAGTGCCTCCCAGCAGCCAGCAGGGCTCTGCAGCAGCTGCTGGGCCTGCCCACAGGCCCGCCCTGCCTGCAGCACAGCCCTGGCCATGGTGTGCAGACGGCTCACAGCATTCAGCCTCCATTGCCACAAGCAGGGCACTATGAAACCTTAACAATCCTCCGGTTGGCCTCAGGCTTGTCCTAAGAGCTGTCTTGCTCAAGCAGAAGGGAGGACCTGAGCACCCGTACACAGCTCCTGCTCTGCATTCCCTAAACCCAGGCCCATTCGTGGTGACCCCTCTCCACTGCCCCTCAACCCCCCCTAAGCGCTGCCCGCATACCTGAGCAGCTGCCTTGACCCACACAAACTGCTGGGCTCTGAAAGCTGCAGCCCCACAATCTGAAACGAGGATTTAAACCAGCAAAACCATGAATGTGAGAGCTTAAAAATAGCATCAGGTGAGAATAACAGCCATAAAACCTGCTTGGGAAGCACAACGCACCCACACTGAGTGTGGCTCCAAGGCAAGTTCACCTCTGCACTCTGAAAGTGCTCTACAGTGACCAACATCATTTTGCTCTCCTCAGGGCACTTCCAGCCCTGGGAGCAAGCAGGCTCATCCCTGCTCCCTAGGAAAGCAGAGGGATAAGATCTGCTAATTCTTCGGACATACAGAGGTTTTGTAACGCTTCCTGCACGTGTTTGCACAACTCGCTGTAAAGCTTTGGGAAGAAAGGCCAAAAAAACTCATTCCAGATGCTTCTTTAATTCAGTCCACAAGATGACAGACCCTTCAAAAATGGTTATTTGTAATAGGGCAAGTGTTTCAAGGGTCACCTCCTGGCTGATAATCAATTCCTGCTCTGTTGGGAAGCGGCTCCTAGCTGCAGACTAGCAAAGAGGTTTGGTGTGTGCCCAGCATGTGCTGCAGGACAGTGCTGAGCAGCCTCCACCGCCGATCCAGGAAAGAGCAAACACCTGAAACTCATCAGCTGTAATTGCTGCCATCCCTGGGAGGTGCTGACCCCCAGTAGGAGATCTGGCACAATCAGACTCTACAGAAATACAACCAGTTCTACAGGACAAGAAAGCAAGGTGTTCCTCTGCGTCTGAGTGCTCTCTGCGCATGCTGCTCCCTTCCAGTTGTTCTGTCTTTGCAGGTTTTCCCACTGGGTAGCTGCCACCCTCCAAAAGCCCAGGCAGTTCTGCTCACACTCCCACCCGGATTTCTGCATCTCACAGCTGCTCAGAGGAAAAAACAAAAACAAACAAAAAGCCACAAACCACAAAACAAAACCAAACAAAAACCCCAAACCCCAACAACTTCTGGAAACGGTGAGAAGCAGAGGTAAATGAAGAACAGACATCTGTGAAGGAAAAACATGCTGCAGCAGAGGAGAGATTCAGAGAAGTCAAACAGAAACCCTGGGTCCGGAGTGCTCAGCTCTATACGTGCCACGGAGAAAGCTCTGGGCAGTTTGTAATATCAGGCCCACACGTGCTCACCCCCCACCCTCACCTTACCACTTACTCTCCCACCACATCCTCCAACCAGGTTTTCCACCAATCAATGGGACTTAAAGCGCATCTGTCCCCAAAGAAGCAGGAACCAGCAGAGCTCTGCCCTCGACAGCCAGCACTGGCTGAGCTGGGTCTGATTTGACAGGAGCCTTTCTCCAGGCAGTGGGTTTGCTGTGAAGCCGTTATCTCACGGTGCTGACACGGTGAAAAAGCCAAGAGAAACCTTCCTACATACACTGACATGCAAGAGCAGCTACCCTCAGCAGCAGCCAAGTAACCAACTCGTTATGGTGACAGGCAGGATTACACGAGCCAAGGGATCCACTGGCCAGAAACGTTCTCATCAGAAAGTCACAGCTCAAGTGAAACAGCACGGCCCTCTGAAGCCTATCTTTAGATGGGCATTTCAAAAAACCTCATGCAAGTAATCTGTAGTTCTGTGGAGCACTTTGCCTCTCCAATCTCCTTTACAAACTGCACATTCATAGCTGTGCTCAGTCAAGCACATCTGCTGCTGCTCAGAAGAAACTAAAACATAAATTAGGATAGTGGCACAGCCGGCCAACTTGCAAGGATAAAAATGCAGCTGCCCGCACAAATACGGGGCACTGAAGGACACGATACACGCCTATTGCTTGGTGTCTCAGCACAAGCCCTTTCCCACCACCAGGTTACCAGCAGTCACAGCTAACAGCAGCTTCCCACCCCCGAGAGCCCCGTGCAACCAACACAGCAAAACCACGTGCTGCAGTAACACGGGAAGGCAACAGGCAGGGTGAAAAACAATTCTGCTGTAAATTTAATAGCCACAGCTACCTCGTGCCTTGACAGCTGAGAACACTCAACAGCCTCATTCTTAACCATGGCCAGATTTGCCCTACTTGCCCGACGCTGGTGGGATGTTTGATGGCAGCACAGGTTATTTGATGGCAGCACGGGTTACACCATGCCTGGCACGGTGCACCCCTCCCAGCCCTCGGTAAGAATAAGGAGTGAAAATGGGATCCCAAACCACGTGAGGATGAGTGTGAGCACCCAGCAGAGCCTCCCACAGCTGCAGCAGGATGGGCTCCAGTGGAGTTAACAGATGACTTGAGAGTACAAATGCAAGGGGGGGGGGAACAAAGCCCACCCAGGCAAAAGGGATGATTAGCTTTGAACTCAAAGTTCATACTCCAGATTTCTGCAGACATCTCAGAGCTTTCAAGGCTTATTTGGGTACTGATATTCAGCAAGACGTTCACAATGGCTTTAAATAGTTCAGTGAGGCTTCACTTTTCTCAATGCACTTCCAGCAGAAAGTACACGAAGATTCCACTTGTTTTCCTCTCACGGAAGTACAGCTGGTCTGAACAAAAAGTTTCTTTGAAAATTATCCAGCGTCAGAAGAGTAAAAGTAGACTACATCAGAAATGCTGAATGTTGAGTTTGCTAATACTTAGCCAGAACTTTATTCCTATTCCTAGCACAGTGCTTATAGTACCTTTAAAAACCCTTCAGGTCAGCACACACCACTCACACCTCACTGAGAACACTTCAGAAGATCCCCGGAGAGCCCAGCAGCGGGTGCACAGAGGGAACTCAGTCACCACAGAGATGGGTGAAGCCACAACAACACAGCACAAGTTGTGCATGGGAACTGCTCTGGTCACCACACTGCCCTCCTTCCAGGACCCGACCAGCAGCAGGATCCGGGCCGCTCCCTCCTGCTGACGGGGGAGGCACCGCCAGACCCGCGAGATAAAGCGCTTCGGGTGGGAGGGGTCAGAAATGGATCACCACCAAGCAGCAGCAATGATCTCTCAAATTATGTAAAAGCACATTCCGCTCTCAAATAAAACTGATCAGCAGGGGATAGAGGGAAGGTACAAACCTTTTCATGCTATTGATCTGGCTGATGTCAGAGAATACACTCTTAGTCACTGTGGTTGCCTAACAAAAACTTTCCAGCACTTCTTGAACTTTGTCACTTCGCATTAGTAAAAGAAAACCCAAGAAAAGCAGTTTTTCAGACCAGCATCAGAAGATCCTTTCTCTGACCAGGGCTCAAGGCACGAACACACGGCTTCATGGAAATGGGTGGTATCTTAAAAAACTCTGTCTGCATTCTCAATTAATTAAGCTCTTCCTGTGCTGATGCACGGAATGCAAGTGCTGCAGCAAAGCAGAAGTTTCCCCAAGATCGGTCAAGAAGCTCAGTTCAGTTTCTCACCGGGCCCTTGCATTAACTAACGCATAGTACCAACGTTTACTTAGATGATATTATGGATCCATTTATTTGACAAATTAAGTTCAAACTTTTTTTTTTTATTAAGCACATTCCACAGTACAAAGCTTTAGATCATGAACGATATCTGTACAATTTAACAGTTTCAATAAGCTGTTCATACACCAACTTTCCAAAACAGGTAATTGGCAAACATAATTACAAGTTAGAATTAGACTATCCCAGTGCTTTGAAACATTAATATAGCAGTAATGTACAGTTGCTCAATTATGTTAGCAAAACAAAGTCCAGAGTGCAGCCAGGATCACTACCATTAATCCCAGGAGTCAGAGTTCCTCGGGTGCCAATCACGAAAGTCCACTGCTATGTTACACAAAGCACAAAGAAGTTCAGACCGCATGTTCAAATACCATTATCTCCCAAGGAAAAAACAGGAATTTAAATCTTACACATGCATTTAAAAAAGGACTCCGTTCTTCGGAAACAAATACCTTTTTTTTCAGGGCTGCAACAGATTTTCTTTTTAAACAATTTCATATTAAAGCTATTAGATGAGAAGGGTAAAGTAAGACACTTCACAAACTACTGCCAAGCTCACCAGAAAGTGATCTTATGGACGCCTCGGAGCGTGCTTTGCATCTTCTGCACTCCATCACATTCTGCCATCCGGATGAAATAAATATTGTTGCAGTAACACGTACATGGGAGTTTAGGTTAAACACTGATCCCAACACCTCTCAACGTGAAGAGGAGAAAACCTTCAGTCGCACTTCTGTAACATTTCAGCAACGTCCTGCTGCAGGCCTCCTGCGCTCGTCTGGCACAGAACGGAGACGTCTCTCCACGGCTGCTGCCAAGCTCAGGATCAGTCCCTCGGCAGCCTGACAGCCCTTCGCCTTTCTGATCGTAAAAGGGAAAAATT
This sequence comes from Penelope pileata, assembly GCA_013396635.1. Lineage (NCBI taxonomy): Eukaryota > Metazoa > Chordata > Aves > Galliformes > Cracidae > Penelope > Penelope pileata. The sequence goes on along the minus strand of WBMW01003919.1, from coordinate 1,097,185 downwards.
CAAACCCAAGAAAGTGCTGCCAGAGGACAACAGCACATGACACACAATGATCAGTGACAGTACAGCTCCGTGCCAAGACACAGCTTCCCCAGGACAACAGGTGTGCTCCACGCTGAGCTCGGCGAAGCATCGCAGAGAAGCCACCGCCAGGCACAGCCACGCGTGGCTGCTGAAGATAAAATATTCAAGTTTGCATTTGTCCACGTCTTCCTCTGACATAAGAAAAATGCAGTAGCGTCTATATGACCACATAAATTAGAGGGGAGACTATGACAACATAAAAGAAACTACTGAGATTTCCAAATAAAAGCATGCTAACGAGGAGGAACCATGAGCAGGACACGGCGTTATGGCTACGGCTGAGAACTACAGGGAAGAAAGTCAGCATGGCAGTCAGAGCATTGACCTGGAGGGACCTCCACTCCACCAGGAGGAAGTGTTACAAATCCAACATAAATAAATTTAACTTTGGCCCACGGCACCTTCTCCACTGAGCAGCCAAACTGATGCTGAGGAAGGACAGCAGCAGGCACCGGGGAGAGCCCGCCGGCGCTGAAAGAAAGACGGCTGGAAATACTGCGGCACAAAATCAGATACAGAACATAAATTAAACATGTTTTAATTTTTAAAAAGTTTAGAAATTACATTTTAAAATATGTAGTTCCCATTAAAAAAATCCTAATGAATACTGAAAACCTCCTTTTGCAGAGAAAATGTCTAGGTAATTCATATTAACCCCTACAGTGCCAGTAGTTAGAACATCCCGCTGCCAAGTGCTACCATGTTTTGCATTAGTGTGTAGTGTCAGGAGACCCTGACTCCCAGCACCTGGAGGTTACGCTGTTATGTACATGGTATCTACATGCTTATACAGTATCTGAAATGAGGCAAGCACACATGGAAAGGTTTTACTATACCAAACATTAGGAAGCGTAGGACGGCTGTAGTACAGAGCACGGTTAAAAGGAAAAGACAGTGCTATACAACTAGTTTAGATAACCTAGCCTGAATTACAGGTAATTTTTAATTTAAAAGAAATTATTGGTGCAGAAACAAGTAAACTGTAATCCAAAAATATTACTGAGCAATTCAGAAATATTTCTAAGAGTCCAGCGTACACTCCTACCAAACAAAACAGGCTCTGAATCTGTCATAAGAGCAAAGTCTAAAGGACAATGGTGACTTTGAAAGCAAAGCTCTGTACATTCTGGGTATGTGTTTGGCACCCAAATTTCACTGGAGAATGTTTTTTTCTTTAAAGTCAGACAAAAGTGCAAAGCAATATAAATTAGGCCAAGTCCTTTCTTGACTTCTGATTTATTTCTGAAAAACAAGCCATCTGAGTTCAGGTTCTACGGACAATTTACACGTGAAGCTTTGGATTTCTCATTGCAGGGAAGGATAGGCTTCTGAAATTCATCTACTCGAAGTCAGTGAATTTGTAGTAAATTCAAAGACGACCACTGAGAGCACGAAAGATTAAGGAATTTAGATACAGAATTGTGCTGCTTTGCATCTACACAGCATCTAGAACCAATTCTGACTTTAGCTGTCAATCAACATCTTCAGGCATGTAGTAGCCAAAATCCAGTAGTTCAAGACTGTGAAACCCTGAAAAAGATAAAAGACAAGCTGAGCTGACGGAACACGCAGGTCAAGAAGCAACATTTGGAGGCATCTGGGGAAGGCTGGGTGCACACCAACTTCTGTACTCCAGCCTGAAATTAAAAGAGCAAGACACCTGTGAGGAGTACAACGCTTCACGTGCTCAGTGACAAGGGGGGACCTGCCCTGGAATAACTCACTGCACAACAGCCCTTCCTGCAGTGACAGCTGCAGCTCCACAGGATGCTGCCTTCGCTGTACAACATGCACCCAACTCACCTGATGAGCAAGATCATAGAATCATAGAATGGTTCAGGTTGGAAGGGACCTTAGAGATCATCTTGCTCCAACCCCCCTGCCATGGGCAAGGACACCTCCCACCAGACCACGTTGCCCAAAGCCCCATCCAGCCTGGCCTTGAACACTGCCAGGGAGGGGGCATCCACAGCTTCTCTGGGCAACCTGTTCCAGTGTCTCACCACCCTCACAGGGAAGAATTTCTTCCTTATATCTAGTCTAAATCTACCCTCTTCCAGTTTATAACCGTTACCCCTTGTCCTGTCATTATCTATCCTTGTAAAAAGCCCCTCCCCAGCTTTCCTGTAGGCCCCTTCAGGTCCNCCCAGCCTGTATGTGTGCTTGGGATTGCCTCGACCCAGGTGCAGGACCTTGCCCTTGGCTCTGTTGAACTCCATGAGGTTGGCATGGGCCCACCTCTCCAGCCTGTCCAGGTCCCTCTGGATGGCATCCCTTCCCTCTGCCGTGTCGACTGCACCACACAGCTTGGCACCATCTGCAAACTTGCTGAGGGTGCACTCGATCCCACTGTCCATGTCACCGACAAAGACGTTAAACAGCACTGGTCCCAGTACCGATCCCTGAGGAACACCACTCGTCACTGGTCTCCATTCAGACACTGAGCCATTGACCGCCACTCTCTGAGTGCGGCCATCCAGCCAGCTCCTTATCCAGCGAGTGGTTCGTCCATCAAACCCATATTTATCCAGTTTATCAACCAGGATGCTGTGCGGGACAGTGTATGCCCAGCAGCCCTGGGTCTTAGGCAGAGGGCCACCTACAGGCTGGCATTATTCACACGTCTTTCTGGGGACTCACAGGTAAACCATCACAATCCTGCTACGTGCTGAATGCTTTACTGAAAGAGCGACCTACAGCTCAACTTCCTTCTCCTCCACACCACAGAGGAGCATGCTTTGCACAGAACACAAACTTCACTTCTTCCAGCACATGGGATTGTAAGGAAACAGACAAAACAAGTAGTTCTGTATTTTGTTTCCCCTACCCCGTCACATGGCTCTGACAAGCTCGCAGACTGTGTAAATTCTTGGTGTAATTACATCTGAACTTCAGTTTTACTTGCTGCTTTCCAAAATCACTTTCATGGATCGTGGCGAACTACCCTGTTCTCACACAAAATTCCCAGAAAAGGTTAAAACATCTTTAGGCACTTCCCAATGGCTTCCCTTCCCCCTAGCCCCAGGCCCAATGCTCAATATAAGAATATTAGACTATCATATGGTAACAATTTTTATCATGTTACAATAAACAACAGGAATTCAACAGAAAGCAATAAAACTCTCGCAGCCAACTGCCAGGACTGTCAAAAATGATCCACTTTGAAGAGGCGTAATATTGCAAGCCTTGTAAAAAACCAAGGGCACGGGGCTGTTTCAAAATTCAGAAAACTATAATGTTTGAAAGCATATAAAACTGTTTCATTAAATGTCATAATGAAATACTAGCTGTTTGACCATAATTGTATGTAGATTTATGTTTTGTGGATTCTGAATTCAGACAAACCTGTCAAGAAGTGACATCACAGCATCCCTCCTGCACAGGGAACAGTCAGGACGGGTCTGTCGTTACCAGCCCCAACAACTCCTGGGATATGGAGGCCTGCGTGCTTTCAGTGCTGCATCACGGGACAAGTCAGACATAAGCTGCTCAAAATTGTCCAGTGTGCAGAATTTGAAAGGAAGAACGCGCTGCCAAAGGCTCTTTGTATTTCATCAACAAATCTCCATGACAGTGGATCTTGTGGGCCACATGTGGCAAGAAAGAAAATAAGAGACCCGCATGCTGCTGCTCAAATTGATACGCATTTTATTCAACTCCTGATTTCTTTTGTGCATAGGACACATTGCAGAGCTTTTCCAGGAACCAAAACTAGCAAGAGAAGCCTGCCAAATATACTTCTGTAGTTCCTGTACAAAAGGAATTTGTATATCTCAAACTAGCTTATCAGTTAACAGAAGAAGGTACTGGTGAGCAGACTGGACAACAGATTGAGTTTGTTCCCAAACCTGTTATCTTCTCGCACAGGCTATCCTATATGCCAGAAAAGACACAAAAAAGTGCTCCAAAAGGAGAAAAAAGTTTTCCATAGGGAGAGAAAAAGCATTCAACTTTAACAATCCTTGGAGTTCCCACAGCAGAAGTTCATCTAGGTACTGCCCTGGGTGGCCCAGAGACCAATGGGAGCATCTCTGTCTGAAACAGAGAAGAAGTCCCTAGGGACACGACTACGAGCGATGGCATCAGGCTTCCCACAAGAACACAACCATGCCTCACAGTTCTGAAGTGGAAGTGACAGGTAAGCAGTGCTGGAGGACATGGCTGTTTGGATAGTTTTATCTCCTGGGAAAACATGTCTTTCAGCTACCTTCCCACCCAACACAAATGCTACAGTTAGTGCACTGCCTTTTCCAGATTCCTGTTGGCCTTCCACTGCCCAAAAATCAAGAAGCCAGGGAGTTTTCCTAAATTACCCTTGCAGCAATGCTCTTAATGTCACAATTTCTTTCAAGTTCTTACATGACCTGTTCAATATGTTTACTCAACACTGCAATAACTCTTTTGACACTAAGAACTACGCTCAGATTTTGAGTTTTCTTCTAGAAGGGAGCATAAGGACATACGCATGAAGCATGGTGGGGAATACTAGCAATTCCCTAACATTCCAGCAGGGTAGAACTGAAGTTTGTACGAGCAACAAGAGCTGATTTAACTGTCCTCCTTCACCCAAGTTCTAAGAGAGCTGGGCGTATATGTATCTCCTTTGGTTTAAAGGGAAATAAGTGAGTTCTGTTAACTGCTGATTCTGTGTGCTGAGCGCATCATAGCATAAGGCTTCTTCCTTAGCCATGGGCCTAATTACATTAAATAATTACAGGTTCTGACAGACTGGAAACTCAGTCTAGCAATGCCCAGCTTTTGGCCTTGACGCTGCAGAACCTAGCAAGGCACTGGATCAGGTGTCATACCCAGAGAGGACATTGTCTTGGCTTTCCTCAAAACAAGCAGGAGTTCACATAGCAGGAACACTAGCCAACACTCTCCTGAGGAATGCGCATAGGTGAAAGGAAAGTAATTTTAGGAAACTGCATCTCAAAGAAGCCAAGTGTGTCTTCACATGGCAAGACATATCCTAGATGGAAGAAGAGATCCTACAGAAGGAATGGAAAAAGATCAGAGGAACTCATTACCATAGCAGGAATAAACACATACAGATAGATAATAAGAATCCAGGATTACATGAAGACAGGGAAAGCTTTTCCCACAATGTTTAAGCCAACTACTAATCATCTACTTTAAATAAATCCTTCCTGTTGAGGCAACATTACTGCTAATTCCTTTTGCTGCGGTGTCTCCCCTTCCTTGAAAGCATCCAGTATCAGCATGGGCAAAGGCAGGGCACTGGAGAAAGGAGCGACTGCTCTGCTTTGGTAAGGCAATTTCTGCGTCTCCAGGTCCCAGCATTCACAGCTATTTATAGTGTGAAGTGCAATAGTTGGCAGCAATGTACATGACATAAGGAAAAGAATCCACTGTTCTAACAAACAGATCTACAGCAGAGCTTTTACCCACCATGCTTAGAGAACTAAAGGAAGCTGACTTGCAGAAAAATGGAAACAAAATAGCTCGGCTCATGTGCACTGTTTTTGACAGTTTTCAGTTGTCACACTGCCTAACACAACATCATTTTTAGTTTTGAAAGCCTTCCCAGCTACTTGTGGTTATCACAAAATTGCTTGTTTCTGATGAGCATTTGTCCAAAGATCATACGTATTTTCAGTTTACTGGAGACATTAAGATGCTCATTGCAAGAATCTAAAAGATTCTGATTTCACGAGATATTTGGAATACCTGTGCGATACACCACGTCTCCCTCCATTTCCACGAATGCTGCAAATACCCAATAACTTTCCATATTACACCTTAAGGATCCAATTATAAACGGGAATGACTATAGAAGACATGGGGATAAGATACCACAACATGGCAAGTGTTATAAGCTGAAGCATGACCACACAGTCTAGGTAATGCAAGAAGAGGCAAAAGAAATTTGTATTTTCTTAAGGAAAACAACAGCCTATTGCTTTCAGTAACCCAATCTGCAGGTGAAGTGATAATTTCATGAATGTCATATGTGAAGAGACAAAGACTTACCTTCTGAGGGTAGTAAAGTGCAGACTGTTATCTGGAGATGTAAGTGTATGTTCTAGATGGAGAGCGTGTCTCATTCTGGGCACTGGGTGGCACATTTAAGAAATCCCAAATCAGAATCGTATCGTCATGGGAACTACTAATGATCTGAAATTCATCAAACTGGAGCCTGAAGACACGTCCTGAATGTTCCTGTGAGTAACAGACAGGCGTTAGCAGGCCAAGAAGACGATAACATATCATGACATTTGCATTCACACACCCCTCCAGACGCAGAACGGCGTATTCCGGTGCGCTGTTTAAGCAGCCCTTAGTTATGAGGGCACTTGAGTTTACGGGGACTTTTCACATTAAGCTTTGTTCAGCAAAACATGCAGCTTTCAAATGAAGTGCTTGTAAATCCTCAGTCTCCCCTGGAGGGGCCAGCTGTAGATGTTGAGTCTGAGATTATTAAAGACTAAAGCAGCCTATGAATCAGGAAGCATCACCTTGGAAGACTGGCTGGCACGGTCTACCACGGGCTCCTTCTCTTACATAACGTTTCACATCCAACACTGCTGCTAGCCCCATTTTTGTATAGTACTTGCACACCACACCACAGCTTCATCCAGGACACGCTGCTGAAAGGGTCATTACAGCTCACTCACTAGCAGAGACAGACCATGTCCTAACGCTGCTGTTAGGAAAGGAAATGCAGGAGGACACGCTCCATCAGCTCTTTCAGGAGACCTCAAAATGGCACTAAGAGGCCCAGAAAAGGTTTTCCTCTTTGTCCTGCTTATCTGTTTTTTTAATACATTTAAAAGGAGTATAAGGCCTTTGCTAGAGAAGCTGTCAAACTGATCTCCAAACTATAACCTGAGCTACAGTTTGCCCACAGAAGGGAATGAACCAACTTTTTACTGAAAAACTAAATACACTGAATCCATATGGAAGAACAGTTAAATCTCATCTCCATGCAAAGACGACTACTGAAAAGAAGTAAAATGAGAAGTGTTTCTAGCAACGTAAGCCCTGCTACAGGTGTTGGAAAGGCGAAGCACAGGCTAAATAAGCCAGATACCACCATACATAGACAGTAACTTTGGGTTGCTGCTAGCTTGGACAAATGTCTGATTGACTCCTGAAGCAAAATTTCATCCACATTTATAAAAATCAAGTTTACTGTCATAAACCAAAACCCTCAATAAAAGGAAAAATACATCTTAAGCAACTCTGATAGTCCTCTCAAGGGACTGCAGTTCCTGAGGTGATTCTTCCAGCTCAACCTCCCTTCTCTTTCCACATCTCTTCCTTCCAAACCAAAAGATTAGGAGAAAGGTTTGAGAAAGACTCACAGAGTTCCACCACCCACAACTCCCTTTAATAAGGGGAAAGTCAAAGCCTACATGACAATGATATTAAGGAACCATACCAATAACTAGACTCATTTGACACAATGTCATGATTTTTTTTTTTTAAGAGTATTTGAGAATGTCTGAAAGATTCAAGTAATGCACGATATATGCTTTTCTTTATTTTTAGCATAAGATATTCCCTAGGCTTTACAGAGAACAACATCCTGAATTCCTCACCTATCCTAATGGAAGGCAATAGAACGCCTCTCAGTAAGAGATTTCAGATAACCCCAAATGAATGACTTTTACATACCACTAACGTACGCAAGCACAATGTACTCGCTGGGGCACGAGGGTCAAGAGCAGCTTGCAAGTCCCAAACTTTAATTTTGCTATAAAGTAAAAGGAGGAGGTTATAAGTGTTGTTTCAAATGTAAGCATGGAAGAAACATTTAAAAGCAGTAGGTAGAATTCCAGATCTTCCCTTCAGCTAATTTATCAGGATCAAGCAAAAGGTTACAACTTATCTAAAATACTAATGCTGAACCTTGTAAAACACAGTTTGGTATTTCTTTTTAGCAGCAAATACAGCGATGCCTTTGTGATGGACCAAGTGGGGCGTTTATATTAAAGACAAACTAACTATATTTGTATATGTAAGTCAGTTGGGAACTTCAGGAGAACTCCAAAGCTCACAGCACTTCTGATGAAGTGCAAAGATCCAACAGGAATTAAGTAGGGACTGCCAACAGCAGTGAGGCAATAAACTCAAATAAAAGGCTTGAGACAAACACAGTTCAAGAATTATTTTCAATAGCTCTACTGTCTACCTGAAGTATAATTCATACAGAGAAAGAACTGGAGAATTTGGGCATCAGTGTAAGTTGTCACCTTGCTGTGTTGAAATGCTCAAACAGAAGCCACTTAAATATTGGTCCATCAGTCAAATCAGAAGAGAACCTTTCTTCTGCAAAGCCCAATGGCTTTCTGAATATGTTTTGTTAAGAAAGGTACGACTTTTTGAAATTGCTCTCAAAAACATACCCATCGTAGGCTCCACTAACAATCCTCTTGTTGTCGAACCTGATGCATCGAACCAGTTCTTCGTGGCCTTCTAATACTCTTAAACAGGCACCACATTCAATGTCCCATAGCCTAAAGAGAACAGAGGAAAGTCAGAGCACTTAATGGTTCAGCACTATCCCTTAGTCCTACATGCAGGGATTTAAGCATGCTACTGAATGCTTTTCTATGGAAAATACCACAGTCTGCTAAAAAAGGCAGCTGGTACATGTTCCTTGTATGCAATACAGAGGAAAGTGTGTTGCAGCTGCAGTATATAAAAATTAATCTAGACATTCAAGATTATATACAAGTAAAGACTGTATACTTGCTAAGTTATTTGAGGAAACACTTTTTTTAACATACTTTTTTTCCCCATCCTGCCTAAATCAGTGATTAAAAGAGGTTCAGAACGTAAGAACGCCAGTGACCAATGTCTCCATCTCTCCAAGCAGAAAACAAGGTGATAAAGTACAGGGATAGATAGTTCTGTTTACCTTTTCCTGAACCTCACAGTCTCCCTTTTTCACATGGATCTGATATATTTACTCTGAATTAAGTTTCTGTTATACATCAACAACAAGACATCCTGAAGATGGTTTGCACGAGTGAGGCAGCAGCAAAGGGCTGGAGAAATCCTGTTATTAGATGCAAATGTACACGGGTACATACCGAGAGCAGCCTGCTGGCACCCACCTAATGGTGTTGTCAGAAGACCCACTGACAACTAGTCGATCCCTGTACTGCAGGCACGCAATGCCCCGCTTGTGTCCATTCAGAGTACGAACAAACTCACACGTACTTGTGCTCCAGACCTGTGGAACATGAGATGAATATTTCTCTGAGAATTAATGATCAAGAAAGCTTCTATTGGAAGTCAAAAGTCTGTTACAAACTCAGAAGCAGAAGTCTGAGGCTGACCTTTGCTGGACAGCAGAATGAAAACTTGCACAATACTTCTAGAGGCAAAGAGCAGTAGCGGTGTTAATGGCAGATGACATTGTGGGGCCCTCGCAATGACAAGAGCCACTGGCACTGTCATGGTACACTGACTCCATGAGAAAGACTGGGAGGTGAGGGGGGAGGAGGCAAGTGTACATATAAAATATTTTCAAGCGGTAGACTCTGTTCCAAATGACCCCAAAAGCCTGATGACACTTGGATCTTGGTAAGTTAGTAATCCTTTCAAAAAGTGGAAATTATCCCATACACAAAAATAACTCAGATTTTTTAACTAAAGAAATTGTGAGCAATCTACTTGTAAAAGAAGACCAAAGCCACGGCCCATTAAAGTTCTGTGGCTGTTTCTTCTTTAACACTCAAGTATTTTCATCTACTTTGCCCATTTTTAATGAACTGTAATTGAAGTTGTAATGTGAAGTATCCATGTAAAGTAGCTCATTTTCCAGAGAAGTGCAGTGGGTTCTCTGGCAGATATTTGGACATGAAACTGCCAAGAGCTTTTTGGCAGTCTAGGGTAGCTCTGGTTCTAGAGAAGGAAGGGTGGAAACGCTTTTGTTATATTAATACAACCCCGGGTAACTCAAATCTTCTGGTATGTAGCAGTCTTCAAATACAGCATTTTAATTCTTTGAACACAGCAAAGTCTGGTTTAGCTGCTGGGAAGGTGTGGTATGGAAAGGCAACTGCTGATAAATTTCATGTCTAGAACAGGACTGCCAACTGAAATAAAAAAGACATTTGGAAAAAGGCACATTTAACAAACAAACCAATCTTGAGACTGGAGTTCAAACAGCAAGTAGGCTTCGCTTTTTTGGAGTTGTACAACAGAAGCCACAAGAATGTTACAAGCCTAGTTCTATGCATAGATATTAGCAGCTGGCACAAGGAAGCAGCTAGCTGAATAGTAAAGAAAAAGGCACAGAACTGTTTACAAAAGCCTTGGCTATTTGGATTTGAACCATAACATTCAGAAGCTTTTCCAGCTTGGTAGGCATTGAGACCCACTCGAGAGCCCTGCCAACTTACTTTGATGGTCCTGTCACCCGACGCTGACACAATGTACTTGTCATCAAAGTCTACCACGTTAACAGCAGCGCGATGGCCGACTAAGACACGGCGCAGGGTGATGTCAGTGGGTGATGCCATATCCCAGACAGCAATGGATCTGTCCTTCGAGCATGTCACCATCAAGCCGTTACTGAACCTCAGATGAAGCACTGCTTCGTTGTGATGAATCAACGTGTTCAGAACTTCACCTGTATTTACATCCCAAACTCTGCAAAATAAAATAATTTCATCCCAAGTGAAGGGAGCACGTACATTATACAGGGCAAACACGCGCAGCTCTGCTACCACCTCCAAGAGAGTGCTCTGTGGTTTGTTAACACCTCTTCAGGCTATGGAAGGGTGGGAAGACAGGAACTGGGCAAGCACCCTAGCTCACCTCTCAGAGGCACAGGCAGTAATTAACAGCAGCGAGCAGTCAGGCCAGGAAAAGCCTAAGCTGGGACCCCCGCTAACAGAAAGGGCTGCATAGCAACGAAGTACAACTCTAAACTCTTCTTTCTAAGATGATTAGAACCTGCACAATGTATAAACTGATGAAGCAAACAAATACTACTCAGTATGTTTTATACCACTCATTCAGATTTAGCACTAACCAGTACCAGTTGGAGAGTAGCAGCCTCCTGGACTACCTATTAGCTTACATCAAGTGAAAAATCACTATTGCTTTTATAATAAGGGGCTGCTATGAGCAGTTCTTAAATTTAATAGATTCCCATGGGTATACCAATGCAAGACACTGGGAGTCAAGGCCCTTCCACTGAACTGTACTCAACACCTGCATGTTTGAAGTCCTCTGATCCTTGACAAGTGCTCCATATATAAAGTCTCCTTTCATTGCAAGCCATAACCAAGCTATGTCAGAAGGCGACATCAGGAACCATAAATGGGGAATCACCGTGTAATTGGCACACTAGCCGTTCTACTTCACATTGTGCACAGATTCACGCGGGTCACAGTCCTTCACAATGCTTAACGCTACAAAGCATGAGACAGGCTTGGAAAAAAAATTACTGAATGCCATGCTTTGCCAAGTGCAAACATCTTATTTTTGGAATAACAGTATCACACTGATATTAGAGATATTTCCTGACATTTGGAGATCATTGCAAATATTCCCAGCCCTGATATTTACTGTTCCCTCTCCCCCCCCAAAAAAACCCTTTTACACTCACCTCACTGTGGAATCTGAGGATCCAGTTACAATGACTCTTTCATCATACTGCAGACAAAGAACTGAGCCAGTATGTCCTGTTAATACTTTCAAACATTCCAAGCTTGTTTTGTCCCAAATCTGTTAGAAATAGAAAGTATATATGGCTTATCAAGATCAAGAACATGGATTCAAGAGATTTGATCATTGCCAATACAAGGAGGGAAGGAAGAAATCTGTAGGTAGCAGGAAGAGCCCTTGGCTAAGCTGCCTGTCCAGACAGCAGGTCTGTCCTCCCTTCTAACTTGGTGAAGTCTCCCTGATGAAAGTTTTTGACAGAACAGTGATCAAGAAAAGACAAAAACATGTTTTGCAAAAAGAAATGCCACAGCACTCAGGGACAATTAGCATGAAAGCAGCCAATTTGCAAGGAAGTAAACTATAAGCAACGATGGAAGACACAGCTGGCAGTACACCTTTCCTCTTTGGTCTGTGTGCACTCTGATTTCACAAGCATTTCTTTGTGGCCAGTAGCGTTGATTTCCTGTCTGCAAAGTTTCTAGAGTAAAACACAGGTGAAGACTTCACCAGGCTACAGAAGGCATCCCATCCTCATAGACCCTGAAGAGATGAACACCATCACAAGAAGAGACAAGGGAAATCATCAAGGAAACAAACAGCTCTCTCTCCAAGGCAGAATTACCCATTTAAATCTATGAAAAAGCCGGAAAAAGCGTTTACCTTAATGGAGTTATCTCGTAGGCCACTGATTATCTTTTCATCATCATACTGTAAACAGTAGACACCTTTGCTGTTTTCAGAGCGGCACTGAATCCTTTGCAAGTTGTGTCGCCCACATCGCCAGTTGGATTCTATAGTCTAGCGAGAGGAACAGCCAGCAGTTAGGCACGAGCCTGCAGGAGCAGGATTACTGCAACAGATGCACAGCAATCCTTCCCACTGTTACTAAGTTCGTCCTTAAATTGTAAGTATATAGGATTTAAATGCATCTCTCCACCCAACCATGAAAATACTTAAAACACGAGTTAGGACCTTCACATTTTGTCATGACAAAAGCAATGTTTAGTGCTGAAAATTATAGTCAAGCAGCATTAATGAGAATGTTAAAAGGGACCATCAGAAAGATACATTTCAGAACTCAGTTTCCCCCTGTGTTTACAGAGTCACCTGACTGCAGCAATAAAGATTAAAGCAGGAACTTGCAGGGTGTGTGCTCAGCACCACCAGAGCAACTGCCACCCAGAGCCCAGCACCACCCAGAGCCCAGCACGCAGGCTGCCAGAGTTCTTGGACCTGCCCTCCCCCTTCCCAGCCATTCCACCTATAGCTGTTATGCATCCTAAAGATTTTGAGAAATGAAAACTTCCTCTAAGCACCTTAAAGCCTGGGAAAAAAAAACAACTGAGCAAGGAATTTAAAATTTTAACGATCTAAAGAACAGCTAAA
>WBMW01003919.1:1029654-1084046 GCA_013396635.1 Penelope pileata | reverse complement strand
TTTTTTTAATCCTCCTTTAAGGTAAGAGACGTGACACTACAAAAGGAGGCAAACTACTTTGTAGCAGAACAAGAATTATTTCCATCTTTTAATCAGCTTTATTACTTATGAAAAGACCAATGTTGGTTTCAAAGAAATGTGAGATGTTCAGAAACACAGGATCTTGGTTAGAAAGCCTGTGCACAACCGTGGGACAACACCTGCGGAACGCACACCTAGAGGGGCTGGAGTGCTTTCCACTCTCCAGCACAGGCACCAGCACAGAGCACATCTGACTGTTTCCCTGATGCCCCCCACAATGCTGCACGGAAGCCCGGGGTGAAGCTGGCCAGCTGTCAGTTTGTTTATTTACAACCAAATCCTAACGCTAAGGCAGCACCAGGCACCTCTGCTGCTCCCCGCAGTGCTTCCTCTCCTCTCCAAGATCAGAAGACAACTAAATGATAATTAAAGACAAAAGTGCAACTGCCATCTCCCAGTTCCAGAAAAATATGCCTATTTTAGGAGAAACCAGCCTATCACTTTGTTTTCCACGTATTTGCTCCTTCTATTGCCTCCTGTTACGCAACTTGGAGGGAGCTGCACACAACTGTAATACAAACCTGATGTACCACGGGAATTTGTCTAAATTATAAGTGCTGAGAGACACTTCTGGAAGAACATGCTGACAAGTTATTCATCCCGTCTCGTTCTCTTCCAGTTTGGTGGGAAGCTAATGGAATTAAGATAGCGAGTCACGTGCCAGGTTGGGACCAGCCCCTCTGGCAGCACGCTGCTGCCTGCCAGGCCCAAGCGGGCTCCAGGCGGGCGCTGCGCTGGCTCAGCTCCGACTGCTGCTCTGAAGGGAGCAGGCTGCTCCTCAGCACAGGATGGAGGTGTCAGGGAGGAAGGACTCTCATACTTCATCTGAAGATTTATCATCTGTGCTTGGAGAGTAGAACTGCAACTCGTTAACTCCTTTGCTGTTAGAGAGGTGACAGACTGCCCTTGGGGACAGCACAGAATTTCAGACAGCAACAGCGCGACCCACTGTAACTGGGAGCTGAAGGCAAGATATTCAGCAATGCAATGCTAACACTGACTACACCTCAGATAAAGTATCACAGATTCAAGTCATCCAATCTAAATAGCTCCAGAAGCCATCTCCGTTCAGACCTTCCGTTCTAAGAAGTCCTCTAAGGGAGAGTTTCCCTAAAGCAACGTTCCTGGGAAGGCCTGCAGTCAGCAGCTTCACGTCCCAGTGCGGGATTACCCCAACTCTGAGCACCCTCTGAGCTCTTCCACACCTCAGGTTCCTGTGACAGTGCTACCAGTAGCTACAGAACACATCAGGAACCCCACAAACGAGCGCTTTTTAGCAGTTTTCTCATCGGAACAGCAGTCAGCAGAAGCATGCTGACCTGATGTCCTGGGACAGCAGCTGGCTTCGCTCCTGGAAGCTCACGGTAGGAAGCTACATAACGAGCTCACCACGAGCAAACGCTGGCACCAATTCAAAGGAGCGAAGGCATTATGTATGGCTACGTGAAGGCACCACCCAGCAGTAAGTCACATGCAGGTGCACATTTTAATTCTGTGAGGAGACGTCATTTCATTTGGACGTTCTATCGTGTGGCTACTGTGGGAAAATACTCCATGTTTTTTGAGAACTTGTAAAATCCCCTTACACTGCGTAAATTTTCAATATGCTGGGAAAGTAGCCACAATACACAGAGAATATACAGCAGCATTTAAATTAGCAACAGAGTGAAAACAGATGTGTACGTATAGAGAAATAACATTACTTTAGATGACTAAACACAGCCGAGTGGGTGGGCAACCTGGAGGACCCTCTGAAAAGGAACACGTTAATACAATGCTGGCAACCACATAAAAGCTTCTTGCAATGGGAGACTTCTGGTTGTTACTGAGCAGCGCAGTCAAAGTTCTCGCCTGCAGCCTCCTTCCAGGAGACATCTTCGTGCACTGCCTACACGGGGAGCAGGAACGCACGCATGTACGAGGGGAGAGGAACAAGCTGCTGTGTTTATGGACTGCTACAAGCATCACAGAGTCAGTGTTAAGAGACTCGGTTTATTTGTTTGCTTACAGCAACAAACCTAACACCAATTCATGCAGCACTCACTACTGCACTTCCTACAGATCCTCAAAGCCTCTGAGCTAACAGCCTCCAAGCGCGGGTTTCACAACGCTCTCCTTGGCTCACGGGCACAGCAGGAAGTTCCACGCACTTCACAAATGCTCACCAGAGCCATAGCAGCAAGGAGCAGATGTGCTACACAACCAACAAAACCTGGACATGAGGGATAACAAATAAATGCAAAGGTAAAGCATCTGCCACCTGGGGAGCCGTTCAGCAGCTGAAGAGATGTGTAACTGGATAGAAAAAGGCACTCAGAGAAAAACACCCAGAGTGGCCCGAGATGCAGAGGCACAGCCAAGTCCTAACCATGCCAAGGTGAGTTCACTGGTACAAGGATGCACAGTAAAAGAGATGCAACCCGTCTGGACTAACAGTTGGAACTTGTACTATATCTTGAACGTTAACGATACTCCACTAAGAGCAGGGTTGTTTTTTCCCCCCACGTTTGATGGTGTACGCTGTGTTCAGTTCCTTGGCTAAAACTCTGATTTTTATCCTTGTGAATTTTTATCCTTAATTTACCCTTATTGCAAAGTGGGTTTTATCTTTATCCCCAAACCAAGGAGAGTGTTCCCTGAAAATACACAATTTTCAGGACAGAAGGGGCAGGAAAAGGAACCTACACATTTGTACCAGACATAGGGATTCTCCTGAGACACTGGGCATTTCCAACAAGGGCAGCTCATGTCCCAAACCATTGCTCTTCACATGCTTTTAGAAGTGATCCTGTGCCATCAGGGTGAGGAGAGCTTAGTATTTCATTCATTAGGAAATTGAAAGGTTTGATAAGCAAAGATGGAATGACATTGGCTGTGGCACCAGGCTCCTTGCATCTTTGAGTCATTCCCTCTTCCAGACTCTCTGAAGACGCTACAGCCATTAGGACATTTAACAAGCACCAACCTTCTGAAGGATACTGATCCCCAAGATCCCAGCAAGTCTCAACTTCACCGCTGGGTTTCCAAGCTGCTGTTAGCCAGTGAAAGCCAAACAGCTTCTGTAGCCTCTCCAACAGTCCTAGGAAGAAAGGCTATGGGATGTGTACTGCCCAGAAGGCTTAAACTGCTCTCCAAGAGAGACTGGCTGCCCTGCCCTCGCCGCAGCAGCACAAAGCACAGTGTTCCTGACCACGCAGGGCTGAGAGCCTTGCAGCAACGCAGGGCACAGCGAGCCGATAGCAACGCCTACGTGGGAGGATGCAGTAAGCAGGGACACAGTAACCAAATGCAAGATGGTAAACCTAAGTAAAGACAAAGCTTGTGTATCTGAATAGCCAGGGAAGAATAAACCATCTCTTCATGAAAAATTGCAGAAGCCTAACAAACAGGGACTGATCACATCCCCATTAATGTGTACCAGACCTCAACAGTTAGATAAGTTTTAAAGTTCAGGGTACGTGTGTTTAATATAAAAAGAAAGGACCACTTTCATGTTAAAGGAAAAACTTCTACTAACTGATAAGTGGGCTTCTGGCTTGATTTATTAAAAAAAAACAAACAAACAAACACCAAGATACTCAGACTGTGCTGTTACCTTGTGAACAAGGCTCTGAAATTAAAGTGAGGCCAAAAAGGAGCATCCTAGTGAGAGCCACTCCCAGGCCAAACACTGCATGGGCCTTCAGACCAGGCTGGGGTAAAAAGCATCACTTTTGGTATGAACTCCAGGACCACTGAAAAGCCCCAAGTCCAAAAATATAAATAACTCTAGAGAAAAGGGAATGGGAAGATTTCTTAGCAAGTGTTACAATAAAATCATGGTTTTTTGGCAGAAATTGAGACCTGAAAATTAAGTTCCATTGTTAGCTGCTCAGGTCAGATCCAAACGTGAGCAATACACACTGCTGAAGTGCTGCCTCTGCACACAGCTGACCCAGTATGTACGAAGCTGCTCACAGGTTCACCGAGGAAAAACTCCTCCCAGGTCTCAGGGCAGCTTTGCAGAACCCTTTTTAAAGCCACAGAAAAAGGGATCAGGTGCTGAGTGGGACAAATATGGACAGTGGAGTACACTCATCTGTTACAGAGGAGAAGACAACCTGCAGAAACTGTATTGAAGTCCCTTGTCACAAACAGAATGTAGGGAACAACCCTGGGAAAAAGCTGACAGTACAACACTGACTGTTTTATAGAGCATAAAGAAAAGACAACATGCTCTCTCTGAGCAGCAAAGTAATGTTATACAGCAGAGACAGCTGAGGTAAATCAAGTTAAAAAAAAAAAAAAAAAAAAAAAAGGCAGACAAACTGCCTTGAGGTTTCAGACCTGAAGAACAGAAATTCAGTGCGAGGATCCCTACTGCCCAGGATGGCAACAGGGACTGATCTCAGAGTGACAGAGGATGTTGCAGAGGCAGGCAATAAAACTGACTCTGTCCTCTCTAGCAAGCACCTCTGCAAAGGTTGCCATGAAACATGAAATCCCAAAAGTGCTCCAAGGGCAGCATCTCTTGCTGGTTTTCTTGATGTTCCCCCTTATCTCCCCCTTATCAGCAATGCACAGCACACTTAAGAGCCGTAGCGGAATGCCGAGCCTTCAGGTTACAGATGCAACCAAAACACAGCAGCTTTAAATGTGCTTACACCAAAGTGAGAGAAAAAGTACTGCTGCAACTGCACAACAAATCGATCCCTTCCAGATCTGGAGAGGAAATCTGAAGAAGGACAAGCTAAGACGGGGCAGGGAGCTCTGCTGAACACTCCTAGGACACACCGTCTGCTGTCTGCGCACCTGACACAGGGCAGTGCTGCTGGAAAACAAAGTCACGGCATCTTTCAGCTTCCATTTGAGACAGTAACTTTACACACAATGCCATAAAAACGCAGTTGCATTTTAACAGGTACTTATCAGCCCCTACCAGGGCATGAGGGCATTGGGAACACACAAACAGGAACAACAGATCTCTTTCAAATCTCCAGAAGAAAACAAGCAGCCGTGGTTGCCTGCTTGTGAAAAGGCAAGCGTGATGCAGGCCAGGTGAATGCAAACAGCCAAGCCAAGGGTCTGTCCCACGCTACGGAGACCTGAAAGCAGTTTTCTGCCCCTTTCAGTTGTGAGAGTCCAAACCAGTGCCATCCACCACGAGCACGTGGTCTCTGCCTCACTTGGTTGGCCCCTTTCAAGGTGTGCCTTTGGAAACGGCAGTGGAGCAGGGACTTCAAAGCCTGGCTGGAAAAAGTTCCAGGGACATGCTGCTGAGCAGATTGCCCCCAAGGAAACATGGAAGATTTCTCCAGCATCATAACTAGAACAGTTAAGGAACCTCCCTCCTCAGCAATACGCTGGAGCGCTCATAAACAAAGAGCACGGGGACTTGGGCCGACAGCTTTATCCCCTTTTCAGATTTCCAAGACTTTAGATTTCAGTACTATCTAAAATCTGAAATTCCTCAAAATTCAGAGGAATACATTCTGTTTATCTGCTGGCCCGGAACAAACTTCATCCTGTAGTCTTCAGCAAAATCACGTTTTAGTTCTCATTTGATTCAGGCAGACCTCAGTCTCCATGGAAACAAGACGAGGGCACCTGCCATGCTGAAGATAAGGGGCACGTTTATGACACAGCCCTCGCAGCTCATCACAAGAAACAGATACTCGTGCTAGTTCTGCAGGGAAAACTGAATAGTTGGCCATGCTTCACAAATAATATGGAAAAAGTCCAGGGAGTTGGGGTTCTGGGCTCGGCAGCACGGAGCTTCCCATCCTGGCACGCTGCCGACCAACGCAGCCCCTGGCAGCAGCTGACCTCCCCCGCAGCGCTGCGGGACTGCACCCAGCCACAGCACACCCCCCCCCACCGCAAGAAAACTCCCTCTGCAAACAAGTCTTGCAAACCCAGATTCAGTTTTCTAAGATAAGCCCCCTGACAGATTTTCCTCCAGCAAAAAAAAAAGAAAAAATCCTAAAGCAGCTTGGCAATTCAGCCTGTGACTTGGAGAGATGTGAAAGCACTGGACCACCTCTTGTGAAAGGAAACCCAGTTCAACAGCTGGCTTCACAGCGGAGGTGGAGAGCTGCTACCTCCTTCCAAGAATTTGGTTTCAGATCTCTACATGTCCTCTTATTTTCAAATCCAATGATTTCAGAAGTGACATTATGTTCCCAAAATGTGTTTGGCACGAAATAAACAGACAGTGGCACTAATAAATTTCCAGAGAGGCAAGGGAGCCTCGTTTGCCAAATCACAGCCCGCGCCACCTTGCAGCTAACAACGCTTTGTGGCTGCATGGACTTCTGACCTAAAATGCAAATAGAGCCCGAGGGAAAGAATTCAAATTCCGTATTTATCATTCCTCAATTTCCCTCCCCGTTGTTAATTTGAGTTTTGAATTACTTTTCCAGTTCTGTCACTCAATCAAAAGAACAGAGGACATTCCCCTTCGAACTCATCTCTACCCAGCAGCCAGCTCAGGAAACCAGTGCCTCCTCGTGTTGGAAACAGCCTAGCAAAACGCGGGTAACCTCCGTACTGCACAGGTAAAATACTGAACGATCAGATTTTCAGTTACATCAAATAGATTTTACTGTATTAAAAAAAGAAATCAGTCCTTCATATAGAAGATAGAGAGATCACCCCACGACAGAGCTACCATGGTAGCCTGGGTGGGGGGCAGAGGGCTCACCACTAGCTCCCCCCACGGACAGAAAATGGAGATCTCATCAAAGGTCCACGCAAAGATTTGCAGAAAAAACATCTTGTTATTCAGAGACAGAAAATTCTTCAATGCTGCTAAGATGAAAGTCTCATTTAAGAGCTTCTGTGCATTGCTTTGAAAAGTGAAGAAATGGGAAACTATGGAACTGAGGGGATGTATAACTTTAGGCTTAAAAAACAAAACAAACAAAACCAAAACTGAGTGGAATAAAAGTTAGGAAGTGTTCCAACCCCTAGTAAAGTTCTGCTGCCATCATTACCCACCACCTACACTTTTTAAACAACATTAAAAGCTTCTTTTGACAGTCCTTTAGGGAAGCAATGTGTGAGAAGTGCTTTAGAGGGTGATTTTTAAGAAAAATTCTAATACACTCTTGGAAGCAGACGAATTATCGGACCCTGGGTTTTTACCAAGAACGTTCACTAACCCCACTCCAGGCTGGAAACCTAAAAACAGCAGTAGTTCAGAGAGCTTGAAAGAACGATGTAAGCAGGGAAAAACTGCCATGGCACAGTAGCCTTGCCCTTCTGCCTTCCCCTTCCAGCTGAGCCACTGCAAAGAGCCACGAGTGGGAAACACGCTGCCTGCGTCAGCTGCGCAGGGACGATTCTGGACGCAGCCATTGGTTTCAAGCAGAGACTTTGCCACTCCAGAAGACTGGACAAAGACGCATTCGGTTCCTGAATATGGACTAACAGAGGCTTACATTTTTGCTGAAGAGAATTTAAGAGGCAAGAGCCCACACACCTGACAGCTCCTGGATCTTTTCAGCTTTACTTTTCTACAA
Source organism: Penelope pileata (assembly GCA_013396635.1). Taxonomy (NCBI): domain Eukaryota; kingdom Metazoa; phylum Chordata; class Aves; order Galliformes; family Cracidae; genus Penelope; species Penelope pileata. The sequence continues at coordinate 1,076,463 of WBMW01003919.1, read as the reverse complement.
AAGAATCCATGGGCCACATAGGTTTGAGGTTAGTTGTCAGTACCTTAAATTCTACCCACTGACAACCAGTAAGGACCACAGGCTTTTCTCAGAGTTACAGACAAGTGTGGAGTGGAAGGTACAGCACTACAGGAGATTTGTCCTTGGACAGTCCCCATTTTACTCCTCTCTACTTGCCTCCTCCTGAGATAGACACAGCAGTTTCCCGCATGTCCCACTGACATTTAACATAGCTAAGAAGAAAAGCATTCGACAGAAACGCTGGCAATCACCTGTAAAAGTAGCTGGCTTGGCACGTGGTTTGCAACAGGCAGAAACTATGGCAGGAGCTCACAGCCTGCTCTGCACGCTGCTGAGCAGACAGCTCTCTTCCCAGGCTCACTCCTCATGTTGCTGCTGTTAAGCACCACTGGCTTGTCGTGTGTTACATTCAGCACACCCCCCTGCTCCAGCTTCACCCAAGAGAACCCCTTACTCCACAAATTCTACATTTGTCACATCATCCACCTCTGCATTATATAATGAACAAATGAAAAATGTATGAGCTGAAACTGAAAAGAATCACAAGGTTCAACAGAATATTTCATACCTGTTTCTGGACTCCCGATCACTGATGCATTTTCTGCTACTTTGAATCCCTTAGTGCTTTTCAGGCAGTGCAGTACAAAAGTTCTCTTAATTTGAAGGTCTAATACATTTACTATATTCTAACAAAATTTAGTTGTTCAAGAAACATGTTCACCACAACTATACTATGACTAGTATATTTTTTCAGCGGCATACCCTTTCTCACTTCAAGACACTGAGATATTTTATATTTGCATTAGTAATGGCAATGAGCAAAGCATGAGAATTTGGTCTTTCTGCCCTCTCCTTCTTTCATACTAGCAGGAACTGTCCGTGTCAGGAGCATCAGTCCTGTGCATCTTATTAGTGCATCTCCAGCAACTACAAAAGCAAATTATTAAACAGCAGATTGTGGAAGTTCAAAGTCTTCACAACATCTCCAAGGAACATTCCATCTCTACTACTGAGAATAAATCCTATATAAATGTTCCACTTCAACTTAGCAGATGAGTTTCAGAAAAGAATTACTATAAAAACCTGGAGTAGCATAACGTGGAACTCCCTACATAGTTTATATGATCTCAAAGGTCGTCTTTTCATACTGCTTTTCTCCTGTTTTCCTTACTGAGCAATGCCAACATTTTGCAGAAAGCAAGAATATCACGTCAAGAGCTCCCCTTCACTCCACAGGTTTACCACCATTATAATACCATTGTCACTCCTCACACGTGCAAGATGTCTCCCCTCAGATAATGTATCATTCAGCTTGCAAGTAAATATCAAATTCAGTCTTTAACACTTAGCTCTGTATCTTTAAATGTTTATAAATTGTGTAGCAGAGGTTAAAAAAATATTTGGAAATGGGATTATATTTTGCAGCAGCTACATCCTACAGATAGGTGAAGAGTTCTGAATAATTGTACTGAGTGCCAGGCAACACAAACTCCCATTTGCCATAGCAGAATGATTCCATTAGCCCACATCTGCCCCGAACATCAAAACACGTGCTTCCCCACTAATGAATTTCAGACCAAAATTTTATGGCTGTCACGTGGCTGCAATAAACGCAACGCAGCTCATGGTATAACCGGAGAGTTCTGGGGGGTGCACAGCAAACCCGGCGAGGGCGTTCTCCTGGTAAGCACAACACTAAGATGACCCTTACCAGAAACATTTTTAAAATGTGAGCTCAACTTTGTTATTCAAAGGAGATAAGCAAAAAGAATTATTATTTTTTTTAATATTAGACAAAAAAAAAAAGTCACTCTACCCCCTCCTTACCACCATACCCCTACTGAGCTTGTTACTGTAGGAATCATTTTTCTCAAATCACAATATTCTGCAAAAAAGATTCCCATACACTGCAGAAAGTTGTATTTATGTCATTGGCAGTTTTAGAAGTAACAAGTTTCTAAAGCAGCCACATCTATAAATGATTGGTGTTAATAGTGTTAGCCCTCTGATCTCTTTTTAAGCGAGCCAACACATCAGAACATTCTGCAGCACATGGAACTATCTTGGAGGAGAAAGTTCCCTAAAAGCACCATTTTATTAAAAATCACAGTCCCATAAGAGTTCCAAAGTCTTTCAGTGCAAAAAGGACAGTGGTAGCACAAACTGTGAAGTAACACACCGGTGCCTGTACCGAAGCAGGAAGGTGCTGAGGGGATTTCTCACCCTCAGACACCTCACCAAGAGGTAGCGATACCACTACAGAGTGCTTCAATGTTCTAACCCGCATCATCTCTGAAGCATTAACTGTATGAAACATCATTTCTGCTGCAGATAGTACATATCAGGAAACATACCTCTATATCCTGTATTATCTTTGGGTATAAGGACCTGTAAAACGAATTGGGGGGGCCGTCTGTCGGTCTGTTTTTGAACAGGTACTGATCCCTGGAAAGAACCAGAAACAGTTTTCAATTTACCACGAAGAAGTCAAACTGTAAAGGAATTCAAACTCAGCACAGAACAAAAACTTACGACACATTCTCAGAGAATACTTGTCATCATTTTCAGTATTGAAATCACAACCCTTGTGACTCCACACTTTGACGGCTGTATTTCCAACAAAACAGGTGGGTTCCTTACAGCCTCCTGACTTGGGCTCCCTGCTTCTCGAGGCTGCAGCCAGCAGGGTGCCCTCCTCCTGCACAGCTCCTTACCCTGTGCCTTGCATTTTCCTAGGCACACCACTAGAGAGCACAGAGAAGCAGGTTTCTACAGCAGAACACCTGATATCTTTGCACCCTTGTGAAGGATGGAAAGCCTACAGCCGCAGCCAGAAGGTGTCTCGGGGGTCTTCAGAAGCCCCACCAGCTATTACACATCTTACATAAAATCAAAAAGTTTCATTGGAAATACTGCTTTGATAAAAAAAAAAAAAAAATCCTTCCAAACACAACGTAGCTAGTTTTATTTAGCTGATACTACACGTTAGCTCTAGCTAAACAAATGACAAATTAGCAGATGGATTTACCATGAGAAACCAAGCATTGAACAGCACTGGTACACACAAGGGAAGGGCACTACCAACTTACTCTTTGATGGAGCTCATGATTAGCTGTCAAGGAGAACACTGTAAAAGGTGAACCCTTGTCCAGGTACTTACCAACCCCTCCTTTCTGACAGCCCCTTCCACAGCGGATCGGTGCGTACCATTCTTTCAATCAGTTTTTTCCATAGCATTCCCTCCGAGATGACTCTCTGCCACTCCTTACATACCAGCTCTGCTGCACAGAGCGATCTGGCATCAAGATAGGAGAGGATGTTTTCTGCTATGTGATCTAAGCCTTGCTCTACAAAGAAATAAAGGCAATCAAAAAGTCAATCACTTCACAGCGCACCACTGAACAAGTTTTGCAGTACATTCAGAACACAGCTTGATGCACGGCACCGGAGCAAACATCATTATTCAATTACATACCCAGAAGCAGCAGTTACAAATTAACCCCACCAGGTACACCAAAATACCCAATTCCTTAGCCCTTTCCCAGAATTGGACTGTCCCATTTTCAAAGAATGAGAATGGGTGCAAACCAAGCTCCAGCTTTGTGCATCAGCAGCAGAACGCATTTTGCTGCTTCTCAGCACAGAGCCCTGGGTGTTCTGAGCGCACAGCACACTGGACTCCAGGAAGCAGATACTCCTCAAGAAGATCCTTCGCTCCACAGCAGCAAGACATGCTTACAATGTCCATTCTTCTACTGCTGCCTCACATATAACAGTAGGTAATTCAGCTCAGCAGAAGATGGGACTCTACAGCAACAAGTGCAGACATCTCCAGGAGAAGCATTAGCAAAGACTGCAAAAAAACATTTCTTGTATTAAACACAAGGACCGCTCCTGTATTCAAGCTCTACAATATACACGTGCCAAGTCTGCTCCTAAATTAGGTTCAGGATTTGGGTATGCCAGGACATCGTGCCCTGCAGCCTGGGCTGAGCAGGAGAAATCCAGAGGGACGCATCAGACCCATTCGCTCCTGTACGTGGTGCTCCAACAGCTCTGGCAGTCACAGTGGTCCATGGGCTACCAGCACTGCACCCCACACTCCAGGAAACGGGCACCGAAGGGCTGACACCAGCAGCCAGGGGAGGCTGCAGCATCTCACTAGCTAGAGAAAAATCCAAGAGGGAACGTCCTGGAAACAACTTCAACTGGAACACAGTAACATTCCATGCAGCATTTATTTTTTGTCCAGGCAACGTGATTGATTCTTATTCTAGAAACAATACTCAGCCTGCTTCAGGCTTTAAGAACTGAAAACTCCAACTCATTTTTTGTACAGAACTGAAGTGCTCGTGTAGCCCTCCACTACCCCCCACACAGGCACAGCCTTCATAAACCTCAGCAGCAACAGAAAAACCAACACAGGCAGCTGAGAGCACCTGCCCAGTTCTTCCTACCAATTCAGAGAACCATAAAAAGCCTGTAAGGATGACGTAAGCTCCTACAAAGTAAATTGGGTTTATACAGCTTTTTCAATGTCACTCATAACAACAGATTCCAATAACTGAAAGGTTGCAAGGCCCAAACACCTTGCACCCAGCCCCTCCCAAGCCAGCAAACCTCTCGTCACAACACCTCAGAGCAGCACCGAGCAGCTCCACCTCCTACACCAGCAGCTGCAAGAAAATACCAGGGCACTGGGACACCTTGTAAAAGGTCTCTTCCAGTCCACCCCACCCCCACCTTCCCAGCAACTTTGAGATTCTGAGCACTGCTTACTCAGGGTATAAAATTGCTGTGATGTAGCAATACTCTCAAGGGTTTTCAGGGCAGTACGACCATGGCGAGGTGCTTTCCCAAAGTTAAAAGCATGGCACCCCTGCGTATCAGGGTGACAGCCCAGCTCCCTGTGCGTCACCAGGGGACACAGCTCGTGAACACAACGCAGCTCTGCTGAGCAAGCAGCTCCCTGATGCTGGAGGTTACAGGTGCTACCAACAGGCACGTGCCATGCTTTAACAGAACCAAAGCAGTTAGTCTAGGCCAAGCACAAAGTCATCCTGTTCAACACCACGCGAGCAGCCTACACAGGGGCACGGCTGTCAGGTACAGCTGTAAAACCCTGATCACACCACAGCTCTCCACAAAGTTTCCCAGCATATAGCATATGACATTTTGGTAAGGAAAATTTTCTACATGAAGCATCGAAGTTCCCCAAGCAAGAAGTGCAGAGGACGTGGCAATTTAACTCCTGCAAGGGCACACACTGCCAGCAGAACAGGACACCCATGTCTGTCCACACGCCAAGGCCGGGGCTCCCATGTCGCTGCAGTTCTGCATCCAGAGCACGCTCTGCTCCCTCCTCAGACCCTGAGCTGGTGCAGTCGCTGTTCTCTCAGCATCTGCTGGGATGCAGGGCTGAAGGTGTGCTCTGATTTGCACAAGGGTTAGGCAATACAAGACTAAGAAATACTGAGAAACTGCAGAACTGAGCGTAGCCTGTATCAGGCTGCCATGTTGCAAGCTTACTAATCAAGTATTTTTAATGAATGATAGCACAGTTTAGAAGAAAGAAGGAAGCAGGTTACAGCTAGAACAACAGATCCAGGAATTATGAAGAAGGGAGGTAGACACTGATGCCAGCAGTATTTCTGCAGAACAGCAGAAAGGCACGAGCAGCAAGGTCAGCTCCCTGCCTCCCCAGATCCAGGGATGCTCTCTCGTCTCTCCCATGTGAACGATGTTCCTCATCGGCTGCAGCACAGCAGAGGCACACACAAAGCTCATCTTTCAGATGACCTTAATTCCTCTTTGCTAGAAGACAAATCCACTGCAGCTACGTCTGGGCTCCAAAAGAGCCAGCAGCACAGGACACGACGACAGGTGAACACTGCACCACCTGCACCTTCATGGTGTGCAGTGCTTTACTCCAGCTCCTGAAAGGCTGCAGGTGGAGGAGTGAAAGCATCACACAAACTTCAGCACATCAGCTAGCTGTACTGCTGAGGGAGCAGCTGTCCTCAGCAGGCACAGTCTGGTCAGGATGTTGCTGTTTACCTCCCATCACAAAGATGGGACAGCAGGGTCCATGCTGAAGAACACACCCCTAGCTGCTGGAAGCTCCTCTACTTCCAGACTTGAGAAGAGTAGCTTTGCCAGATTGGCATAACTTTGTAAAAAATAAAAAAAATCACACATGCATACTAGCATTCACAGATGGGGAAAATTAAGACTAATTAGCTAAAAGCATTTAAGCCAACCCTAACTACGCACTTCTTTCAACCATACACTTAAAGGCTACGGGACACAGTGTCCATGCTGGCATCCCAATGTTGCTGACACTGCTCACAGCTCTGAGCCATCTCTGCAGCGTGAAGGCGATGGACGTGGCAGAGGCAAAGCCACAGCTCCCAGGGCAGAACACGGCAGACAGCGCAAGATGTTCAAGTGACATCCACAGACAAGGACGCTACTTCAGAAGTTTATCTGGTACTGCCATCTCCTGGCAATGAACTAAATGATTCTCCCTCCAGAAGGCAGAACAGGAACTCCAAGGAGCTGTACAGTTACCGACGACCAGCCCCCAAAAAGCTACACTGCAAAGCACCCTTTGAAGTCAAACGCACACATGTGCCCCAGCCCCTATTCCACCCCCCTGGGTCACCTTTCAGGAAACACCAAACCGATCTCGACCTGCCCTGCCTGGAACCAGAATGCCTTTCAGAGGTAGGAGGGCAGCATCCTCCATTTTTCAATAGCAGTGTTTCAGAATCAAGCAAACAACACGTTCATTTACTAGAAATCCATACACGTTATTTGTGGTCCTTCATATGAGAACCTGAGTGTCCGTTAGGCAGTTTTGGTGGAATTTGGTTTACGTTGCTGTTTTGAGACCCCAGGAGACCCCCAGGCTCACAGCACGATGGCAGGCAGCTCACAGCACACCAGCTTGTGTCCTGTCTTTTAGTGCTAGGCAGAGAGGATTGTCAGAACCCATGGTTTTGTTATTTCCTATTTAAAAACATGGTGCTTGAGTACTACAATGTGTGCATTCACCAGCTTCTCAAGTTGAACTGTTTCTAGTCTGCTTTTCCTTGTGAAATACTCTTTTTCAAGAAGATGGTTCTCCAGGTGAAACACAATTGTACAGAACTGATTAAGAAAAATGACAGACAAGAGCAGAGAGATTTCACAGTTGTTCAGTCTTCAAACAACTGCATCTGAAGGGGCAATAGCACTCCTTTGAAAAAATGATGGCAAAAATCTGGACCCAAATCCATCTCGTGTTGCAAGTCCAGAATGCAGTCAAATTAAGCAGACAAATGCAACCTTGTCAAATAGAGAAAGGTGACAGCTACCGCACCCCCCCGAGTGCTCCAAGGCGCTCCGAAGCTGCGCTGCGCTGTCCAGCAGCACGGCACAGCTGCCAGCACACCCACCCCCAGCTGCTGCCCAAGGCCCAACAGTTTCTCCAGAACCTGTGCTGTTCTGGGGGGGGTTGCACACTGTTGCTTGCTGGACATGAAGCTGGCAGCTGGGAGCCCCAGCCCCACTCCTTGGTGAGGAGCAGCTCAGAGTTGCCACAGGGCACAACACGCTGCACGAGGCACCCGGCCCTGCCTGGCCGCCTCCTGCTGAGCTCAGATCCGCCCAGCCTGGACCCAGGTCCTCCTCAAAATCCTGTTTTATAAACTGCATTTCACTGTAACACAGAAAACTTTCACAGACAGGGCTAGAACGTGGCTCCTAAGGAGAACAAGTCAGCAAATCACCAAAGTCCATGGGAAGCCTTCTCCCCTAGCAAGACTTGTTTTCTCCAGGGGAGGAACGCTCCCAGAAGGCTGCTACCCCCAGCAGACAGGTGCTTTGGGAACAGCGGGATGCGGGGAGCCCCCAGGCAGCAGAGGAGCGCTTGGCTGCCTCTGGTGCCCCTCACAACCCTGAGACTTCTGCAGACTGTGCGGTGCAATCCCGGTACCAGTGCCCGTTAGTTTTGCACTGAGCTGCACCAAGGCGTTGAACAAAGGCAAGCTGCACTCAGCCATCCCTTCTCCAGAGCAGCAGGGATGTACCTACACGTCCCCACCCGTGACCGCATGCCTTCAGCACACAACACAACCTGCCATCACAAAGCCCCTATTTCACCGAGTTTTTCACTGCAAATTACGAGGCAGAAACCCTTTATTAAGGGATGCATAATTCTGCAGCTCTGGACAACGCTGGTCAGAGCTAAAAATAGATTTTTAAAGGTCAGAAGCAGCGTTTTCTGATGTTGCTACAATGCAGCAACATCCACTTCCACGAACACACAGAGCCCTGGAAGCTGCACGCAGGGCACAACTGCACTTTGCTTTGCCACCACACCTCTTCTCCCAATTTCTCCTCCTTGCAGAGAGGTGCAGTCACCTCGCCCACGTCAGAGCCACGTCCAGCTGTATCCAAGTGCTGCAGCGGAGCCGCTTCCCTGCAGCGCTCTGAGAGGCGGCTGCCATCACGCAGACATCCTGCAGGACCTCAGCTTTGGATGTGCTAGGGCTGAAGGGGCTGCAAACACCCATTGCACATTAACAGTCAGCGAGTGTTCAGCTTTAAGAGCAGTTTCTACAACAGGGACTAAAACCTCCACTTCCTCCAGTGGAGTGCATCCAGCCCGTACCGGTGTACTCACCCAACACAGGGCATTTCTGGCTCACATCTCCTCCAGAGCTCCTGCAGTTTTACAGAAGATGCTCAAGAACTACAGCTGCTGCTCACTACAGGTACCAGACCGAGGTTAGGCTGAGTTTCAACAACACATTGAAACAATTAAAATCCACGGGGACTTCACTGAGCAAATATTCCTCTGTATGAAAGTGGAACCCAAACGTGGGACGTCAGCTCTGCGAACCCAACTGACATCAGACACAAAGCACTCACACCACACCATTACGCAGACCTCCATTATTCCAGAGACATCCCCAACGAACCCCAGCAGGGTTTCACTTGCCCGACAACGCTGTTCTTACAGCTTCACAAAGCTCACACAAAAGGGACTCTCCTTCCCAATCACGGGGGACAAGGCAGCGCCCAGGGTCCACGCTGCAATTTGTGTGAGGGAAGGGCACCATCTGGACGAGAGCACACAAGGAATATTAAGACAAACATCATAAAGATAATTAAGAGAACCAAAAGCACAGCAGTGGGCACACGTGACTCCAGCAGCACTGCCCATGGCACAGCTCTGGGACAGGCTCAGGGCAGCACCTGCAGCCCTAGCAGTGAGCAGGTGGGACCTGCAGGAGCTGCCGCAGCCCAGCGGCACACCAGGGTCCTGACAGCAGCAGAGAAAGGAGTCCAAGCACAGCCCCACGGCAGGAGCCAGCCTGCAGCCTGAGCCCTGCCACTGCTTGCAGCAAGGCCCAGCAGCAGCATCACTTTTTCCACTGCAGCCAAGGGAAGCCAGACACTACAAATATCTTCCGTTTTCCCTGCATTCTCACAGGTGAGAAAAGCAGCAGGGACAGCAGCAAGCGATGTTTCAGTTCAAAACAGGGATTTTGTTTCTTGGAAAGAGAGTTCCACTCATCTCAGAAGGCAGAGCTTCACTTCTGTTTGATGTGGCGTTCATCCGACATGGGAATCATTTCAGTCGTGTCAGATTCCTGGGTAAAGCTATACAGAAACACCATGTCTTCAGATCCAGGTTTCCTCATGCTGATAGGGGAAGAATTCTGATCTTAATTCTGTTCCACAGAAACTTTTACGCCCCGCTGCAACTCAGGAACTGAGGGGTCCCCACCAGCAAAGCAGAGCCCACATCTCAACGCTGAAGACTCGAGATGAAGCAAGACAAAAGGCAACATGCATAACTGTGCTCTGAAAACACATTTCAGACATGAAGATCTGCACATCCCTGCTCAGCATCCTGGCCAGCAGCAACTGCAAGCGATGAAAACTTTGCTTCTACCAGGTGTTCTGGGAAACAGAACTTTCTACCACATCCAACTGTAGAAAAATAACTTCAAATTACTCAAGAGATCACAAAGGCCCCAACATTTATGGCATTAAGTGACTGCTGCTTCTCAGAGCACCATAGGCAGTGCCAAACGTAAAGCAGAACAAAACGCCTGACGAGGAAAGGCAGAAAGCTGAAAAGAGAAAACTGTCTGCACCAGTGTCCCTCCCCCAGGTAAGGGAAAGCTCCTCCCCTCTGCACTGCAGAAGGGCTGATCCAGGAAAAAGAGGCTCACATATCAGAAATATTCCTATGTTTCAAAGGCAGTAGGAATCTGAGTTTATAGTCCCAAAAATCCAACTCACTTTGGTCAGTTCAACAGCTGATGCACAGTTCAAAAAAAATAACTGCTTTGTTTCTCCAGAAGTACCCAACCTGTACACAGACTGAAAGGGAACAGAGCAAAAGCCTGGAAATCCAGAAGGAAAACAGGCTGAGAAGTTTCTGTGAGTCCAGTGCACCTTACAGAACTCTGCACAACAGTTTTACTTTATAGGTGCTTTGGTATATTTTTTGATGTTACTGAACCAGAACCTCTCACTGCTACGCAAAGCACTCCATCTAGAACCGACCTTGTCAGCACCGACCTGCAGCAGCTGTCCTGCTCGGGCCAGCCTCACTGCTTTTCCTCTGAAGCCAACTCTGGTGTACGCTGCGGATACGCTGCTCCATTTCAGGTTTTGATATTATGAAAGTATTGTTTTAATCAGCATGGCTAATGGAAAAAGTCCCAAAACTCTTACGACTACACCATTTGTTTCATCTGGAGCTAGGGTCTCCGCTGCACATCACTTCCTGCTTCCTCAGCTCCTTCCTTGTGCTGCTGCTGCTTCTCCCCCTGCTTGCTGATCTCTCTCTCTCAGGCTGCTTCTGCTCTGCCTGCCTGGCCCTTATCTAAGCCTGGGGCAACCCCGCCCCAGGTCCACCCCTTCCGCTCACAGGTGCAAGTGACCTACCAGCACGCCCCAGGCCAGTCACAGCCCTCCACCATGCATTCCGCCATCAGGTCTGATCGACTGTCTCCCTACGCTCCACCCCTCCACAGAACGAACAGATGATTGAGCATGTTAACGTTTTACCATTGTCCATTACAATATCAGTTACATAAACGCTCTTATCAGTCTCAGCGCTGATACAGTACGATAGCAGTAAAAGAAGCACAGCAGCACTACAGAGAACAGAAACCCCTAACATCCAAGCTAAGACAACTGCAATATTAAAACCCAAAACCTGCAGCATTCTCTCCTGAAAAGTCCACACACAAGAGATTACCAGACACACCAATGGCTAGAAAAGCTACAGACCTTGCAAGCGTGCAGCCCCTGCAGGACCCTTCCTCCCCTGCCCCTGGGCTCACCAGATGACCAGTTTCCAGTCCTTTTCCATTTGTATCACCTCCTCGTCCCTTCTCACTGCTCACCGTCGTGGCATTCTTGGGGTAACACCCACAGACCACTCACTGCAGGTGACAATCTGTGCTGTTTTATTGCCAGTGGCAAACAGAACACTTTGACCACTTAGATCTCAGAGTGGGAAGTAAGCATCAAACATGTCCACACATTTACCTTTCAAAGAAAGGGCTCAACTGAGTTATTCTCCCTATCAGAAGAAATCCAGGGATGCAATCTACCCCTTTCAGAAATTAATGGGAAAGAAATATACAACTTTCCAAGAAACTAAGAGCTAAAGACTTCATAAATCTAGCTACTAAGGCTTCACATTTTTCAAGGAGATGAGTCTCTTAAGTGTAAGAACGCATTTCATTTTCAGACCATTGATAAAGACTTACTCTGATGTGTGGCAGGAGAGGTTTGGAGCAAGGGAAGGAATGCAGAAAGGAACGCTAGCTGGACAACACAATGAAAACCCACAATTGCTTTTGCTGTTGAGTTGGTAACAAGATCACACAAGACTAGACTCATTTATCTGGGCAGGCAGCTTTTCATTCAAGATTTGGGAAACTTAGGACAAAACTGTAAAAACTTTTCAGATCAAAGTCTATATAGTGTTTTCGATACCTACAAGGTTCATATGAAAAAAAGTCAGACCAGAGCTTCCATACATACAAATCCTACAACAGCTCAGATCCAATTTAAACATGAGCCATGCTTCAGGATATGCTTCTCAAACTACTTTCTATGGAACAACACTGGCATCCAGTGGTCAATTCAATTAATCACGGAAGTGAACGTCACCAGGTGCCCTCCTGCAATCCTTTTGACTAGGAAACATCACATTGTTTAGAGGAGACGATCTAGATCTGGAGGACATTCAGAAAAGTTTGCACACGCCCTAAATATTAAAAAAAAATGCTTTTGTAAACACACTGCTCGTAAAACAAATTGATTTACCTGGTAGCGCAGTGATGAAGTCCCGTTGTAACATGGGCTTCAAGTAAGAGTTAATATGTCCATGCTGATAGTGACACATTCGTGAAATAAGGTGTTCCACAAATTCAACTTGATCTGATTCAGACCACTGGTCAAAATATTTAATACACAAGTCTTTTTCCTTTTCGTAGTTTCCTTCCGATGGTCTTTTTCTTGAGACAATCACAGATGAAGTTCCATTACTTATCTGTTTTCAGAAAAGAAATGTCAGCACTTAAATATGAACATGAACAGCCTTATAGGAACACTCCTGAAGAAGAAAACGTGAGAAGATGCAAAGACGATCATCAGAACTGATCATTAGAACATGACTTAAGTTGAGCTATGCCATATATATCTCATCTTTCCCAGACAAAGCCAAGTGAAAGGCCCTTGCTCGTAATTAGAAGTTGTTTGCTATGCTGAAACACTTCAATTCTCTCAGCTCTTGCCATTTTAACAGCAAGGAACTCAGTTGTTTTTAGAACAAGTTTTTCAAACTAAATAAGTGGTTTCTACCACATAAGGCAGTCTGCCTCTGCTGCACGCTGCAGTTTGCCCCCGCAAGTGATTTACACAGGCTCCAGCAGTTCAAATAATACACGTTCAGACATGTACAAAAGCTGGCTAGTACTTCTCTAATTAATATTAAAAAAGCTGAAGACCCTCCATTTCAGCATTGCACTGCCTGCCCACAAACAAAGCCCCAGAACTACACGATGGCAAGCAGCAATGCCTGCTTTGTTTTTGAAAAACAGCTCATGTCAATGTTTGAGACATCCACATAAAATGTAATTAAAATCCTGGGAGCTTTCGCTACAAATAAGGATGCTGCAGAACACCACCCCAGGAGGTGCTACTATCAGCAAAGGGAATCAAACATCCATGCCAGGCTCTTCTGAGCTCTTCATGAGACCAAAAGGGCTGCTGGGGCTCTCCTAAATATTCCCAAACTACTCCGAAGCAAACTGGCTGCTGCTCCTTGCTGTGGAAGCGTGTTCACACTGTCCGTGGAAAGGAGGGTTACCTGCTCAGAAAGGCTGAGCTCTATTCACCCTACCCTCTGAGGCAGAACTGTGTCATTTCAAGGTCAGCACAAACCACAAAACCTAAGATCCAGTCATTTCTCAAGCATTATTCACCAGTGCCATCCTTCCTTGAATACTGAGCTCATTTTAGGATGATAGTCAGCTAGGTGTAAGGATGATTGTGCACCTGCAGACACAAGCATGTGGCAGTTCCTCAAGGCGAATCGCGGCCGTGCACACGGCAGACCTACCTGCCATAGGGTATTTTTCTTTGGAGACTCATCTTCATTCTGATCCTCCATTACTGACGTGTTCTAGGAAAAACAGAATTGTGATTTCAATTTTCTGTTTGTCATACTACAGCAATCCCTTGCTGCACAAGCATGATGAAAAAGCAAATTAAGTGAACAGGTAAAATTAACTTTCCCAGTAAACGGAATTATCAAACATTTCTGGCCACAAAACCTGTGCATTGTAAATAAATTCCCCTTTTAACTGACATGTTTATCAAACCCACTTACTGTAAAGATAACTCCTCAACCCCTCTGCAATTTCTTTGAAGGTTTTCATGCAGCCTTTCAACACTTCTCTCAGTGGGAAATAAATTCACTTGCATCCTACTCAGGCCAAAGTAATTAAACCTGTCAAAGAAATCAGCTAGCACTTTCTGCCAAAGCAAAACTGAACACGTCTAGCTGAAAATAAAATTAAAAAAAAAAATCACGATATTCTGTTTGCATGCAACAGAGCATTCCTAGCTGAGCAGGGCTGGCAGCAGGAGCAGGGCTGGCCTGGGCAGCTCCCTGCAGCCTGTGGCCATCCCCAGCCCCCAACTCCCCTCACCCTGATTTAACCACAGCACCCACCCTACACTGCAGTTGCTCCTCCCCACTCTTCTTCCCTTCTGCTCAAGAGCAACAGATGGAAGAATTTCTATAAACATTCAGCCACAAACACTTCTTTCAGAGGTCACTTGACTTTCGCCAGATCTTCCACTTGTTTCCCTTAATCACCTGCTCACTCTCACTGGGGGTACCACAGCTGCCACTCGTTTCTGCCTGCCCCCACCCACACCTGGGCTCCCCAGCACACCCTGCCCAGCTGGCAGGTGGCTATCACAAAAAGCTCAAGGTCTTAACACACTGCCTGTGCATTGTTTTCATCCTTCTTCCCCTCTCCCAGCCGTCTAGCAGAAAGAAGAACTGCGCTGGAGCTAAACACAGCACAGAACAAGTCACATCTCCTTTACTCTTGCCATCACCAATTACAGATTGACTCCTTAACTTTCCCAAATCAAAACACTGTTCTACATCAACAACCATTTGTCACTCCATCTCCTTCTCCCTCTCTCAATAGGAGTGAGCCACACCAAAATCAGAGAAATCCAAAACAGAAACAAAGAGCATTAGCCCTGCAGACAAGTCCTGCTCCCTGGCCTGACCCCAGGGCTGGTTCTCAAGTTTGCCCAAGCCCTCTCCTGCTGTGCTGCTGGCCACGAACCCCTGCCTCTCACGGACAGGAGGTGGCACTGGGAACACGGCGGCTGCTGGGCGGTACCAGCGCTCAGGTCTGTCTGGTCATGGCACACTCAGACAGCCAGCAGCAACGCAGAGCTGCACAAAGGCAGGGACGGGACTTTTGTTACTCATAGATAATCACGTATCTATATATGTTACTTATGTATTTGAGTGATTCTGGACATGTATGGAACAGTAGCACTGGAGCCCAAGAAGCAGACACAGCTCCGGGGAATGACGCTGGCTATTTTAATTAGCTGAAAATTGAGCATGTCAAAACACTGCTTTGAAGTTCCTGTCTGTTGTTAACAATGCTTTTGGGTAACAAGTGCGAGGAACACCACCATTCCTCTTGCTGTTAAAGAATAAAAGCATGCACTGATTCTATGAGCTAACGTAACCTCAGAGCCAAGAACAGGAACATGGAGCGTATCAGACCTTGATGCTCCCCATTAGCATGCATGGCTTGGGTCTGTGCGTCCAGCAGAAATCCCACATTACATCAGTGCAGCCCAACCTAACTTCCCTTCGGCAGGTCACGGTGGGTCCGCCACTGCTTTCCTCTGCTTCTTCACCGGGAAACTTCCCCAAAAAACAAGCTGACAATGACCTCTGAGATGTAGGCTAAGAACAGTGTCCTAAATGCAATGCCTTTCATTCCAGGAACACGCAGCAGAGCAGCACTCTAATGCAAACTGTGCAAGTAAAACTTCATCAAGATGTTCAGACTTCCTCACTGTGCTGTTGACCACAGAGCAAGCCCTCACCTTCAGCCTGCACCTCCCCAGTTCTGCTGCGACTCTGGTGCTGCGTGGGTCAGAGGGCTGGGCAGCAGGCTTTCAGGGACTGCTGTGTCCTTGGTGTACTGGAGAAACAGAAGGCTGCATTGTTCCTGTCCCTCTCCACTTGCCCCTCAGCCACCAGGGGGTCAGAGCCCGGTGCCTGAGGACAGTGCTCTGCTGCCCAGGAGCCCACCGGGCACACGGCAGTGCTGCTGCTCAGGGGCACTGCCACGTCCTTGCGACATCTGGGCCAGGAAGGTGAGGACAGACGACGTGGATTCATGTTTAGCTGGAAATTTAACTTTGTATTTAACTGGAAGGTATCGTGGTATCAACTACAGTGTTTACTGTGCTTTATTTTCCTATCCTAAATTTGCTCCAAATTTCTTAATTGTTTTAAAGTTCCAAATCCTTCACTCTTACCCTTTTCCAATCCCCAATATATGGCTTGGTTTCCCTATTATGCCTTCACTTCCCAATAAATCCTTCCTACTTCTGCCTTGTACAGTATTTCACTCCTTTGCTTATTCCCCAGACCACATACACCCTAATTCCGATGGGATGTGCACGCTGCACGCAGACCAGCCCGGCTCCAAGCACTGACACCTCCCAGCTGAAGCACACAACGTGACCGGGTGGATCCTGTCCCAGTGTCTGCAAGAAGCGATCAGACAACTCTACTCTGCCCCGCACACCCACAGTGCTTGTCAGAAGAAGAATTTCAGAATTCCTAACAGCTGCTGTCACTGCTCCTTGCAGGGAAGGCCTCCAACTGTTGGGCAAGCAGGCAGATAGGCATCTCCAAGTTGGCCTCTCCTCGCCACGCCGTTCTCTGCCCTCCACCTGCACCCTGCTACCCACCCCACCCCGCCTGGCACGCAGCCGCCCTCCTCCCTCCACAGCTCCCCACTATTCCCAGCAGCAGTAACACGGCCCACACCCCGTTGCCCTGCTCTCACAGGGAGGACAGGGGGGGATTTCTGTCACTACAACCCAGAAGCCCAGCGGCTCCTCACAATAGAAGCCGAGCTTCTGAATATTGTCAATTAATCCTGCTTGTAAGTTTTTTTTTTTTCCAGAAATTCTTGTTAACTTACTCATAGTTCTTGCAAAAGTAGAATGATATTTCAAACCAGCTGTCAGTCCTTAATTAGGCAGCCTGGAATAAGCACTGTCCATCCCCTCCCAGGAAAGGCAGCGACAGCCACGCGGTAACAGTGGGGCTGAGCAGACACTCTGCACTGCCCTAGGTCAGGCTCAGCTGAAGGAAGCTCCTCCCAGAGCAGCCTGCCTCCATTCCCACCAACCAGCAGTGCAATGAAGTGCACAAATGGCTCCACACGCTGCAGCACTTTAAAGGCCAGTTTCCTGCAGGCTTGCATCCCATGTTCTTCCTCCAGCTCAGCAGTGACTCCATCCAAGCTTTCTCCAGCTTTGCTGCTCATGATGCCTCAGGTCCTTGGGATTCCCCACTTCTTTGGGATGCAGCTGGGCATGGCCAACAGGCTCAGTGACTTGGGGAGAAGAAAGAGGGACTGACAAGCATGACGCTCGTTTCCTTAGGAAGCTTGATACCAAGAAGCTTTCAAAATAAAAACCACCATCGATGCTCCCCAAAGGAAAAATATTGTAGGCATTATAAAACTTCATCAATCAGTGTCAATCCTTAGGTACCTGGTATCAACTAGAATTCTGGCACCTCCCGAGGATGGCAGTCCCACAGATGTACGACTGCGTGACACCAGGTACAAAAGCACCTATCGTGTCCTGCAGATGAACGGCACTCAGCCTGCCAGGCGGGTCTTGCTCATGCAATACACAGCAGGAGCTGCACCTTTCCTGCCACAAAGCCATCCTGTCTGCGCAGGCTGCCCAGATTTCTACCAGATGTGTAAGCTGTAGGCAGGCAGAGCCCAGCTTTGCACCATGCTTCTGGTTTGGGAGTGCCTTTAGACACTTAATTAATTGCCTCTCAGCAGCAGTGGCGCGGTGCAGCTTTGTTCCTTCACCCAGTTTTAGTTCCAGTATCGGCAGAGCAATTACAGAGGTGACAGCAACAACCCTGGGAACTGGGACAAGGCTCACAACGAGCTCCTGGCTAGGTGGACAACACGGCCGAGACTCTTCCCAAGTAACTCCTCCCTGCTGAAGGGTGGGTTCACAGCTCTGGACAAAACCAGAGGGGAGCTGAGTGACCCTGAGAAAAGGAAAAGCAGCATTATGGTTTTCAGCCACAACGCAACGGAAAGTGGTGGCCAGCGGGGATGTTCATCCTGCCTGCTGTTAGATCAGTCATTCCAATCTGAGACAGAGGAAGCTAAGCCTTTTGAGATCTCAATTCTGACCAAGTTCCCACTCACTAGAAAAGATAATCAAGAAATATCAGTTAAAACTACAAGATGAAGGAAACTGATCAGAACCATTTCGCTAAACAAGCTCAGATTCCCTTCAGCAAATCATGCCTACGTCTGACTGTACGAAGTAGAAGAAATGACAGCAAGTAACTACATACGTGCTTGGATATTCAGAAGTCGAACAGGGGACGAGGTGGCTCTCTGCAGACTGCCCTGCTCCTGAAGCCAGCTCTGCCAGGCAAGGGCTGCTGGAGGCACTGACCAACACCACCGGGGAGCAGAGGGATCCACCACCCAGCACGGCAACGGGACCGCACCAGGAAGGGGACCGGGAGAAAACCAGGGCGACATCTCTGCCATCTGAAAGTGGGGGGGGTGTGCCTCTCATGGCATCTTGCTTTTAAAATAGCCAGAAAACCCCAAATGGCTTCAAGTGCTTTAAAATGAATGCAAGTCCCTCTTTAGGGACTAATGGTCACTATTTGCTAATCCCGGAACCTGCTAAGCAGCCTTTATTAGCAACATCTCGATACTCGATCAGAGACAAGAACGTTGCTGCTAGCCAGGGAGAGGCTCTTCATGGAAGGCACCGCAGCCAAACACTACATGAAGCTGGAGAGCCACTAACCTACATCACACAAAACAAGTAGCTCTTTTCACATCAGGGACAAAATTTCTTATCACATCCCTCTAAACCTGCAGATTCTCTTCTGCAGAGGAATGCAGAAACGCTCTGGCAGCTCCAATTCCAGGTCAGAAATAGGTGGCCACTGGCAAAACGTGCAAATCCCAACAACTGCAAAGACACAACCTCAAAAAAAACTCTGCAACTATAGCCATAGGCTATATAGGGAGGAAGGACATAAAAGATTTCTGTAACAGAGTAATAAAAGATTTGGAACAGTTACTCAAATGGGGGCATCAAAGATGGTTGGCTTCACAGAGCAGATGGCACCAGCACGCCTCGAGCTGCAGCTTGGAGCTCAGGCTGCCCACAGCAATGGCTCCAAGCACCATTTCTCTCTGAAATCAGTAACAAGGTACAAGGCTGTTTCTTTTTGTCATTTGCCGTTGTTGCTTTGTTTTTATGAAAAAGTCCCTTGAGAAGAAAAGCAGAAAACGGAGCCCATGGCCAAGTAGTTTGCGAAATAAAGAGATTCATAAAATATTTTATGGTAGAGAAACTCTTAATCCACTGCCCATATAGTCCTATAAATCACTTTGGTTCATCGAGTTCAGCTTGAAGGGCTTCAACTAAATTTGAAGTTCAACTAAATTGAAAGATCAGTTCTGCTGATTATGCTCATGCCCGTATCTGACATCTGCACTAACCGGGGCTTGGCTCAGCCTACACCGTAAGCAGCAGGTACCCGCAAAAGCAAGCGCGATTCAGCTCCCATCCAGCTGCTGGGCTCCCGGCTGCCAGGTACTGCAGTTATTGGGGGAAGTTCCACCAAAAATACACTTGAAATACCAGGAGTCTACCAAGATCTAACAGCTGATGACAAAATTAGAAGAAAATGCTCATACTGAAAATAAAGCATCGCTTTTACCAGCCTCTGACTAAGCCCCAGAACATTTATAGAAAGACTCAGTACCAGCGGACACCCCGCACACGAGCTGGATAACCATCTGGAAACAAACACTAGGGGACCACAACTTGCAGCCCTGACATTTCTAAGGGATAACTAATGCCTCTGTGTACCCATTTTTACACCCTCAGGGGCCTCACTGGGAGGAAGCTCTGCCCGAGCAGTGAGAGCTCCCAGCAACCCGCAGCCCCGGCTCTGCTCAGAGGAAGAACATCCCAAGCCATTTTCACCTAAATGCTCTGCAACAGTTATTTTAGGGGTGCAGGAGAACACAAGCAGACACTGAATACTAGAGCTGCGCACAGCAGGCCATCCTGTTTAACCACCAGTGCTTTACTGACTGGCAATTAGTACCATTATTTCAGCTTTCCTTCTGAAGCATCAGTCTTTGCCTTATGCCACTGCAAAATTAATCTGCTGTTCTCCAGTAAGTACAGAACTGCATCTCTCTCAGTATTTGGTATGCCTGACCTAACATTAAATTAATTTCATAAGTCAGTACTAAACTGCATCACTTGTTTTTAAAATGAAATAACCACGGAAATAACCACAAGTTCAGAGCCAGTGCTCTGACCCAGCCCCACCGCCGCCGCGCGGGGCTGCAGGCGAGGGCTGCTCCTGCCAGCGGGCACCGCACGCAGCCCCAAGCCGTCCTGCAGAGCTCTCCATTTGGTAACTCAAACCCAGCCTGCACAGCACAACTGCTGCTGAGCAACTGCCCAGCACAGCACAGCCCCTCTGCTGGCGTTCAGGGCGTCAGAAATGGCATGATATGGGTTTTCATAAAGGCTGCAGCCACAGAATCCTGGTTGGGTATAAAAACTGAGCTTGCTGATTCAACCAGCAGTCAGGCTGGGCTGTAACAAGAAAACCCCTGCTACTTCGGGTCAAATTCCCAGCCACTTTCAGTGTGCATGCATTTTCATTTAATAGATATTACTAGAAAAAATGTAATTATTGCAATGCCAAGAGACACTCGGTGCTTTCGGCAGCAGGTGCAACTGCTAAAATTAGACAGGGAGGATGCTTTTGATCTCTGGGACAATTTAAGTTGCCCATGCCCTCTTTATTTCTATTTTAAATATGCCATAGCTTTGTACTTCTAAGGGGAGAGCTCACCTCAACAGGTGCTGCAGGGATGGTGCCTGAAACCTCCCTTGTGTAACTACTTCCAGCACACCCCGCTCTCATTTAATTTTCTGAGTGTCTGGAGCCAAGAGTCACCGACCCAGCGCTGCCCATGGCCATCCCATCTCAGCACGCTGCACTCGCAGGGCCAACAAGCACGGAACTGTGCAACTGTGGCACTCGGAGGAGCCAGCCCTGCGTCAGCCAAGAGCCATCCATGGGGCCTGCAGCACACAGGCACCAGGCTGACCACTTGCTGCACACGGGGAAGGTGACCCCACACAGAGTGCTGGGGGGACCCGCAGCCTCTGCCCAGCAGCTCCTGCCTCCAAACACTGGCACTGCCATGGTGCTTCCCATGCATATCCCTCTCACTTTTGCCGTGTAACCTTGCTGCACACTGGTCACATTTCCCCTTCAGCTGGAAACTGGCTTTATTCTGTAACCAGCTGGACTGCAGAGCACTCTCCCAGCCTCACAGGAGCTTTAACTGCACCTCCAGCTCGTGAGCCCAGCCCTGCATGCTGCTCAGCCGCCGGCTCCGGGCAGGCCCTGCTCCATGGGCAGGCAGCACACAGCCAGCCATGCTGCCCGGAGCAGGAACAGCCCAGAGCTCCAGGAGTGGTTGGAGCAGGCAGGCTCAGCCCTGATCTTGCTCTAATGTCTGAAACTAAAGAGCCCAGCAATGTCTCAATGAAGCTATGCAGCTCCAAACTACAAGTACCCTCCAAATGAAATCCTTTCCACATGGCAACGCTGATTTTAACAGTGAAATGTTCAGAAGCATTACAAAGGCACACAGGCCCTGGGAGCAAGGCACTGGTTTCATCACCTTTTTCCTTCCCTTCTTCAAGTCACCCCAAGCTCCCAGCTGGAACTCTGCTATTGCTTTTGCACTAACATTGCTCGTGGCTCATCTACTTTTTCCACATACCCCAAGCAGCCCCACAGCCACAGCCTGCCTGCACCTCAGCACAGCACAAAGTCAGCCAGCAGTTCTGCACAGCTCAGACTGAAGGGAACTCCACCGTGTGCCACCTCTACAACAACCTTGCTGGAACTGCTGAATTAAATGCAACAAAAGTTTCCAGAGCTCCCATTGCACCACGGGCACTGGGCCCAGGGTGCAGCGGAACACCCCCCAGCCCCACACAACTATCAGCCCTCTCACAAGTTTTTCAGATTAAAGATAGGATGAGGAGCATCTCAGAAGCAAATTTTGGATGAAGCTGGTAATCAGGTCATCACGAGACGACTTCAGACTCATCCAAAATAAATTAGCCTACGTTAAGATCAAATATATTTGCAACTTGGCTGCCTAGTACAAAGCTAAAATACTTTGAGGGCTATTCCTAGATAGCCAGAGGGAATTTAGCTTCAGACTTCTGCTTCTGGATCCACGTGCAAGTTCTGCTCAAATTTAGTTACCTCCACGTGCCGACAGCAGCCATGCCCGACCCCAGCATGAAGGCACAAAGAGCACCGGTGGGCACCAGGAAGAGATCCAAGTCACTACGCCTTTTACTGAAACCCAGCCAGCTCTGTTTTCATGCCTGCTGCCATTTAACACACGCCCTGGTGCTTTCAGCCTTCCCCTTTCCCTCTGCTGCCCTCCAGCCCTCAGCCAAACCAGCCCAATGAGGAGGAGGAGGAGGATGAGCCATGGTCAAACTTGCAGCAGCTGCCTGGGGACAGACGGACACCCCACGCTGAAGCACACGGAGCTGAAGAGCAGCTTTGAAATAAGCAGCTCCAAACAACCAGAAGCCCACAGGATCGAGATCGTTGTCATGAAAGCCTAACAGATGAGGATTTGAAGACTGGAAGTATAAGCTTCAGCTGAACAATCAACTATCTCAGCTTGCCTACATATTTTCTCTCATTTTCCTACGAGCAGAGTCTGGCACTTCGCTCTGCATCCCTTCGTGCTTTCCCTGGCCACCAGAACTACATTTGAATTTATT
Source organism: Penelope pileata (assembly GCA_013396635.1). Taxonomy (NCBI): domain Eukaryota; kingdom Metazoa; phylum Chordata; class Aves; order Galliformes; family Cracidae; genus Penelope; species Penelope pileata. Next base: position 1,053,714 of record WBMW01003919.1, on the reverse strand, counting down.
CTCATTCTTTGGTTTTTGCTCCTCCCCAAGCAGCAGGAGGACTTCAACCACATTTTGAAGAGGTTCCTACACAGACCTTTTTCTGTAAAACTTACAAAAACTTTTCTCAAAAACACTGAGGAGGTCAAAATAATAGAATCACAGAATACATAGCCTCAGTAACCTCAAACATTTGTCTTCTGCAGAACAGAAGGGTGGGAGGAAACATTTGCACACAAGAAATGACAGAAGAAGCCAGCACAATGAAATATTCAATGCAAATAGAGCCTCAGACTAGCCAGCTACCCCAAGAGAGATTCAAGAGCCACTGTCAGTCCAGGTTTTTCTCCAGAGACGTACAGCAATGTATTTCAGATCTGGCAACTGATGAAGCTGTATTAACCCATCAAGTCCCAACGCCTCCCTAACTGTACTAAACAGGCTTCTGCTTAACACCTGACTTCAGTGTGGTTTGGATGCTCAAACCACCAAAAGCCTTGAGAAAACCTTTTGTCAGAAAAAGGCCGTGGCTGACTTCACCTAAAGAAAGAAGCCTTCAGTAATAAAAGATGCTAAGATGAAATACTCAAATCATTTTTTTCCAGATACCCACTCAGCCCTGCCTGGGCTTAGCCAGCCACTCCACACGGAAGCGCTGATTTTATCCAGGCATTACAAGGAATGTGCTGTTGGGTTTCACAGGATTTATATAACGGATGTCTCAATGCTCCTGACCTCCCAGGCCAGTACCACTCCAAGCTGCAGCTAATTAACAGCAGAAAGCCTATCATGGTAAGGCTCTGCAGAAGGGGATTTGAGAACAGGCGAAGATGTGCCCCATGTCTCAGGTTCCCCTTTCTGCAGACTGTTTTTCATCCGTCCCTTCAGCACCTCCCTTCACATTGCAGCCCTGCACTGGCCTCACAGAGAGGAGAGGTGGTGAAGTCTGACATGACCCAGAAGGCAGCACCACAGCCGAAACCGCGCTGTGCAAGGGAGCCCTGAAAGCAGAGCTGGGCCCGCTGCAGCAGGCCAGCAACTACCTCCCTGCTTTCTGGTTTGGGTTTGATGTCACTTCAGAAAGAAAACTGCTGCATGTCCCTAAACTTTACAGTAAATATTTTTGTATTAAAACAAACAAACACAAAATAAAGAGTGGAATATGCACCAAAAATTCAGGTTTGTTCAAGTGTAGTTGAGGGCATTCCTAAAACCTGGCTGAGGAACTGTATCAAGAAATATGTGTCAACCTGAAGAATGATAAAAACACTTCAGAACTCAAGGAAAGCGTTCAGCTTCAGCAGGTAAGAACCTCTACAAGCACCACATCAGCCAACAGAATTCAGTACTCACAAAGCATGGGAACACTTTGAGATGGAGACCACCAATATTTCTCAAGTGCAACAGTCAACAAAAACTCACAAAGTATCAGAACTTCCTTGTCCAAAGCAGCAAGAGATGTCCCTGTGTCACAACGTAACATCTCGTAGCAAGGGCTTGCAAAGGTGACCATTTTGCCATAGAAGTATTGCTCAAAGCAGACACAGTTTTGGTTACAGCTCCTCCTTCCTCAGCTGTATCACTTCTTCCATAATGGGCAGATGGGGACTTTTACGACTGGCTCAGCACTGTTGTTGGGTCTGCACACTGCTGGCATATCCTTGGACTGTGATTCATTTTGATGCTACCACTGAGAATCAGCAAATCACAAAACCCAAACCATGTCTGTGAAGACTTTCCTATGCCACAGCCAGACACCTCCAGAACAACCCATCAGACGCCAATGGGAGATGTCCAGAGCACCCTGGGAGTGCCCTGCCTGCCAGCCCCCGGGAGCTCTCACACAGAAGGAACACGTGTCCTCACAACCTTCACTCGCCCAGAGCCTGACAAAGCCTTTCCTAACACGGGTACCAACCCCGCTGCTCCATTCCCACGAGCAAGGGACCTGACCCTCCTGGCTGCAGCCCCCTGACCAGAAGCCGACCAGTGCTGTGTGAAGATCCTACAAAACCCAACTTCTACCTTAGCAGGACATCACTGTGCATTTCCTGCTTCCTTGACAATTCTTTGAAGGGAGATGGACCAGAGATCTCCAAGGGTGAGGACTGCATCACACACACCTGGAACAGACTGCCTTGCATCTCCCCTTCCCTTCTCAGAAAGATTCCACCCCCTCCCAGCAGGAGCCCGGCCCTGTTAGGAGCAGGCTGCAGAGCAAGGCAGTTCGTGGGCAGATCTCCTGGCGCCCTACCTGAGGCAGGGAGCAGAACCCCTCCTCTTTTCCGAAGGCGGCTGAGGAAGCACGCACGGAGGCGTGCCGAACACCTCTGCACCCCGAGCCGCAGGCTTCTGCAGACACATCACCAGGGCGATGGGGAATAACAGCTCCCACCCACTGCTTGTGAAACGTCTCGGGCTCCGTGTGACCGCGTTAGCTTTTCTGCAGAACATAAATTGATGCTTGAAATGATGCTTATCTGTGGCAGAGAGAAGCTGTGGCTCGGGATTTGCTGAAGCAAGGTCTAGCATCTTGGGCTGATACACACATCCATCACTAAGAAGTGCACTTTCCTCTCTGGGGATCCTTCCCAGGCTGAGAGAAGGCAGACTGTGATCTCTAACAGTACAACGGGGAAACACCAGCAAAAGGCACCAACGTTGGGTAAGGACTGGAGAAGGAGCACGTCTCTAAGCTCACATTCTTTCTCCTGCATTTAGAGCCTCTCCTGCAGACTGCAGCTCACTGAAACACCACAAAGGCAGGTCAAGGAACCAAGACTTCCTCCAGATCTCTATCACAGCCATAAAGACTATGGATTAGGGAGATGACTTCAAACGCTAACAACTTCTGAAGAAAAAACAAAGGTGAGAGAGCTGCCCAGCAATTAACAGCCATGGCTAAAGTAACTTGAAAACTGCTCAGAAAGAAAACCAGGCTCCAGAAGGACTCGCCCTTCTGCTCAAGTAAGATTGAAGCTCGGAGATGAAGCATATGATTGTCAGCACTCTAAAGAATGCTGAAAACAACTAAAGAAGAAAAATTAAGTTGTTTCTACCAGCAAGGAAGCAAACAAGCTGAAAGAAAGCTCAGTGGATGGCAGCACTCAGCAGAGTTCCCCATAAGACCCAGCCTGCACGGCAGCTGCATCTCTCCTCCCGGCCCACAGCCACCCTCCACTTGTGTAAGGCAGCAGCATTTCAAGGGGGGAATCAGGAAGCAAAACTTACAGCTATTATTTAGTCCATATGCAAGCTGTGACATCAGGAACACGTCTGCTCCTCAGTTAAGGATACTAAAGAGGAAGAGCTCTGGTTTGCAGCTCAATACGAGCTCACTGGCTTACCCTTAAAGTAATCTAGCAAGTAACCACTCTCTTCTGTTTAAAAACAAACATTATGAATTGACCCAATAAAGAGAAGGTCTCTCTCCATGCCCCTACAAAAGAGCAAGCTTAGTTAATAATTAAAGTCATAAAACTGCAAGCACTCAGGTACGCAAAGGATGGCTGAAAAAAGTGCTTATCGGAACACTTTCCTCCGGATAATAAATCGCTCTTGGGAGAAAGAAGAGCTCTACATTTCACAGCCACTCATCCTAGAGGTGCCCAGACCTCACAGCAAATCACAGCCACGGGCTGCTGGCACGGTGAGGCTGCTGCAAGAGCTGCACTGGGCTCCTGTGACACCGCCGAGCCCGGCCCTGGGCACTGCCCCGTGAGGAGCACACAGGCACAGAGCACGGCCAGGATGAGCACGCGTTGGAGAAGGCAGAATTGGAGTAAAGTTACGTATTAAGAGGATAACGCAAGGCTATCCTCTGCCAACATCCTCCAGCTGCAGAATGTGCAGCAAACACCGAACTGAGATGCTGCAGCAGTTCTCAGAGTCTGTAGTGGATACTAAGAACTGGGAAAAGATAACGAGAAGCTGCTGAAAAATAAATTCCCAATCACTATTAATTTTTAGAGGAGATTCCAGCTTCAACCAGGAGAAACATCTATGCTGGGAGCTGCTGATGAACAGGGCGGAGGAGGAACATTCACAGCAGATTTACAGGCTCAGGCCACCTGACTGCACCAAACGGCAACAGGCGTGCTGCTCCGCGCTCTGGAATGGCTTCTGCAAACGCTGGGCTCAGTTTTAAAGCTTTCTGCCTCAGAAAGGAGTCTGTTTAAAATAAGGGACAAGCACAAATACTTGAGAGATTGGAGAGAACACTGTGTTCCTTAAAAAAAAAAAAAAAAAAAAAGGAATCAAATGTGTTTCTTTTTAATGGACCTGTTGGACTGGTTCCAAAAAGGGATGGTAACAGTCCCACTGTTCTGAGGCAAAATACCAGAAAACATGTCAAAGAAGTATTTGCAAATGATTTCAAGCCTAACAGAAGAAGGAAAGCAGTTGTCTGGCTATTACGACTCGTTTCAACAGCTGCATGGAGGAATAACATTTTCAGAAAGATGCAGCCTACAGTGACAGGCTATTCATCAGCTCCCGATTTGTGATTTCATGCACCATAGGAAAAGGTTTTAGCAGAAAGCACCTGCTGCACTCACTTTGATTTTAAGAATACTGCTTCATCCTGCGCCTGAATTGGTACTAGGAAAATGACAGTACAGCAATAAAAAAAGATGCTGAAGTTTTCATATCGATATATCAGAACTCTTAGCTTTCAAATTCTATTTTTTCCAGTGATAGTTTCCATTTTTATACTTCCATCTGGTATCTGAACAGAAACATCAGCCAACAGAAACTCGGACTTAGTAAAGAATAACAAAGAGAGGCTTCAGCAAGTTCATGTTAAGCTGCATCTCACCAACAAATAAATGCAACTTCCTTCTTTGTGCCCCAGCTGGGCTGTGATAGCACTGAGACTCCTTATTGCTGAAACATAACTTCCTTTGCAGGGTACACTGTCATAAGAAAATAATATTTAAGCCCTAATGCTTCCTAACTCTGCTTGCAAACGGTAAGTTCCTCTAAGCAGTAATAAATTATGAATTGGCCAATTCAAAAGGCTTTTAAGCCATTTTTGTGAAGACAGCTTCCAGATACGGAGAGTAAATCAATACACTCCTGTCGTAATCTGTGAGCAGGAACCAAGTCAATGTCACCTTCCTACCACTCGCCCACCAGGAGGGCACACAGCACGAGGAGACGCAAGCAAGGCAGAGCCCACAGCTGGGCACAAGGGAAGGAGAGGGCAGGTGGGGTGGGGGAGGCACCCCGGGCCCGGCTGGAGGAGGCAGGGGGCTGCCAGGGCTGGGAAGGCACCCTGGGATCTGGCTCCGGACGCTGGGAGCCATCCTCATCGCTCCCGGTACGGCTTCCAGGATGCACGCACCCCAGGGGACATGACAGGGAGCGTGGGACGTGGCATGGGACTGAGCTGAACACTGCACAGACAACAAATGAGAAGGTGCAGAAAAGCCATCTTGGAGGGGAGTGAATAAGGTAAGCAAGAGAAGTCTGAGCGCGGTTTTAGAAGGGATGAACTATGATCTCTTCAGAAGATAAGGGAAACAGGTGTCACTGAATACAAGGAAGAAACGGTTGGGCAGTACCCGGTTGCTTGACCAATTTCATCACCTCTATCCAATAACTGATTCCCCAAGCGTTTCCTCACACCCTCCATGAGGCAGTAACTCAAAGAGAGCCATGTGAGCACCGACACCCGGCTGCTCAGGTCCCGGCTGGGCGGTGGGGCTGCCTGCACAGCTCCATCCAGCACTGCTGGCCCTCCAGGGGGCAGGGCCATGCCCACAAGCAGCACCCGGCACGTCCCAGCTCTGCTGCACGAGGACACGGCTGCAGGAGGTGGTGTCCTCGCTGCTGCGGTGCGCAGCTGCCAACAGAACCAGCCTCTCCAAACACAACTTCCCAACCCCTAAGCAAGAGACTGCTGGGCTTTTAATCTTGCAGCCAAATCCATAGCAAAGAGGATGAGAACGGCAGCCACCTGGATCCAAGCACGTTCATAATGGTGAGGTGAACTCCTTGGCACCAAAGCACTACTAGAAGCAATTAAGTAGGCAAAAACAAGCCCTCCACCTATAGTACTTCCAATGACAACTGGCATTTAGCACATGCTTTTCCATACAGTAACGAGCGATAGTAAGTGTCAAGGACTTTACTTCCAAACAACATTTATTATGCCAAAAACGAGAATAAATGAAAGCGAACTTCAAGTACCACAACAGCGATGATTTTCAGTTTTTCACAACGATGTCTTTCTCTCTCCATTCACTAACAGCTCACTGAAAGCAAAGGGTAAACATCTGTCTAGAGATCTCCCTGTAATAAGCAGGTACTTCACTGCAAGACAAAAGCACAGAATACAAAATACCACTAACTCTAAAGAACTGGAATATTGCCCTCCAATCCACTGGCACCGGGGGACATTTGCTTAAGTGCTTGATTTTAGAAGGACACATGGTCTTACAGCTGCTAAACGACATCAGGACAAGGCAGGGCTAAGCCTAACCTCTGCCTTCTCCTTCCAGGTCCGTGTTAGACCACTCAGAGCCTGCACCTTCTGCCAAGGGCTAACATGGAGCCGAGCAGCCTGAAGGAGTTCTGCAAAGGCTCCAGACTTAGGAGCAGGGTTTCTTCCTCACTCTGCTCCATTCACTAACTGCTCTACACATACAACACAGATAACTGAAACAACTCAGAACTTCTTCACGTCACTGAAGGGCTTCTTGATTTCTCAGACTCACTATTAATCACCATGGCTCTATCTGAACGTGTACTGCAGATCACAGATCTCCTGGGAGATACACCCTACCCGTTTCTGAACATGGGCTTATAACCTAAGAGACAACGAGGCAACAAGTTGTGGTGCCAAAAATACAAAATGGGGAAAACCAGCTGGTGCCACTTTCACTTCCAAGTTCCCCCTGGGGCTCACTGAGTCACACGCCTGAAAGGAGAACTTTTTTTTTTAAAATCCTTCACAGCTGTTTCTAAAAGATTCCAAAACTCTTGGTTGCAAGTTCTACACGAAATCTGACTTCTCCATGCACACCAAGGGCTCTATTTGGAACAACGCTACGGCCAGCAGCGCTGCCGACCCCTGCCCTTAGAGCAGCCTGCTGGGGACAGCTCCCAGCCCCACGCTGCCAACCCCCTTGGGTACCAGGCAGTACATCCAGGAACAGGTTTGTGTTTTATCCTACAATCAATGCTACCAACAGAAGTCTGGAATACAACATACTCTGCATCGATTAATCTAACGCTCAGCCCGGTCTGAGCTTTCACCTGCTCCATTCACAGCTAACTACTAGCTACCTGCTCAAAGAAAAACTGCTCATAATGAATAAATTCACCTTTATTACAATTTGCAGACACACATGCCCTGTGTGAGGCCTGGAACCCGAGTGGGATGTGGGGCTACCCAGCCCAACAACGTTTGGAACACACTGCACCCCCCAACTTTGGGCTTGCAGTCCTGAAACCAAGAGATGCAACCACTACCTCCCAGCCTGCGGTAGCAGCAGAACTGCTCCTGTCCAGCTCCCAGGCTGCTCAATGCATGCCCAAAGGCCTGGCAGGTGAGGGGTAAGAACACCGGCAAGCGCAGGCAGGACGGCAGTGCGGGCCTGCACCCAGAAGCACTCTGACAGCAGCAGCCCCACAGGAACTGAAGCCCCCAGCTCGCATCCCAGCGCTCCTCTGCAGCCTGGGGAGCACCCCGGGCCTGCCGGCAGCCCGCTGCTCCCAGCACCAGCAGCAGCACCTGGAGCAACGCCCACAGCTCGCCGCAACCCTGAGGTGCTCTGCGGCCACCGACAAGTTAGGTCCCACGAGAACAGAGAACTTATAATTCCCATTCAAAAGAAGTTAAATTTTACAACAAGGGTAAGTGCTGAGGAACAGGGAAAGAGAGCAGAAAGCTCTTCTGTTAGAGCCAGCTTACGAATATTCCCAAGAGACACCGAACTCTGACTGCACTGCCACGGTTATCACCCCCCACTGTAACCAGAACTTGGCCACGCCGCGGTGCCAGGTTCTACAGAGCTATTATCCATCCACACATTTGCTTTGGAAACTTTTTTCCCCTGCCAATAGTATTTCAAAACTGAAACCAGAAAGCATTTCAACAGAAAAACATATTTTAACAGGAATTGTGAAGTTTAACTTTGAAGCTCGGAGCTGTCAGAGCTGCGTTTTGTGTGCGGGGGGGTTAAACAAGCAGCTCCTCTCCAGCGCAGGGCATTCACGTCATCCAGCCTCTGAACCTGAAGCACTGACTGCAAACAAAGCTCCATGTGCTTAAGTTTTCATTCACAAAAGCAATTTCTCTTTGGTATCTGTTTGGCACACACCAAAGACTGTACCACTGAATAACGCTATTGTGTTACAAAAGATACTGATGTTAAATAATCATTATGTTCTGCTACAAACATTACATGCAGAAACACTTCAGGAAGTGCCACACAGTTACTACATATGTTCTGCATTTATCCTGGGAGTTCAGACCCCAGCTGGTATCCAAATCTCCCTTTCATTATTTCTCTTTTCCATCCCTCCCACACCAGGGCAGCAACAGCAGCAGTTCCCCATCCCCACATTACACAGGCTCGACTTTAACAGGTTGCTAGGAGGAACACAACAAAACTTGATTTAGTGATCTTCCCACCCCCTGCTCTTCCCTCTCAGAAGATGCTCAGTTACTCTGTTAGCTCCGAAGCTGCCCGGTCTGCATGCAAACATGTGCTAGGACAAACAGAAGGCTGCAACTAGGATCATACTTAGAAAAGAAAAAGCTTATTCTTTCTAAATTCAATCACAAAAAACATTACAGGCTATTCAGTTCATTGCAATTTAAGAGAAATGGCAAAGCTCATTATGTGCTTTTTAAAAAAATTAAACGAGAAAGCAAAATGTAGCAGGCAACATGCACAACTATGCTACTTATATCACAACTTCATCAACAGGCAATAACACACGAGCTCACCCCCCAGAACCTCCTGAACAGAAAGCCCTCTTAAGATTCACTCCTACAATGCAGTTAAGTAGAAGGTTTCAGAAAAGGATGCACAAAAAACATTTAGCAGACTTAACAATTTGATTAAACAGAGTCCTACGAGTTTAACAAAGTTCAACAGCATACGCATAACATTTACAACAAGAAAGAAGAAAGGCACCTGGAGACATCTGACACTGGGCATGCTCTGCAGGCATCTCAGTGCGCACATGCTCTCTACCAGGTTGGAGCAGCCTAGCCACAAAGACCTTGGCACAGAACACTGCAGGGTGACAAAAAGGAAGGAAGAGAAGAAGCAGTTAGATGCCACAACAAATCACTCAACGCAGGCAACTCATTAGTACGTTCACGTGGGTACTTATCTACGGCATTTCTACATTCATCGCAACGTCAGTGGCCAAGGGTAAAATAACGACTGAAGATCCTTTTCAGAAAACAAGCCATCCCTCTGTCCTATCACGGGTAACGAGCTGATGCGCCTCGCTTGCAGCTGCCTGGCTGGACATCGGAACCCCCTCCCAGGAGCACCACAGCTTGGGGCCCAGCTCAGCAGCATACAGCCGGCTCCTGCCAGGAGTCGCTGCACTGGGGCAGATGCCTCGCTCACACGTGGCCCTGATTGCCTGGGGGGTTTGGCTTTTGCATCACCCTTGGGAAGAGAAGTGCAGGAGCCTTTCATTAGGTGGCAGCTCTTCAGCACACAGCCTCGGGGAGTTGGGGAATTGAGGTCTGGCACCCCGTACTGTCTCGACTCGCCCAAACCATTTGTGCTTATTTATTCTGACAGCAAAGCCCACGCTGACTTGGGATGCTACAGTCTATGTATGGGACACTGACACAAGCAAAAATAGAAACTTTTAAAAAGAGGAGCTACACCCACCTAACGGAGGCTGCAAGGCCAAGCAGTGCTTAGTGAAGATGCACAGCATCCTGAGTACACGGGTTATTGGGCAAAGAGCTGCTCCTGCCAGGGAAAGGCATCCTGTAAGGCAGCTCAGACCCTAGCAGCACCCAGTGCTCAGATCACCATCCGAGCCAGGGAGACCCATGCTGAACTACCCAGTTCCACTCTGATGACGCTAGGAGTTATGAGAAGTTTGGAAATACTCTTTCATGACGCTGGAGAAATCCAATGCAGACAGCCTCTCCAGACCTTTAATAGCTCCGTGGTATTACTGCACAGTTCCTTTTAAGGACACCATAGCACACGACACAACCATCAGATCACATTAGAGAAAAGGATTCAATTACTATCAAGCAGCTCACAAACCCAGCTCTGAAATCTGTCTTTTGGTATTTTTCACATGGGCCTCCAATTTGGTTATAATAAACATGAAATCATTAAAAGAAAAACCCACACATGTCAAAGCTGGATGCAGAAGACCCACAGGTGAAGGCTCAGGGAGAGCAGTTCATTTGCCAGCAAAGAGGGGAAGCAGGAAACCCAGAGCAACTGAGGAGGGTAAATTTTATTTTTTTTAATTTTATTTCATATATTATGAATAAAACACAAGAAAGCCTATGATTTTCATCTCTGTGCTAAAGAGAAATGAAAGCAGGGCCAGGACAAGGAGGATCCCAGCAGCACCAGACGATGCCTGGCTCTGCCCCAGCCCTGCAGGGAGGTGCCTGGCCAGACGGACGCTCTGCTCCATGTGCTCAGGATGCAGTGCGTGGAGGCACGGACCTCATGGACAGAGGTAGAAATAAAAGTAAATTTTATCTATTGTATTCTTTTTATTTTCAATATCAATAAGTGTTTTATATTATTAGAAGACTCTTTAAAGCTTAAAGAAATGTGATTTTCCGGTGAGCTACCAACCAGCCCCGTGTCTCTAATGACACCAGTTTGTTCTGACATACCCGCACACAAACACCTGAAAGGCAGTCTGCAGAATCAATGGTATGCAACCAACCAGTGCTGTTAGGGAAATTATCTTAATTTCAACAAAACATTTTAAAAAAGAGGTTTTTTTACATGTTTAAAGAGAGCTAAGACGCACAGTTCAAACCTATTGACCACGATATTGCAGATGTAGGAACCTGCACAGACGGCGTACAGCTCTCCCTTGACAGAAGTGGTTACTGGGCTGTCTCTGCTTTTAGGAACTACTCTCAAGAAGCTGAATATTAAGAACTGAAGAGAAATGTGGGGAACTTGAGAATAACTTTTTAATTTAGTTCAAAACACACTAGACAAAGAAGCCATTTCCATGCCAAGTTTAAGCCACACCAAAAACCTCTCCATGGTATTATGAAATCCTGAATAAAAGGATCTAAAAAAACACTGGGCACTTCACCGCAGCAGTGATATTGCACAACGCTGCAAATTCAATATTGCATTCTACTTCACACTGAACAGGAATGCACAAATATTTGTGGGTTTCACTGACATGTTACTTCTTGACCCTGTCTGCATAAGCACTGCTGGCTGTAAATAAAAGCATGGCACTGGGTGAAGGCTTTCACTTTTTCAGTAACAACCTGAACTCCTACCCCCACTTTCCACTTGCCTTTCATCAGGGTCCCAAGGAGCTGTAGCACTGTGAAATCAAGACTGGGACAGGGAAAATGAAAAAAAACTGCATAACTAACTCATTGCACAAGGCTTTGGTGCCAGAGACCCTGGTTCCAGCCCCCAGCACACCACAGAAAACATGGTGTGGAAAAACACCCAAGGTGTCTAGGGCAAAAACACAAGACCACGGCAAAATGAAATCAAACTTTAGGAAGTCAACACCTGTTCCATAAGTATCTGTGGCAGGGAGCAGAAGTATGGAATATTTTATTGAAAGTTTTAAAAAAATGAGGTGCAATATTGCATGGCTGGCTCAGCGCAGCGCTCCGTGCACAGCCACGCCAGCGTGCCGCAGAGCCATGGCAAGGACAGCCACACCTCTGGCTACAAAGCATGAGCTAAGGCTCACTGCAGGTCAGATGCTAAGAACTTCTGACATGAACAGGAAAGCATGCAGCAGAGTTCTCCTGATAAATCAAACTGAAGGCGATAACTTGGAGGATAAAGGGTAAAAAAAACCTCATCAGCCCCTGAACAATGCGAAGGTTTTGTTCCCTTGGGACTTGGATATGTGCAAAGCACTATTTTCTTAAAGCATGGAAAAATGTCCAGAAAATTTTTATTTCAGGGCATTTAAAATTTAAATTTACTTCCTGATTCCCAGTTTCTTACCTCTCAAAAAAAAATGTGTTTCTGTAATGCTCATCAAGCTAACTCCAGAAATGCACGGGGACTACAGCCAGGGCTCCTGATGGAACCGATGCTCATTTTCTCCCCAGTGATGGAGATAATGCAGCATACAGTTAGGGCTCAGTAATGCTATGGCTGTCTTACTGGGAACTCCTATGAGGCAATAGAATTGCGACCTCAACACTTCCCAAAATTACACTCATTTCATTTATACAGAGGTAACTCAAGGAATCAAAATTTAGTGTGCTGGGTTCACAGTTTGGGAGATTCAGTTCTTAAAGGAAAAATGTCCACGACTCTGACAAGTTTCTAGACAGTTCAAAAAAGGCTGAGGGAACTATTTTTGAATTTCAAAGAGAAATACAGAAAATTCACTTTTCAAGAAGCACTGCTAACCACATGGACTCACTCCTCCTGCAATGACTTCTCTCTTATGCAAGTTTATTACAAAACCAAAATTGATTGTAAGCTCCCAACAAACCACCCAAGCTCCCACATTCCCAAGTGCCTTTCCCACCTTTCTCACGAAAGCAAACCAGCTCCTCCGGAGCTTCGCTCCTGCTCTGCGTTCCCACAGAGATCCAGCCTGGCAAGGCGAGGAGCAACCAAGGACCTTTCACTCGGAATTCTCTTCAGGTGTTTAGCTCTAAGGAACTCACATACTATTTAAGATTTTTAATTTAATGTGTAGTTTACTTCGATTTAGGCCTGGACCAACAGAACTGATGCTTCTTTATTTCCATTAGCACTTAACATTGATAGATTCATGGGGTAACAGCTGTTATTTTAAATGCTCTGTGTCTGGGAATGACACAACCACTGGTAGCCCAGACTGAGTGCTGCCAAAGGGGGATTCTGACAAGTAGCCCTGGACTTGAAGATTATTTATGAAAGCTTTATGCTCCCAAGCCAAATTTCATACCAAGCTCAGAAATTTCTCAAAAATCAGTACTAACCACAACAAGACAGATACAATAGAAAGCAGTAACACTGTTCAAAGGCCTTCAGCATTATTTTACTCTCAGCAGGAAACAGTTGGCAACTACTCAGCAAACTCCCTCCCCTTTTGCTAGGTGGGATGCCAGCTCGGCCTTACCTGGTGCTCCTACCCGCAGCGCGTCATTCAAACTGCTGGTAAGCAAAACAGGGCTGAACCAACCGGCCGTTGGAACAAGCACGCTGAGCATTCGCAGGAAGTGGAGCAGTGTCAAAGTATATTCATAATTGTGAACAATTAATTGGAAGTAAAGTGTGGGGGCATGCACGTCACACAAGGAAGCACGTTCCACAAGTGACAGCCTGGCTTGGCACAGTCGTACATTCTCCATGCTGCACGTTTTGGCACACCTGGTGTCTTTGCTGAGGTACTCTAAACCAACGAGAATTTGTCAGACCAATAGCAGCACTTTGTACTCTTCCTATTTTCGTTTCAAAACCAAGTTGTCCCTTGAGAGAGGTGGGGTATCGCATGCGTCACACAAGCTGGAACTGGTGCCATCACATCACTGCCTTTCCAGGCACAAAATGCAACCTCACGTCCAGCCTTGAGCGGCTCACTTGGAAGGCTGAGTACCATCCCTGCAACGCATTTCCAAAATGCGTGGGGCATCACGTGTGTGCCCAGGAGTTCTGCTTTGATTCAAGAATGGTCACCATCTCGGGTCTCTGCACAAGAGATGAAGCTTTCTCTTGCATTTCTGTGTTTTGAAGAACTATGGAAGTAAAAGCCAGTTTCTCAAAAATTAATGTAAGAGTTGCAAACTCATTTTAACTTGACAAGCATTTTTGATTTTTCTTTTACTCTTAGCAGATCATTCAAAAAATGGGAAACCAATAGCTGAGTCACAATTCCATTAGAAAATCTATTTAGATAAATGAATGCCATTCAAAAAAAAAAAAAAAAAATGATCACTCAACCTCCCAATTGTCATTCAAGATCTGCACGTAAGCTTCTTGCATTTGGGGAAAACACTAAGTGAGAATTTAGGAAATTTACAGCAAGACAAATGTGGAGAATGTATCTGAAAAATTATTTTCCATTACCACGCAGTTCTTCTACAAAGGGCAATGAATTCACAGGAGCGTGATCAGTAATGCAGTCCCGCTCTGCTCCCGAAGATCAAAGAATGCGTTTGCTACAACATAACGAATGCTACAAAAGGAATATGGGTTCAGTGGAGAAAAGATTAAATGCTTTTTTTGAATATAACAAAAGCCTTACTTCATTATCATTTATTCATCAAGATAAGACTCATGAGATGCAGTATCTTGTTTTCAGGAGGACACAGAAGACGACAAAGAAAATCCTAACACATTTACATCATAGTTATTCTTCAATGTTAACTGACCCAGTCTAAATTGTCTGAAATATACAGTATTTAATCTTTGCTTCCTTCAAACACAACACCCCAGTTCCACCAACTCCAAAGCTTCAGAGCTGTAGCTGCACGAGCACATCCCATGCTCCCCAGAGGCCATTCTGAAGGAAAGCTGGCTTCCCTGGTGCTCTGCTGCAGGGACAGAGGTGTTACAGACATTCAGACAGCAGCACACCTGCTAACAGTAAATCATCACTGGAGGAAAAAGAAACTGGAAAGACCTAGTACTGCCAAGGGAAACAGCAAAAATTTAAAGTGAGTAAGTTTGAAAACACTTTGAAAACTGAAGATGAAGCTTGCCTAAGATTCTAAGAGTTGGCTCAGACTCTTTTCTGTATTAAGTTTTTAGGGATAAGGACTAATGCAATCTAACAAATATTAACCTCATTAAAACATCAGGATGGCCAAGGCAGCGTGCACTTCAACTTGAGCAGTTTAAGTGCACATGAAGCCCAGGCTGAGCGCATTATAAAACGCTGCAGTCACATGCAGGGTTTGAATTACACATGCTGCAGCGGAGTGCTTAAGCAGCCTTTGAAAACTGACTTGTGCTTCACTGTTAAGAACTTCAGGTTCAGAACCTGGACAAGAACTAAGCCTGCAACCTGCATACGCTCCTGCTTGGGTTCAGCTCAGCTTTCCAAGTGCCTTAGAGAGGACAGCTGCACGTTTCTAACACTGAAGCATCCATACCGCATGAAACATCAGAACACTGGGGATCTTAACCAGCAGGAGAACACATCTACGCTTCCCCTTCCCTCCCCCCCAGTATATTTTAAATTACTTCCTCATTTCAGTTTCCATCATTAAAGATGTCGAGATCACTTCTGCCTCCTGTTCTCCCATTTCAGAAAGGGGCACACCCAGAACAGCAGATGCTCCAGATTTCATTTCAGGGTAGCTCCAAGGTGAGGGATGGCATGGTGCAGAGAGGGACAAGCTGATATTAGAAGGGACTGCAAGAAACGTGTCAGGTGGGTAACAAGGATTTCCCTTCAACTCTCCCTCAGGCTTCTCTTCTCTAATTGTACTACAGCATGCCCGTAACTTCTCCACCCTAACCAAATAAAATCCAAGTACTCAAAAACTCAAGCCAGGAAAGAGTATCCTGTGCAGAATCAATTCATTGTACGTATTCACCAACTAAATGCAAGTACAATTTTTGCCCAACAAACCATACCAGCAAAACAAATGCACAGCCAGAACAGTTCAGGGTATCAACAGCACCTACCAGAGTTTCCTCTGCAGTACATTAAATATTAAGGCCTTAACATTTGTTCTAACAGCTGTCTACAGAGGAGAGCACCCAAGCAGCTTAGTGTTAATAGCAATAAACAGCAGAAGGGATTGAGGCCTACCTGCTCCACACTACCTTCAGAAATAAGTCGGCGAGTTCCTTAAAGCACTGCCTTACAGCAGACTGGGCACTGGCAGAGGGGGCTCACGTCCACACCAGGCATTTCAGGCAGGTCACTTCTGTCTCTATCAGGCGAGGATCTGTCCTTCCTTCCTAATGCACACAAACACCTCCCAGACATGTCTGAGACACCCTACTATAGCCCTTAACAGGCATTTCAAAGTCCCAAAGTAACAGGACTCAGAACACGGCCACAATCCTGCCCTGAAACCAACCTGCTGCAACCCTGCAGCACCTGCTGACCACCCTGCACCTGGCTCACCACTGCTTTCCAAACCACCAGCAACAGCACCTGAAGCTGAAATCTCCTTAGGGATTTAAGGCTGACTCCAGGTGCTGCCCACAACAGAATTTCTAATGGTGTTTCAACAGGATAACGCTACTGGAATTTGTAACACAAACAACAGGAGCAAGTTCTCTAAATTTCTGATGGACTCACGAGAAAACATGACTTGAAATCAGAGCAGATAGCTACTACGTTCTGAACTCAACAGAAGAGTTCAAAGCCACTGATAAGGCCGCCTCCTCACTTCAGAAGCAAGACCTGTAAGCTGTCTGCTTAATGCCCCTTTATCTGTGCCCACGGCTGTCCCGCTCCGCAGACAGCACATCTACCCCGTGCTCCTGGGCCTCTCCTTGAGAGCAGATCTGTCATTTCCCAACAAAGCGAACGTGTGCTTGCTGAACGTGCCCTTCCCTACTCTGAGCTCGCAGCAGCAGCTGGCTTGGCGTGTTCTAGTATCTGAGGGACACGAAGCAGTTAAAGCAGGTACTGGAGGTGCGGACAAACTCATCTAAGCAGAAGCAGCAGGATATAGTACAGGGTGACTTCTTACCTGAAACTTTGTTTCTGGGCTTCAGATCCACCAATCCAGAATGAAAGGGGATTCGAATGGGCTTCCCTTCTCAGACTTGTCTGTTAAAAGAGAGCAGCCAATCATCTTCAGCTTGGTGTATCTACTTCTCTCTTGAACGAAATCCCCATTACTCACTGCTAGTGCTGTTAGAGACAAGGCCACTACACCTTACCGGCATCACCTGCGTTAGTGGGGTCATCGGATTGGTGGATCTAAGACAAAGAAATGGACTCACAGATGAGAAACTGCTCTTTCCCGTACCCTGAATGAACGAATCCTCAAAAAAAATGTCTGGGGGCAACAGTTCACTTTGCAAAGGCTAAGGAAGATGAGAAGAAACTGCAATGCCAACGGCGAAGCAAACACTGAAGCTTCATCCCCCAGCTCCAACCTGCCAAGCACGCTGCGGGAGCTGCCAGGCTGCTAGCATGTGGCTTTGCAGAACACTCCAGTAGTTCCCACTTTGCCACAACATGCTCCAAAGCATTTCATTGCCATGCTTTTTCTTTTTTTCCATTTTCCAGACTCAAAATAATTCAACTTCCCTTACGCACAGCAGCACAAAGATGGGGCCACGGGCACGAGAGCCCTGAGCTCAGAACACGCGGTACCGCCGTGCCCCTGGACACAGCCAGAGCTGGGAGGACAGACAAGGCATGCCATTCCTGACCAAGATCTCAAGGTACCCTCACTGAGCAAGATGGTAAAGGACTTCATCCACTACTTTCAGCAGTATGCTTAGAGTAACAAACGACTCATCTGAAGTAGCTGTAACTGAAACCTAAGAGAAGATGGAGTCTGCAGAAGTTCAAACTGTGCACGTAACAGAATAATGAAAGCCTACCCTGATCAGACAGGCTGTGTGCCTTGTAGCCAGATCTTCTTCCTGCAGGTTTGAGACAGCCTACAGAACGATCTCCTCCAACACCAGCCAGAAACAGCAGGAGCATTTTCTGCAGGATGCGGCTGCGCTCTCCACAGAGCAATGCCAGCACCGTCCCTCCCACCGCCCTTCCTCTCCGATCCCTCCTGCAGGCAAAGAAAGGAGCATCTTCAGTGTGGGATGATTTCCTGCTTTTCAACATTTTGTAAAGCAATGATCAACCACAGGACAACCTTTCAAGGACAAAGCAGGGCTGTAAGCCTGATACCGTGTCCAATCTATGAATTCTAAGGCTGCCAAGTGAAGTGGTAAGATGTCAAGGCATATGACTCAGAACTTCAGGAGCACAGTATAGCTCAGCCAGCCATCAGAATTATATAAATGTACTGATTTGCTAAGTCACAACAGAGCCAGCAGGATGTTAGAAGCAGAGGCACGAAAGCATTCCTTAAAAGTATTTGAGTGTGACAGCACAGGTCTGATTTTTCTCTTGGAAGTCGTGGAGTGATGGAGACAACCTGAACAGCGAGTTTCCCTGGCTAGCCCTTCGGAGCCAAGACTGAATTGCTTAAAAGATCCTCTGTCAAACACAAGCTGTAGTCGGACCTTACGTTTTGCAAACAGATTCATATATTTTCCAAGAGCCGTGTGCATTTTTGTCTGAAATCCTTCAATCGGTGTGACAGAGTCAGGAGATCTGAACAGAGCAGCGTTGTGCGAGCCGCCCTGGCACACAGGCACCTCCCGGAGAGGCACACAGGGCAGACTGCACAACTGCTGTGCTGCCAGAACCCCACACCCAGGAACCCTCAGCAGCAGGAAGCTCAGCAGGCGGCCAGGCCAGACAGCACACAGCTGTCTTCCCTACGCCAGCGAAGGAAACAAAACTTTGCTGTGTGACACAGCTAAAGGGTGGCCCCAAAAGCCTGATGCCAGCTCACCCAGAAAGCACACTGATCCCTAATCCTAGCAAGCAGGCACCTAGCAACATGTTAGAAACGTGTCTGCATTGGTACAGAAGTGGGGTGGGATGTGGAACCGTTCTTTCTTTCCCTAACACTTCAGGTTTGCAGGGTACAAGCACAGGGATGCAATTCCTGCGGGGACCTGTTTAAGCAACGTGAGGAAGAAACATCACACCTTCAAGTAGTCCCACTGTTAATTCAGCCTGTAGGAGAAGCAAATCAAGATCCCAAAAGGAGACTGCCTTTTTTGTTATCAAAGCACAGAGGTATTGCACTGCATCCGCACCGTGGGTCTCGGCCACGCACCGCTCATATTGGGAAACGTGTGCACGTAGCACAGGAAAATGGAGCAGGCTGTCAGTGTCACACCACTGAGCTCACACACTCACCAATACACGGGGGAAGGAAGGGATTTCCCAGAAAAACTGGATTTTCTGTGAATAATGAAATACTACCAATACCATGGAAATCAAGCTGTGAAATCAGATTATATAACGGTGGCATTCGTATAAAGAAAACATCACCAGAGAAAAAAGCTGGGACGTAAGCATTGTTATTAATCAGCATTACTTTCAACAACTCAGCACATATCCTCGCTCCCCTCCCATTTATTCTCCCCCTCACAGCGGCAGCAGCTCGGCAGCCAGCAGCCCTCTCCCAGCCGTGCTCCCTCCTGCTCTCCCACACACCGCTCTCGTCTCGCTGGCACATTTGCTGCACCATCCATTTCCTATTAAACCCAGCCCGCTTCTCACGCTGCTGCACAGCACTCAAAGCAGCGCAGGAAGATGAGACTGAAAATGCCAAAGCAACAGTGACCTCTAAACTGCACAGCAATAAGCCGTAACGCCTCAGAAGACACACGTCAAGCTGATGTAATGAGCAGCGAAGGTGTTTCAGACAACACACGTGAAATGGAAAGGTACATCCGTCCTGCAGAGAACGGTCCCAAGCCTCTCGGAGGGCACGGCGTGTGAGGAGGCAGCTCACTTTGTTTTGCTGTGATGCTGGAGCAACGCTTGTTGGTGACCCAAATTTTTCGCAACATCCAACAACTCCCCCCAAGGGATCCAGCAGCCAACACGGCCCGAGATGCAGAAATGCCATATGTGTGCTCGAGGACTTCCTCCCGGAGCAGCCCAGGAGCGCGGCAGAGGGTCTGAAGGCACGCACCTGCCTGCGAGGTGCAATCCCAGCCCAGGCTGGCACCTGCACGCTGTGTTTCTGAGCATGACTTGGGGCCTCCTGAACCTCAGCACAGTGCCCTGAAATCCCCTGGAGGTGCTCACAAGTGCCCCAGGCCCTACGTGCTGCTCGGGTACCAGGGCAGCCCTGGCTGCTGCTCCTCATTCGCTCAGCATTGGTGCAAAGGTTGGCAAGTCTTAGTCATGTTAGATAATTTAACTGAAATGAGGCAAAAAAAAATCTGTGCATCCCAAATGAGATTTAAAAAGCCTTTGGTGAAATGCCAGCATTTAGTTTCCTGAAGAAACTGCAAGTTTCCCTTACTAAGAATTAAAAGCAATTCAGTTTCAGAATTTTCCCAACAAATGGAGCATCTGCAGTTTTCCTTCATCTGAAGGAGCCTGTGGCTGCTGCCACCCGAACCAAGCCCCCAGCTAGGTTTTTCCCCTGTTACCTCTGCTGCACACCTCTACGCGCTGCGGCCCCTCTCCCCTTGGCCAAGCCACCCCCCTGGGGCCTGCTGCTCCATCTCACCCTTCCCAGAAGATACAGCTTTCCACACTCCATCCACTTCCCCCATTTCATCATTGCTCTGCTGGCTCTAAATTCAGTTACCCAGCTCTAATTCATTTTCTTAAGCTCTTCCTTCTCGTTTTCTGCACTGCTGCCAAAGTCACCCTCATCTGGTCACCTTCCATTTCCATCCCCCCTCGTACAGGCACTCTGAACGTCACGCCGATGACCTCCGCAGCAGCACAGCTCTCTCTGCTGCCCCAAAGGCTCTTCTGTGCCTTCCAGCAGCCACCGCCTCGTCACACAGCCACCATTTCCCTTTCATTCCCCAATTTCTGAAGCAGCCCAGCACGTTATGGACCGCACTCCAGTGTCTGACACACAGCTCACAGCCCTGCTCACCTGGCCAGCTTAGAGAGAAGTGCAGGACACAGCTCGCTATCCCGGCGAG
Source organism: Penelope pileata (assembly GCA_013396635.1). NCBI lineage: Eukaryota > Metazoa > Chordata > Aves > Galliformes > Cracidae > Penelope > Penelope pileata. The sequence continues at coordinate 1,032,889 of WBMW01003919.1, read as the reverse complement.
GGAAGCACGGCACGAGGTGACACACAGCTCCGCAAGCACCCTGCAGCTCTCCATCGACTCCCAGACTTTGACTAAGAACAAAACGGTGACATTTGAGCCAGAACAGCACCTCCTTTGTTCCAGATGCAAATCTGATCATCGCCCAGTCCATCTGTATCTCCACTGCCACAAGAGCAAACTCTTTGAAGGATTCCTCCGAGGACATTTGGAAAAAAAACTAACAAAACACAACTGCCTGCTTGGCTCGCACTGCCTGAGACAGGGAGGGGAGGAACAAGGCAGGGCGTTACCGGCCTACCAGGACCCATCTAGCTGCTGTCTCTGAGCGTCCAACGGGAACAGTAAGGTTTGCTGGCACTGGAAAGCTGGCACAGCCTGGGGACACGGCCACCTCCAGCTGCAGCAGCCCAGGCACTACTGACACCATTTGCTGAAGTTCTGCTGGCAAAGCGATCCCGCGTGAGAGGCTCGACTCTCAGGTGGTACCTCTGGAATTTGAAGACCTCCAGCTCCCAAAGTTCTGCCAGGAGAAACTGAAAAGCTTTTGGCTACATGTTCAATTATAGTTCTTCATTCATTATTTACAGAGGCACTCAAACACTGGACAGTTATGAAAGAAACATCCTAGACAACAAAGGGGGGATGTTAGGAAGGACATTTTCCATATACATAACTTCCAGATACCAACTCCAGTACAACGTGACCAAGGGCTTGCCAGTTTCACACCCGTGGGAGCAAAAGTTGTGTTTTTTTTTTCCAAACTATGCAGATCTTAAGATGTGTATTCCATCCCACACCTGTGTAACTCTTTAACCTGCATAAAGATACCTTCCATATCTCTGTATTCTTTTACAATCACATTAATACAAACTAAGGAATTATCCCCTGCTTTGGGAGCCTGCCGGGAAAACAAAAGCACGGCTTAGTGAAGCTTGCAGAAAATGGGAAACACCAGGCTCTTATCAGGGGTTCAAGACAAACACATGTAACAGGCTTGATGCAACTGAACTCAGAGTGTATAAACAGCTCAGAATTTGTAGGTTGGAAAAAACGTGTTTCACACCTCGTTGTTGTCAGCACTTCACCCTCAGAAAGAAAAAAGTTTGATTCTTTAAAAGAGCAAAAAGGTTACTGTTATCGAATTTCACAGAGAAAATCAAAACCAGGGGCAGAAAGAGCCCTTTCAATCATTTTGGCAAGCCCTCCATCTGTTCCGGATTACCTCCTCACTGCTCGCTCACAGCCCACTGAGCGGAGGCAGCCCCAGGAGCCCCAGGAATTGCCCCTCCAGCCACGCTGCCCGCCCAGGGACAGGCGGGAGGTGCCTGGCTGCAGAGGCAGAGGCCATCTACAACAGAAAGCCACCGCATGTCACAACTACATCAGCTGCTCCCCGCTGTTAGAAAGGCTACGTGACATGATTCCCAGAGCTAGAGCTAAAGGTCTAAAGCCTAAAGCACAGGGACCGCAGAACGCTCGCTAGAACTTCACCCAGCAAATGCAAGTTGTCGCTCTAAAACCTTAAAATATTTCTCTCAGATTCCAGCTTTAAAAATAGACCAGTATTATTTCCATGACTGATTTTGCTTTAAATAAATGCAAATGATCCATCCAGCGCAGGAACAGTCGAGGGCTAGAACACCCTGCTCTTGACTTTTATGCAATTACCATGCTGACACGTTATCTCTTGTTTATCAGCCACTGGGAACTCTGCTGTGTCTGCTCCTCAGAGCCCCTGCAGCACACATCTGCACCACTGGAGACATCCCTGGCACCCAGAGCGCACCAGCTGCGTCCCCCTGGGCCCGTGGGAGGTGTGAGCACCTTGCTGCCTTCCTCCTGACCGCAGCTCTTACGCAGAGGAGTGTCCCACCAGGCCTTCCCCACTGAGACCACCCTGGCGCTGGGACGTTTGCTGCTGCTGCTGCTGCTAACGATGGGTACGAGAGTTTGCATAAAATGCTGACATTGCTGAGTGAGAGCTCTGCCAATACCACTTCAGCTGTTTGTTTAAACAAATCTTGCAGAGAATCTCCCGTGCTGCAGCAGCACGAAACCTCCAAGGCAGGTCTCTGTTTCAAAGGGCTTCACTGACTGCAGGGAAGCATCACCCCAAATACAAGTGGCTCTGGGCAAGCCTTCACCAGGACTGAAATTACATTCAACTGCAGTTTATAGAATACCATTTTCTATGGGAAACTACAGAATTAATTGTTCATCTTACTAAAATTTTACATTAATTTCTTTTGGAAAAGGAAAAAAAAAAGTTTCTTAACCCTCCTGTGCAATAAGCACCCTAATATCCCATCCGTATTTCCCTTGGTGCCGGCCCATCCCCTCGCTGCAGCTGTAAGGAGGGGACACCACCACTCTCAGCACCTGCACTTGCTTCTCCCCATCGGCAACTGGGCCCAAACCAGGGGAGATCTCTCAGAAGGGAGAGGGGCTACAGAAGGGGTGAGGGAGGCTGAGCAATGCAACGTCCCCCCCAGCCCCAGAGCCACCCGAGCAGCTCTCACAGCCCCCGGTGCAGGTAGGGGAAGGCAGCTGCAGCTCGCCACGGGTGCTGTGTGGGCAGAAGGCACCGCTCTGCAGGCGGCGGGGGCTGCAGCAGGCCCTGCTGATGGCAGCGACATCAGGGCGAGAGCACCCGATCACCGGGCAGGGGGGCAGCGGGCTCGCGAGGAACAGCTTCCAAGCTGCTGGCCCCAGGGAGCAGAGCCGAGCGGGGAAGCGGCACTGAAGGGCCCTTTTCCTTTGGTTTTCCACTTCTGCGTGTCCCGAGCAGGCGGTGCTCGATGGAAGCCCACATTTCCCAGACCCGTGGGGCTGGAGGGCACTGAGCAAGCTGGGAGCCCGAACCCCTCCGTGCCCCACCGTGCCCCGCTCACCTCCAGAGCCAGTTTCAGGTTCTTACCATCCAACCCTGCTGCGCGGTGCAATTTTCGTACATGGAAACAAACCATGCTTAGGCTCAGCTCACCCCTACCGGGGCGCACTGGCGGGGGGGCGGGGGGCAGCTGCCGTTCCCTGAGGTTGAGGCGGGCCGAAGCAGCCCCCCCTCCGACCCCCCCCCGCAGCGCTGCGTTCCGCTCCCGCTCCCCGCGCCCCAGCGCGGCCGCTCTCTGTGCCCTGCTCTGCTACCGCTGCGCGTGTTTTCCTGCCGGCTTCTCTATCTCTTTCATTTCTTTACTTTGATCTATTTTCCCTTCCCGCCCCTCGGAGGAAGGCGGCA
>WBMW01003919.1:994207-1029578 GCA_013396635.1 Penelope pileata | reverse complement strand
CGTGCTGCGAGCTGGGCGCCGCCCGCTGCCGCACTGCCCGGTACCGGCCCCAGGGACAGAAAATGGCGCGGGGAGCCCGGCCCCGGCCGCCCCACGGGCGGGCCTGCTCGCAGCTCTGAATGTCGCTTTGTGTTAGCAGTTGTGGCTTAGCGGAGTTCCCCGCTCCGCTGTAGCAGGCGGGCGGAGCCCTGCAGCCCCGCGGGCTGCGAGCAGAGGGCCCGGCCCGGCCCCGCCGCGGCTGTGGGGGAAGGGAGGGCCGCGCCGGGGGCAGCGGGGGGGCACGGGGCTCCATTCAGAGTCAGTGGGTGCTTTTTTAAACCTCTTTCCCCATCAAACAATGGATAGACAGGAACTCGCGGGCACCATGTGTTACAGGATTACAGAGCTGTCAGAGGATTTTTCCTATTGCTGCTTTTCCCCTAAGGAGCGTTAAGAAATGGAAATGGAACCTGTGGAGCCACGGGTGCCCGGGGGGACCCGGCCACGCAGGGTGCTGTGCCCCTCTGCACCTCTCCGTGCAGCTCTGTCTCACAGCTGCCTCTGCCCCTCCAGGTGCCTCAGCCCCGCTGAGCGTGGCCGGGCGGGAGCGGTGCCTGCAGGGCTCCTGCTGTGCTCCACGCTGCGCGGAACGTGAAGGTCACACGTGGGCACACCGAGGGGCGTCATTTCCTGAATGCCAACGGCTCCTTGCCAGAGGGAACGTCCCGCTAGGTTAGATGAAGATGGAAACGTAAAAAAGCTTGGGGAGAAGACACACCACGCTTGCAGGGAACACAGACAGGCTCAGCCAAGGCAGCAGCATTCCCACCTGGCTGAGTGCAGCCCTGAGCAGCGCCTTCAGCCCCCCGACCCCCCAGGCCCCGAGGGTCTGCGCACCGCCGGCACTTGCTGCCATCCCACGCGCCAGGAGCCGGCCCAGCAGCGTTGCAGCAGGGCTTTGGGCTGCCAAGGGCGCGCAGGCTGCAAGCTGATGACGCAGCAGGGAGCGAATGGTTTATGGGCATTGAGAACTGGAAGCAAAAATGTCCTGAGCAGCAATCTGGTGTAACAGCACAGCACGAGCGACGCCACGCGCGTGATGGGAACGGACGCGGTAGCTCTCCTGCTCAGCATGTTTTTCTGTCACCTGTTAAAAGCTGAGCCAAATGGTTAAAAAGTGTGGAGTAGAAACAAATGAAAATGACACAAAGTCCTTCGTTGCTGACAAGACACCTGCTCCATGGTGTGTGTACATCAGCAGAAATATGCTTTACTCATAACACTGCTACAAAGAGCGCTTCTCAGGAGGCCTAGAGCCTTTTTGTAGAATTTGGAAACAAACAGAGCCCAGCAGGTCTCCCTCCCCATCAAACCCCATCACCCCACTGCTGCTCAGTGTCTTGGGGAGGCAGGGGGGACTGATACGCCCCAGGAGCTGCCACATTCATGTGGCTGCAGCCATGGCCACACGCTTGGGTCCCCTCACAGCCCAGCCTCGTGCTGGCCCCAACCCTCACCCCAACACGTCCATCTCCACAGAAAACACACCCCAGGGCTCCTCCTGCCACCCCTGGAGGCTCAGGCTGACAGCCGGGCTGGGTTCTTTCCACCTTCGCATCATGGCCTACAACCAAGGACTCCTGGTCGAGTCGTACTCTGGCTTCCCCGTGGTGCAGATCCCGATCTTGCTCTAGTGGTGTGCTTGTTCACCCCAGGGACCAAACAAGCCAGCAGATATTTGTTTGTGACACCAAAGCAAAAAAATCAGCAGGTCTAATTCTAAATATATGCAGGGAGGAGCTTTGCTGGCTGGGACAATGCCATGTCACAGAGGCACCTTCCAAAGCAGCACTGTGCACGCGGGCTAGTTTCCTGAAAGTGGAAAGCACTGCCCATACAGCAGCAGCAGGGCAGAGCTTGCTCAGCTCTCCCAGTGGGATGAACCAACCCAACAGCTGTGATGATACCCCGTGGTGGTTTATGGGGCTGCTGACAGGGACCGCAGGTTGCTCAATGGCCAGTAACGAGCTGGTACACCTCAAATGCTCCTGTGGGAAGGATAATTATTGGACTTACGGCTGGTCCGAGCGCGACAGAAGCAAATGTTCTTGTTAGGGCATGGACAAGCGCACTCTAAGCATGAAAATGTTTTTTCTTCCTTCAAATAAGTATTTTGCATCCAAAATGGGATGACACTAGGTTTGATGACTTATTATTAATTTTGTTACAGATCTGCAAAAAGAAGAGCAGATGTGAAGGATTCCTACCCCTGCCTAATACCAGATGCAGCAACCGCACTCAGCACAGCCCCAAGCCCGGGGAGCAGGAGGAGCCCCTGCTCCAGGAGCCTGCGTGGCCCCATGCTGCGTGGCACAAGGACGCTGTGCACTTGGACACCTGGCTTTGGTCCCTGCTCCTGGGCGCCTGCCTGCTGGGGACACAGGCGCAGTGCCGCACCTGCTCTTCCTGTGGCTTTGTTTGTTCAGTAGGGATTTGCAGATAACAGATCAGGGAAGGAAGAGGAGAGCCAGGTGCAGGAAGTGAGGCAGTGCCCAGCTGCAGTGCCCGGACTCCCTGACTCACAGCCAGGCAGGGTGTGCCCCAGCTGCCCTGGGGTGATGCTGCTGCTGCACACACAGCACCCATGTCTCAAGTGACGGCGTGGTACAGACGAGGGGCTGTGAGACCCCCCCAGAGCCTGGAGCAGCACCTGACCTCATGCCCCACCTGTTCTCAGGTGAGCACCCGGTGCCGGTGGGCTGGGGGAGCAAGCACAGCACCAGGAGGTGTCAGGCTGCAGCCACATGCTGTGATGGCACCGTGAGTGGGATTAGCAATAACGGGGTCGTTTGGAGTGCAGGGGTAACAGCATGTTTGTTGTATTTTCATTGAAGAGTGATTTAACTGACAATAAACTCTTGCCCCTGCACGTAAGGTGTGTTCCTGCATGCCCATAACCGAAATTTGAACACAGGGCAGCAGCTCTCATCTATGAGAGCAGGAAGCAGTCGCTCTCCATCCTGCACACCAGGAGGTGACATGTAGGACATGGGAGTCCTGCCAGCTGTGCAGCCCCACACAGCTGGTAAGAGACAGGGGGAAGCCAAAGTCACAGACGGACTCACTTGGCAACGCAGCATCCTTCAGAGCCGTCCACCTGAGCACACCAGCGAGGGGCTACGATGGCTCCGCTCCTTTGTTAACAAGAACACGAGAGCAAAAGCAATGCACGCACCAGGGCTTTATTCCCAGCATGAGGGCAGCAGGGGATGAAACCACTTCCTGGTTCTGTGAGTGAAAGGGAAGGCACCTGCCCTTTTGTTGGCCTTAACTTGAATTTATTTCCAGGTTTATTTATTTATTTGTTTTACTGTGCATTCAGACTCTGGGGCTGAGCACAGGGCTACAGCCCGGGAACTCCCTCAGCCCCTCTGTTCCAGCTGCAGCCCTGCTCCGTCCCACATCCCTGGGAGAATGGCTGGAGCACAATTTTCATTTAACTCATTTTACCCTCACTCACAGCAGGGCCCAGCCCCACTGCCCCGTCCCTCCAGCACTGCTGGCACAGGGCTGCAAGGATGGTACGAGCTGGAAAGGCACAGAGGAGCACAACCCCTGCACCCCGTGGCATTACAGAAGTCCCTCTGCAATCCCTGTGGGCTGAGGCCAGTGGCCCAGGCCTCTGTCACACCTGGCAGGCACAGGGGACACGGGTGGGAAGCATTAAGATGTGTTCAGCCGCAAACAAAATCCATCCCAGCATAATGAAATAAGAAGACTAAGTGGAGGTGAGACATCACTGTGGTGAAAGAGGGAGGGGAAGAGCTGCCAGGAAGAGACAGGGCACAGCAGCGTGTGACGAAACGGCAGCGACAGCAAAGCCCAGCTGCAGGACTGAGGCACCCTCCTGTCCCACCCTCCTAAGTCATGCTCTTGCCTCCCAAACCGACCTGGGCAGAGACGGACTCTGATGCTCTCATCCCACGCAGAAAGTCCCCACGCGTTATCTTGCATGCAAAGTGCTGAAGCTGTCCCTGCAGCTGGAGCCTGCTGCCTTCCCCATGCAGTGAGTCAGCAGCAGCTTCCCCAGCGTGGCTGGGGCACAAAGGGAGCTTCCTGCTCACAATCTGCCTGCAGGTGGGTGCCCAGCCCCAGCACTGCCCGCAGTGGGCTCCTGTGGACACCGTGATACACCCGGGTGAGCCGAGCGCTCAGCGAGCCCTGCCAGCTTGACACAGCAAGAAGAGCCTTTCTATAAACAGAGACGATCTCTGAGCAAACTCTTCCTTGCTTGCTTTCTGTCCTCCAGGTTGGACACTCCGCAAGGAAAAGCCAGAGCGGCAGCAGCCACAAAGCCCTCCACGAGGACTGCAGCGTCCGAGGGGCAATGGGGCCACGGGTGCAGTGGGAAGAAAGTGACAGCATCACAGTCCCTGCGTGGGGACAGCCCTGGAGAGCTGTGGCACGGGGCCTCATAGCTGTGTCGTGGTGGGATGAGCCCCATGAGCACAACCTGCAGGGCCCCCACGGCTGGGCTGCCTGCGGCCGTTCAAAACCACCCGGTTTTCCTCAAGGACCCAAGCACCCAGAGGATGGCTCTCCCTGCCTCATCTTTCTGTCACTTTTTCCTCTCTCTGTTCCATTTTCCTTACTAGAAAAGGGATTTTTTGCACATGCTTATCTTTCAGGTGAGTTGCCTCTATGTCCTCCTGCCCACAAAGGATACAAGCCTCCCTTCTAATTCTGGTCAATTTGGCCCTCAGCCCCCAGAAGCACCCCACCCGGGGAACCACAGAGCTCTGTACTGAGCATGTCCCTCCCCAGCACCCCTCTACCTGGCAGGGTGTGCCACGCAGCTATGGGGCACCCAGGAGCTTCTCTTACAGCCACCTGGGCTGAAAGCAGCTCCCCAGGCACCAGGGAGAGGTGCAGAGGGATTTTGTGAGCCGGCGTGCAGCTCCTCTGTCCACTTCCAGGGCTGCGCAGTGCTGTGCCTTCAGGCAGCAGCTGCTGGGGGATGCACGTGGCTCAGCCAAGCTCCAAAATCTCTGGGGGATTTTCCCCATGCCCATGTGAGCAGTGCAGCCCCATTGAGGGGCTGAGGCTTTGTGGGGTGCACTGCCTCCCTCCTGCAGCACTGCTGCAGTGCTGTGGCTTCACCCAGCAGCGTCCCTAGCTCACGGCTTTGCTCTCAGCTCCCTCTAAGGCTGAACCTGGCCAGCCCCAGCAGCTGCTGGCCCAAGGGTAGGGTCAGGCAGTGACACATTGGGATGGCCCAGACCTGGTCACCAGTTTTCAGTGGCTGCAAGGTCCCTGCACACTCAGGGTCCCCACGGGCATCCTCGTCACCAGGAGCCACAGTGCTCGGTGCCACCCTACCTGCACGGAGCTGCCAGGGCCTGGGCGCTGTCCTGGAGGCCACTGGTCGTGCAGGGGTCACGGCAGCAGAGCACCCCCAGGCATGCTGCAAGGTCACAAGGCAAGGAAACTCAGCTGCAAGGATCCGGTTGCTGGAGAGCGCTGTAACGATTGTGCCAGTGCAGAGACTCAGTGGCCCAACGGGTGAAGCAGCTTTGCAGAGAAACCTCCTGCCCTGGCATTAAAAGGGAGAAACCATCGGTTAGAGACAGGTTTTGCCTTGCAGCTGTAGAGGTGATTGGGGTCGAAAGGAACAATACAACACATGCTGAACAGTTCAGCAGCTCAGACTTACAGCATCCTTCAGGAGCTTTGCTCTCCAGGTCCCAGCTTTTGGAGCTCCATGTCCATGGGGATGACCACAGCTGCTGCAGGAGCCGGCCTGCCCGCACGGCAGCCCCAGGAGCTAAGGGGAATCTCGCTCCACATGGAGCAGAGGCAAAGGGAAGCGGCCTGCAAAGAGGCATGGGAAGAAGGGCAAGGAGCCAGCAGCAACCTCAGCATGGCAATGGCCACAGACAGCCCCGTAACGCAGGACTGGCCCTGCCAGCACCCTCGCAGCCCCTTCTCCTCCCATGCAGGGCAGCAGCTCGCTGGGCCGAGCAGAGGATCCCCTGCAGCAGGGAGAGGGGCTCATCCCTGCCAGCCCCACAGCAGCAGGGTAAGGTCACCCCAGTGCCCCGCTCGTTAGCGGGAGGCCAAGGTTTGCCCTTTGATTTATTTATGCACCAACAAAGATTCAAAAGTGTTGGAAGTGCAGATTTTCACCACCGACTAAAAATAGCCGAGTGAAATTCCAGAGCTGCCTTTCAGCGCTGCCAGCTGCGCTCAGCTTCCCAGGACAATGGCATCCGTGGGCTGCCAGCAACAACAGCACGGGCTGGGCTCCAGCACCCCAAATAACGAGTTCTGAAGGGCAACATCAGCCTGTAATTACAGCTATGCAAAAAGCAGTGTTTAAAAAGACCACTATCCAAATACCTGAACATGCGCTGCCAACTTAAAACTGGGCTGGGGAATGCAGAAAGAGCGAGATGGACTTAGTGGGCACGAAATAAAAACTCAGCCAGCCAGTCAAGAGCAGATCCCTCCCGGGGAGATGCTCAGCTTACAGCCTGCAGAACACCCGGTATGCTGGAAGACCCCTGCCTGGCTTAAGCACAGATCTGCACCCTCTGATTGTTTCTGCCTGCATGCGCCCAGGCTCAGCCCTGCCGAGCGCACACCCTACACGGTGATCACCCACACCACAGAGCCAAACATCGCAGCAAGCCCGGTGGCTGCCTCTGAGCCCTGCAGGGTCGCGTCCTGCCCACATGCCAGGCTCCAGCCCAGCGACCTGAGCCCACGGCACTCAGCACCATTTGGGGTGAAAAAGGACAAGTAATGCTTCCAAACATGAGAATTGTAGTGCTACTGCTGACCCCTGCAACTCAGACAGAAGCAAGGCTGTGACACAAGCAGCGTTCTGAAGGGAGCAGCACCCTTATGCCAGCAATAGCTCCAGCAGTTTCTCTCGAGTGGCCTCGTCCCTCTGCTGTGACGTGCCCCCGGGTGACAGCAGGGACCCGAGCATCTCCAGCTGGAAGGTGCCAGATGCACGCAGCGAGGGGACCCAGCACACCGCTCCAGTGGCTGTGCTACAAACCAGACACAGTTGCATTTTCTCACTGAAACGTGAAGGGGAAGAGACATGAGAACCAGCCAAGCAGATCAGTACGGGAGGAAACAGCAGCTTCCAAGCACGGCTGGTGTGGAGCTCTCGTGACACCCAACTGAACAGCTCTCGGGCATCCCTCCATGCAGCCAGGCTCAGCTGCCCCTCTTTCCTGCTCAGGATGCCAAACTGAAAAGCAGAAACCAGGTTTGCTGGTACTGTCATTAAAAGGTTAACTGAGGAACGTTTGCCTTTCCTGAAAGCAGCGTGCATCCACAGCCTGGTTACAGCAACCAGTGCGATGGGTGCGATGCTCCCTGCGAGCACTGGCTTCCCCTGCTGCATGCCCTGGCTGCTGGGATGCCTCATTCCGTGCTGATCTCAGCTCAGTGCTTTCATCTGCACCACAAGCAGAACAGAGATCAGCTTTTTGTAACCAGGGCTGCTGACAGCATGGGATGCACACAGCAAAGCATTTTGCGCGTCATTTTTATCCCTGCCCCAGCAGCAATGCCGCATCTCCACAGCCTGCAGCACCCCGAGGACCACCAGCCAGGCTCTCGGGCCTGCTACAGCGCAAGGCAGCAAGCTCAGAACCTGAACTGAAGCAAATCCTACTGCTGTATCAGCCTACCTGTAACAGGCAGAGCAGCCCCAGCTATGCACGCACCCTGCTCTGCCCTGGTCCTGCAGCACCAGGCGGGTGCTCAGCTTCAGCCAGAGAATCACTGCCAGGCGAGAGCAGGGGAAGGGTGATTTGGAGCATCTGTTCCAACTCCTGCTACTAGTGACAACTTTCACATACTGCCCTCTGGCAAAGTCACCAATACATCTATTTTGGACACAGGAAAAGCCACAGCAGGCAGGCCCACGTACAGCAAGGACAGCTGTGATCCAGATTTGCCCCGCACTAAAAGGCTGGGCAACAGAGGCCTGGAAAAATAACGTTCAGATGTTCTGCGATGGGAGCATTAAGGGCCAGCTTCTGCATCTGCAAGGTATTTTATCAGCTCAGTTGTTCAAAAAGACCACCTGTGGTAACAAGGCACAACGCTGTCTGAGCATCTTTTTGGTGTTTTTTTCATCCCCCTCTGAAATCAGCTTTCTGCCACAGCTTCAGAGAGCAGCTCAGCGTGAAGCAGAAACAAGATGTTCTCAAGCTCGGCTACGAAACAGCCGCCCGAGAACTCAAGGACTGATCTGAAGCACTGCTGGCACAGAACAGAGCAAAGCAGGTGTTCCCTGGACTGAAGAAAATAAATCAGGAGTCCATGCTATATTCTTAAATATGGTTTAATACTCTTCTCCATTTCTGTACATCACAACACCAAGATATCACTGCTTGGGATCTCTCTGCAGAGGCTATATAGTATGCGAAGGCTAGGATTTGTCACCCCCGTTTAACGTGTTTGTATGTGTAAGTGTAATACATATCAGTATATATTGATATACACATCAATATATAATGCAATATATATCACTGAAGAGAACACATTGATTAAAGAAATACAAAAATTTGGCATCATTTCCAAACTTAAATAGTAAAAATAAAAACTACAAAAAGGAGCTGCATACCCTAATGTATCATGTGAAACAACAAGCAGTATATTCAAAAATGTAAATTTACATCCAATTTTTCTGGTCTTGTCATGTCACATTAGACCCATTTACAATGGCAAAATCCAGAACATACCGCTGTGGAGACCGCGGATGGGCCCAAACCTGGGTTTGTGCGAATCCACGGCAGACCCAGTCACACCTTCCGAGAGAGATTCCAGCTTTCATGTGGAAACAACAGCAAAGCCATCTGCCAGGCTATATACCGGGGTTACAAGTCATATTGCTCACAACGACAGTAATTTTGGACCTCAAAGAACAGTGTGGCAGAAGTTTAAGACGAGCTCCCCCTCCATTCAAGTGAAACAGGATTATTGGAAAAAATAGGCAGGTATGCAACTAGCAACAGAGGCTGCTTTTGACTGATGCACCCGGAGTGATACCAGCGAAGAAGAGAGCTCCCAGGCACAAAGATGTCAGAGTGCCCATCAGAGAACCCAGTAACCCCAAGAAGAAGCAAGACCTGTGCATTACCTTGTGCCAGCGCTAACTCTACCCTCCATCTGCAAGGCCGTCGGAGAAACCCTTAGCCACTCCTAAGAGACTGAAACGCATTCTACATAGCAGGCATGACAAAGAACTTGGAGTCTCGATGCAACCAGAAGCTTTAACCCACGAAGGGTGCAATGGAGTTCAGCATCAGCTTTACAGGACACTTGTGAGCCACTACAACAGCTGTCCTTAGTGCTGGGAGATGGACATCTCGGGGGTCGAGCTAATGCTCAACGTGGTAGCATCAAGCAGTCCAAACGCACCAGTACTAAGGTTTCAGTCCAGGACTCCAATTACTAATTATTCCTGTAGAATACCCGCTTCCATTAAAGAACTGTGGGTTCAATCAAATTCACATAATCAAGGAAACCTTACACAGTCCTAAAGCAAAAACAAAAAAGAAAAAGAAAGGAAAAAAATTACTGAGGAACAAAACAAAGTGTACCTTACTTCACTTAAATCACGTTTATTTTGTCAACACTGAAAAAAATCCTGAAGGCTGCACTGCTCCAATCCAATTAAGCCCAAGACTTCAGCAGCATTTTCATTGCAATCAGTGAAGTGCATTTCCTAGTTTGTAAGAGCAGTGCTTCTGCAAACAGATTAAAGCACGTTTGGCTGGTAAGCCTCCCCAAACCATCTGAATTTGCAAGCCACACCTTATAAGCTAGCACTCAGGTAAAGTGCTTTCTCATTCTTTTGAAGAGAATGAATGGCTCCAATTTCGTTACATTTCTTCTGCAGTCTAAGCTGAGAATGCCATGTAAATGGGTCACGTTGCTGCAAAATGCAGCAATTGATTTCTCCAATCAAAGTAAAAAGAAACAAACCAGTAGGATCTTACTTCTATTAATTTTTGAAGGAAGAGGTTTACAGCAGTTAATGCATCATGAAGGTTAAAAAAATCATTTTCATAAAATACAAGAGCAACCAATTTCACCATTGAGTAAAAGTAAAAATTGGGATTCTTTTTAAATTAGTCCAAAGTGGCATATAGGAACTTAGTAGTTTGCTGCTGTACTGACACTATGACAAATCAAAGTGTAGGGTTTTGCTTTTTTAAATCCAATGCTTGTGGATCAAGTTCTGGAAATGTTCCAATTCTAAGGCAGGGATCTGTTGTGTTTTCCACCATGAGTTTGCTCCTTGGGTTGGATGCTGGAGGGGCGAGGCACGTTTTGCCGGACCCAGGTCGACTACCTAGTAGTCATCAAGGTCAAAAAATTCATCGTCTCCTCCTTGGTACTCCATTCCCTGGAAGTCCACTCGGTACCGCAAGATACCTGGTAAAAACAACACGCTTTAGCTTCTTCAAAATTCAAAGAGCTAGGAAGGCATTGACAAGTTTACTGAGCCCTGTCTGTGCATCAAGAGTTTCTCGTCTGCATTTTCAGCAGCTACCCTGGCATTTGCATTGCAAGATAGGCTCAAGCTGATGGCTGACAGCAGACACAGCTACAGTGACAGTGCCACATCCGCGTGTCACAGCCTGATGTAGTTTATTGCCAAAAGAAGAAATACCTACCTGCCCAGCACAGGTAACCTTCCTTATGGCAAAGCTGAGCCAGTTCTAGGAAGACTGTCTCCAAGAAACACCAGGAAGGGGTCACTCGTCCTGATGGGACTGCCCGGACTAGGGCCTATCAGCTAAGTTCAGAGGGCATCTGATAGGGAACCAACTTTGACAAGAGTGTAAGCAGTACTCAGTAGCTATCTTCCTGGACTCTTCCTATTCCACACACTAAGCCAGGTTTCTGGGATGCCTTTAACCCTGGAAACATTTACTTAGGTGACATTTATTCTAAACTACAGGAACTGGAGCGTGACAGCAAACACTATCCCACGATGCAAAGAGCTTAGGTCTGGCAGGACGAGAAGGACTCCTACAGCTGTAAATCCTGAAAGCTTGGTAACCCACTGTTCTGTATACAGTCAAACTATTCAAGCTTGTTTCCTTCTGAGCGTGTTCTCCATCCCCTTGGCACACCTCTTTGTGACACACTCATCTGTATTTGGCACCCATCAACCTCGACGCAGCACTCGGCGTATCAGTGAGTAAGCAGCTGCTGGTCTGGGCAGGACGAGGTGCACGGCAGGTGGCTTGGCTCCACTCTGCTACTCAATTCTGGCAGACTGAAGCCCACTACCTGCCTGCGAGAATAAAGGCTAATCTGGGCAGTGAGTTTAATAGGTGGACTGAACGACTACAGAAACTCTATTTCTCCACGAAGTTGGTCTAATAATACTTGATTTTGGAAAGAGGCTTAAGACTGGAGGGCAAAATACAGAGACAAGTAACAAATCCAACTGCTTCAAAAAGGAGGCTCCCATTTGCCATACACCATTTCTACACAGCGGGGCATGCTCTTCCACAAAACAATTGTGCATACAGATTGAAGCAGCTCACAGCCCTTCTGAAATTTAGCAGCTGGAAAGCAGGACAGTCCACCCTCTGGGGGACAAAAGGATCAGAAGGAACAGCCTGAAAGTGACAGCTGCCTAACGTGCATCATCATCTTGCTGGATGTGGAAGGCATTCACCTGGAGATCCCTGCTGAGCGTAACAGCATCTTAAACTGCTATAATGACTGGTAAGAGTAGGACTCAGCTGTATAGCTCTCCATTTGTGTTGGCACCAAACTACCAAATCAACCATTACACAAACAAACAAACCACAGCAACATTTTCCTTCTGCAGTTTACCTCCGATTCCTCCAAATCCTTTCACAAATTGGGATCCTTCCTGTGATTTGTCCGTAACAATTTCCAATGTTGCTCCAAATTTCTTGTAGTTGTTTGCAAACCACTCCAGAAGGGGCATACTTTCTATCAGTTCGTGTTCTTGGCCAGTCTACGTAGACAGTTGGGGGAGGGAAAAAAAAACAGAATGTCACAGTCACTGCATGTTAACTATCAAGAACACTTACACTATAAATCGTCTTTGGCTTCAACATCAGTGTCTTTTCTGTCTTCTGACAGACACACCAGCCTTCATGCTCTACAAGTCAGAGCAGCATGACATTTTCCAGGGTCCAGGTGGTAGACATTGCTGACAACTGTATCAAACACGTGCTGGCACAAGCACAGGCCTCCTAGCGCTAAGAAACTAAATATTGACAGGTTTTGTTTTGGGCTTCCACACAACGGAAGTCAGTGAGGAAGTGGGAGAGAAAATGCCTTGTTTACTCTTCCACTCAGCTGCCACCTCATGCTACGCTCTTAGATTTCACTGTTTCTTTACATTTACTATGTGCCCAGCAAGCAGTCCATTGGCACTCATCTAACCAGGCTCTGTTTACTCTGGGAAATACTGGTCTATGCAAATACAAAGGCAAAAAGCGGAGTGTTTTAAGTAGAAGGTCAAGTGATTGTTGGCATAGAAACACTACATCACTCCAGATAATAATGTAAACCTTTTGTGCACAGAAGGAATTGGCATTTACCCCAAGAGGAGAAAAATCAGCTGGGAAAAGCACTCCTAATACAAGATAGAGATGACCACCCTTTTTGTAAGGGACAGATTTTTGCCCAGCTTACACTACAATCAAACAGTACAGATTCACCTTCTTGAGGTTTTCTAGCCTGTACAGGCATCAAACTCAGTCAGTGAATGACAGATACATGTCAAATGTGTCTAAAAGCAAATACTCCCTTGCACTTAAATCCATGTAATAGTTTCTAGCTTCACTTTTTTTTTTTTTTTTTTATATTGACTGAAGCAGCACACAAAAGAGAAGGGAGTAACATCTGGGACCTTAGACTGCTTGATGTACAGTGGCTACCTAACTCTTCTGGTAAAATTAGTTGATGGTGATCCAAGACACTGCCTTGCCTGTCACTTCAGCTAATTTACACAACCTCAGAACTGGCAGCACCGAAGACTAGAGAAAAGCAAGGCAGAAACCAGGGGTTAGATTGAAGGTGAACAGGAGGAGCCACAGATTACCCTCTCAAAGCCTCCTCCAAGTGCCAGAAAGGTCATCATGCCCATGTGCTTATGATAAACTAAGTCAGACATTCAGAGTGCTTCACTAGGACACTGACAGTAAATCTACCAGCCCCAAAGCTAAAATACCTCTTTGTCTGTGAAGTGGGACTTATCCTTCTCTTGCTCTGGTGTCAAATACAGAATCTTCTCCTCTGAGAAGGGAGAGAAAAGAATATATTAGGTTGGATGAGACTATCAGAAGCAAGTTAACATCAGCAGGAGACTGAAGACAGAGCCCTTACAACACAGAGGGGCTGACGCTGTCTTCCTTCCTAGCAGATGCTCTGTGGGAAGCTGAACAAGACACACCAGTAGCATGTAGTGTCAAAAAACTGTAGTACCAAGAAACACCCACCAACCCCAGCAGCAACAAAAAACACACCACAAAAATAGGCAGGGATCCTGCCACAGGCATATGGTTTGTGTATAATCAAACATTTTTTTGCTGGCCATAAAGCTCGTCAGCCTCCCTTCTATAATGAGCTGCTATCACATTTATACTTACAAGTAAAAGACAACGGCAGCATTGTGACAAGCCGTCACCCCAGCACTGCTTTTCTCCATGGTGGAAGCTTGCTAGCTTCAGACTTTTCCCCTGGAGCAGGGGAGCTACAAGTTAGAGATGTGCCTAAGCAACATCCCCTTGATCAACACCTTGAAGGTCTCCTTGAGATCTCCTCCAGCATGGTCTACCCAAGTGAGATAGCCTAGGCGTTAGACCCCTCACAGACCTTACAGTCTCGCAGAAGCACTACCTACCCTCTGTGCCTTGGCAGTGCAGAACATATCTCATTATATCCAGATTTTCATAGACTATCAGTATTTCTACTGCTCCCATTTCCAAAGCTTTTAGTGTATCTTCAACGCCAAAACAGTACTTCCCCGTGTCCTGACTGATTTCATCGAAGTATCGTCCTGTAGCCAAGACACAAAGAAACAGACTGTCAAGAACAACCATCACACCACGTGGATCTTTAACAAGCCTGATCTGAATGCAGGAAAAAACTGGAAAGGGAGACTGCGGTGCTGCTGTAGGAAGTTAAGGTGTATGACAACAGAGTGTCATCCAAAGGATTCATCATCAGTAAGTCAGCTCCATCAAACCCTGTCCTGCCAGGAATCTCGACCCATTTAAAGGCTTACCTTAGGTAAGGAACTATCAATTGGCCTGATCCACCGGCAGACACTACTTCACTTTGCTCTCTGCAGTGTAAGATGGCTATTGTTACTATTGCCCTCTTGTACTTTCAAATCAGCAGCATGCATCTGCTGACAGTCAAACAAGGGGCCATTTCTACTGCCATCTTAAAATAATCCTTATGCTGAAGATGCAAACAATCTGAGGAAATACTTTCTTTCCTCCCATCCCAACGTCACTAGAAGACCCACAACTAAGACAATTGCTGATGAAAGGATAGACAGGAGATCAGAGGAACGTGGTAAGGGGAAAAAACAACAAAGCAAGCACTTCAAGTGCCATTAAATCCTGCAGCATTTGAGAAGGTGCCTGAAGAGCAGAAAGAATCACTACGGGTTGTGCTTTGCTCAGCTCAGAAAGTGCACACACACATTACCAGAAGGCCTACAGCAAAACCAGAGTATTCAATGCAGCATACATCTGGCTCAGGACAAGACTGTGTAGTCAGATACCTATTAGTTTCTTCTCTTGAATGAATTTCACATTGGAGAGGACCTCAGTTGACAATTCGATCGCTTGATTGAATCCATTTTCTCCTCCATAGGAAATGTCAACTAGTTTGAGCACTTTGGATTGCAACCGCTAAACAAGGAAAGAAAGTATTAGACAGCTTTACCATAGTGAAACTACTCTGTAACACCTCAAGAATAAATATCTGGCAAAAGTCATAGCATTAATTTTGTTCACTTGTAAGCAGAGGTTGTTCTCAGTCAGAGGAACCCCTGAAAGCTAAATATTTCAGCACAATTTTCAGGCAATAGGGCCACTGAGATTAGGTTTAGTGGAGCTTAATTCCAAGCTTCTACTTTAGATTTAGGAACACAACATGAATGTCAGTCCCAAACCAGGGAGAACAGATTTCTTATTAGTGCTGCTACTAAGAAAAGGAGATCTAGCCTCCACACAAGAGTATCAGGAAAGGGAGACATCTTTAGGATAAAGATTTTTAATTTAGATCAAATCACTTAAGACATCAAGGCTGCCTGTCCCCAGACATATCATATGCCAGAGCTACTGCTAATACCACCACGTTACCCCCAACAGCTCAGACACTTGAGCTTTGCTCAGAAGAGGCCGCTCACCTGGTCAAACATGTCAGATTGACTTAATTCGGTTTTGAAGTCGGCGGATCCAGCCAGAACGAGACCAGCCACGTTCACCTTGTCGCCAGAAATGAAGAGCTGCACAGCCGTCTCCGCCACCTTCCGTACGTAGTTGTGCCGCTTCTCCATCCTCAAACGGGCAAAACGCAAGGCAGACTGACCTCCCCTACCTTCACAGAAGAACAGATGTGAGCTAGCAATTTGGAAGACTTTCCATTTCAGGAAGATTGTTAGTACACGGTCCCCACTGGGCCCTGAATAAGTGAAGCCAAGGGCAGATGTAGCCTTCAGAATTACTTTGCCACAAGCAGAGCTAGGGGTATTCAGTTGGAACAGCAAGCAAATAGAGTATTTACTCATGTAATGATTTTTCTCCATGTATCTCACAGCAGGATTTTTTTTTTTTTTTTTAAATGTACAGACACACAGCTCTACAGAGATTTTGAACATCTGCACACTTTGTATATTCTGTACCTTCATTAATTCTATTTGCTTTATTACACCGCCTCACATACCCTTCTTGCTGATGCAATACATCCCAGTAGTCTCTGCTACAGAAACTTATTGAGGGAGATGTTTCTATTTCATTTTGTTCCAGCCTACTCTACAGAGAAGGTATTAAACCAGGAGGAGCTAACAGACAATTCGCTAAATTCATTAGTACCTCACTACAGAGATATAATAGAACTAGAGTTTTGTTTGCTCCACGAAGCTTCTGTGCTTCTTGCAAGGAACAGGTTTGTGCTTTTCACTGCTGCTTGCATGCAACACCCTCAGATGGAAGTGGCATTACTACCTAGCGATCTTTAGATAAGACTATCCCCAAACCAAGTAAAGGGCCAGATGCACCAAGAAATAACAAGCATCCCTTTAAGGAGATCAACTGCACATTACTGTGATTCATTAATTTTGACAGAAGGCTCAGACTAGAGGCTTTGCTGTCAGATTTCAAGGGAGCAAAGAATTGAGTACAGCCACACACATCCAGGCTAAGCTCCCTGCTTCTACCCTCACATCCCCCTCCCAATACATTGGCATTCAGCTGTAAATACTTTCTCTCTAAACTAGTGCATTACCATGCTTCTTTGGAAGATCCACAGTGAATTTGTGCAGGACTTCTCTTGTGTTTCCTTGAAGAGTTCCAAAGAGTGCACCGCTACCATCTATTACGATAAAGCCAAACTTGCTGTCATCAGAGAGCAGCGCTGTAAGAGCCTGCAACAGAAAACAGCAGTCAGCACCAGGCTGCCAGGGCCCTGGGTCACAACGACAGGATACTTCACAGGTCAGTTTCACAGTCACCACAATTTTTTTTTCTTTTTAAACAAATAAACTATAAAGAGTAGCAGATTCAGAAGTTGGGACTACTCCTGAATACATCTCAAACAACGAAGGACATGAAAGGAAACGAATGTTTAAGCCTGATAACTATTTTCACAGCATTACCAGCTGATTAGATATCAGCATAATAGCAAAACCCTAAAGAGTGGCACTAGAAAAGCATCAGGTGAAAGGGATCACACCTCGACAAGGCTGCATCACCTCTTCAGTTGGCAAAACTGCAAAAATAATTTTCCTGGCATTCCAGCCAGGAAAGCTGAACCCGTTTAGTTAACTGATTGGGTCACTTGTCCAATATATACCACAAAGCGCCAATAAAGCCTGCTTCCAACTCACCAACCACAAGGAAGTATTCAAAGCCAGGCTGGATGGAGCTTTGGGCAACCTGGTCTAGTGAGAGGTGTCCTTGCCCATGGCAGGGGGGTTGGAACAAGATGATCTCTAAGGTCCCTTCCAACCTGAACCATTCTATGATTCTATGATTAATGTTCTGCTGATCTAAGGACTTACGGAGGTCCCAAAGAATGACAGCTATCTACAGTAGATACGACAAATTCAGCCTTACAGAGCAGAATTCATTAACAGCAGCAATAACCACCTTGTCAATAACTAGCCACAACGTTTGCTGGAAAAACAAAGTTATCCAGCAAGTTTCTTCTCTTTAAGGAAGGGAGCTCAATTCATCCTGTAGGGTCTCTCGAGTTGATTGACAACTCAAAGACTGCACAGTATTAAGGCTTCCAAGCTCCTTTTGATCAATTTCTTGCTCAGCCCTGGTTCTGGTCATGTGGGACATCCCTGAGTACCCCAGATCTACACTCCTTTTCAGACTGAATCTGCCAGCTACTGCTCCCTCTTAAGGCTGCCCAAACTGGGAGGCACAGTGCACACACACACACTTCTATATGCCCAATAAACATAAGACTCTTCTTTTTGATCTTATATCCAAGCTGGCAAAAATACATTCCTAGGCTGGAGAACTTGTTGAAGTTCTAGGAATGAAGACATTCCTAGGCTGGGGAACTGGTGCTTTATGTCACCAGTTCAATGCTGAAAGAGTGATGGTGGTGCTTACTTCACCAGATCCCTAAGGGCCTGCGTGCCTGCCAGCGTGATTATTGGACTGAATGGCAAGAATCAAAACAGTCATCTTTATCCAAAGTCCACACAACCAAGTCTATGGGTTTCAAGCTTAAAAGAAATAGAGACACTAAGGTTTAATGGAATCTTCTGGCCAAAGTAAATATTCTGTATTAATTCCTCAGCAGTGGGATGAATGAGATGAGGAAGTGGCATATTACATTGCAATCTATTCAACTGGGACAGAGCCAAGCAAATCGTGTGACTGGAATGAATGCTGCAGCCAAGGTATCAAAATAAGTCATTGTAAATCCTGCCCTTCAGAAACACATTAGGGTTCACATCCCTCATGAGAAGTTACTTCAGTTCCACACAGGCAATAAAAAATCTAGAAAAAAATCTTATCAGATATCATTTCCAGACAGCAAACGACTGTGGCTCTGATGTTCTCGATTCCCTCTTGTTCTTAAAATATCTAATGACCAGTAATCCCCCAATTTCCCCTTCATTAGTTCTGTCAGCAATTCCACTATTCAACCTATCAAGCACAGAAAAGGGATCAGGGCTTTAACTCTGTTCCTTCAGCCTGGATCGAGTTTCCTTTTCCCTCTTCAGCCTAACACTGAGGATCATGTCCTTTCTCTGCTCCTTGACACGTTCTCATTTTCATGTGATGTCTGTCTGTGTACCCAGGCAGATGCCCTGTCTGGAGTTGTAGCCATACGTCAGGAACCACAAGGTTAAAAGCATGGCTCAGTGACCAAATCCAGTCACAGACAAATCAGAACTGCAGTGCTAACATCATCTCACTGCTTGAGGGAGCATACAGTGGGCTTTTACAGCTAGATTTGATTCTGCAGTGCAGACAATACCAAGCAAAAATAAGCAGACACTCAAAGTAAGACATAGGAGAGAGAAGAGCTGCTGGAGAAAGATGCTGTTAGTGATCACGTCATCAGTAGTATCAGTTACCAAAAATTCCTCTCAAGTTATTGGCACTCTCTTGCTGAGCAGTCCTACACACCAGCACGAGTACTTACAGCTGCCTCCTGGGAACAGCCCGCTGGGCAGCAGCTACTTTTTTGTATTGAATCAGTGCCCTGAAGCAGGAGCTGCAGCCAAGACCAAATTAATCCCTTTCCTGATAGGGCAGAGGCAGCCTACCACCATCCACCCACTGCCAACAACTGCAGGGACAAACACCTCCCCTGGCTTTCCACTGCTGACTCTTTCCTGACCCCCCTTGTTTACCTCTTGGTTTCAGCCTCCCATGGACATGTGGGCTCAAGCAGAACTTTCAAGAACTGTACCTAGTTGCTACTCCTGGTGGGTCAAAGGTGTGTGAGTTCACAAATTATTTGTGGTGAACGTTATGGACATGAAGCGCAGTCACCTGCTAAAGACTACGAGACCTCTGCCACTGCCAGAGCCCAGACAGACAGACACAATGAACTGACTTCATGCAGTCATGACTACAACAATCCACGTTCATTTAAACGTTCCTCAAACCGTACATTTAACAAAGTGAAGTAGATGCTGGATGAAGATAATCCCACCTCATCCCAGATGCACATGCAAGCTCTCCATCAAGGGTTTCAGGTAACACAGCTGATATCAAGACGAGCAGCACTAATGTTATCTTGGCACTACTTTAAGGCCTGGCTTGGTATAAGATCTATGGGCCTCTAAGGATAAGAAAAAACCACTGCCTCCAGTTACAGCAAAAGGGTTACGTCTGTGGGTTACGCAGACTCAGCAGCTGCTTGCTGGGCCATGAAATCAGCTATAGCAGGAGCTGGACTCAGCTCCTCAATTCCTTTCAGCAAATATCACACATTTCTGAACATTAGCTAGTCACAAGGCACCCAGAGGCCTAGCAGCAAGACATCTTAATTAAAGCTGGCTGTCCTACAAGCCGTGGACTCACGCACACCAAGGACTGTTCTGTGAGCCCAGCAAAGCACTGTCATCTCGACTACTGCAAGAGCAGCAGACAATAGGAGACTTCTTACCTCTGTGTGGAATTTGTTGTCACACAAATACAACGACGTATTGATTGGTTTGAAAGGTTCAAAGTCAATGTTGACTTTCTTCTCTTTTCCTTCTTCTGTCACAATTGTTCCACAGTAAACAACCAGACCATTTGGAGGTACTACAACAGACACAATGTATTTTTACGTCACTGTGAAATACTGCAAGCCATAATCATCAAAACCTATCAGGCCTCGAGACTTAAGGCAAAACTGAATGCCAAGTTCAAGTTTTTTACCTACTATTTCCCCCATCTCATTCCCTCCCATACCTCTAGAACAGAAAACAAGATAATTTAATGCACAGATACTGAAAAATTTGGAGCAACGCTTCAGGAACTTGTACCTGCTGACTCTTTCCTGACCTTGTTATGTTAAACCTAGGAGCTTGCAAGCTCACAGAACCCAGAGAAAAGACGAACACCCCCATGAAGCTTTCTTTGTTCTCATACAAGAATTTCTGGACTGACCACCTCAGTGAAGGTCACTTGCCAGTGTAAAGACAGGAGTGATGAACCCTTCTCTAGCACTTGTTTCTGCTCATGGAAAACCATGAGTTTCATGCAAATGGATTATAGTAGAACAGTCCTTAAGGCTGATCAAGTTTAAGAGAGTCAGCACTGCTAAGGATCAAATCACGAGTCCGCTTCTCAAGAACAAGGACCATCCTACTACTCTAGACCCAAGGGCTGCTCCCGAAGCAATCATCCAACATACCTGGAACACCAGAGCAAACAGCAGCACAGGTCAACAGATCTGATCAGCAGAATTCTGCTTAATACAGGGACGTAAGACTGCTTCCAAGTAAGGGAAATTTGCCAGCACCCACACAAGCTAGAAGTTACCTTTGTTATAGAGTTTGAGTCTTTGCTGTACAGATGTAATGGCTCCCAGTACTGAAAGGCGATTCACTCGGGACTTAATGTTGGAGGCAGTGCCAAACTCATCCGCTAACATTTTTGCCACTCTCGAGATCTGGTCTTTGGGGGGAATGATCAACGATATCATGCTGGTACCATTGCTGAAAAAGGAAAAAAGAGGGTTGTGAGCAGGCACCAGCCAAAGCAACACTGTGTATTCACACCACATTCCATGCCAGCAGTTGTCTCCTACCACCCCGCATGGTTTCCCCCGGCTCGAAGGATGCTTTGACCCATTGCTATCGGTGTAATTCTTCTGCTGCTGTACAACAGTGGGAGAGAAAAGAAAATAAAAACAGCTCTTCAGAGGATTTGCCTCCATAACCAAGCATTCACGTTAGCCACTACCAGTCAAGACCTCCAAAAGGTCTCATTTAAACTGGGATGCTACCCAGGGAGAAACGAACATGCTTGGAGGCTAAGGGCTGCGAGCTGAAAGGCATGTAAGCAGCCCTCAGCTCAAGTTATTTAAAACAATGCAGTCACATACTTTAAGGACATTTTCAAGCCCATTCCATTTGTTCTCAGACAGCTGGAGCATTAGCCAGCCCAAGTGTTGCTTTAACTCATTGTTCTCAGATTAATAAAAAAAACTGAACTGGAAGGGTCATGGTGTTGCAGTTAGTCTTTTCTACCTTCCTGCTAGCACTCTGCCTCCTAGGGAAGCCCTCTGACTCAGGCAGCTGCTTTAAATAAAGCATACTTAAGTACATGACTGCTGGCTCAGAAGCAGCAGCCCCAGGCAGAGTCAGGAGATAAGACCCCACAAGTCACAGAGCT
This sequence comes from Penelope pileata, assembly GCA_013396635.1. NCBI lineage: Eukaryota > Metazoa > Chordata > Aves > Galliformes > Cracidae > Penelope > Penelope pileata. The sequence goes on along the minus strand of WBMW01003919.1, from coordinate 1,007,976 downwards.
GGCTTAAGCTAAACGAAAAAAGTTTGATGTTAGTTTTTCCTACGGCTTTGGGATGGATCCTGCAGAGGTCTTAATCCCAAAAGCAGCCCTGTGGTTCAGTCCCATCCAAAGCAGAAATGAAAATCCGGGGAGTTCCTGTCTGCCTTCCAGCAGGTACCACCCATTTGCCATTGAAGTATCCCAGGCGCCTGGAGCGCTGCTTCTGCACCATCTCAAATCTAACCCAGACCTCATACTTCGCATTTAGAGTAATGCCATAAAAATCAAATGCCTCACCGTGTCCTCTAGCCCTCTCAAGGGCAAAAGCTGCACTCAGGATTCTGAGCAAGATCACTAACAAAGTGCTTCTCTGGCATAAAAAATGTTTTGCTCTTACACATTTCTTGTGTTAGGACAAGATGCTGCAAGGCAGCCCCCACCTGCTGCCGTTCTGACTGCCATGCTCTCGCGTCCTGCCCGAAGTGCCTGGGCTATGGAGGCAGCAGGGAAGTGCCTTAAAAAGCTCCACTTCATTAGCCTCTTTACTGAAGTTGCACAGCTCTCTTCCAAAGATCTTCAATTCAGGCCAAGTTGAAAGAGATGCTGGTAGGTCAGACAAGTCTCTGACCTTAAAGACAACTAATTGGTTTTAATATCCAAGATCCCCACACACACTAATCAAGAAAGCTGCGAAGAGGCACTCGCGTGCGTTATTCCCAGGAGGAGCCCTGTGCCATGCTGACAGCTACCACAGACTTCCAGGTCACGCCAGCCAAGAATACTTCATGTACCGCTCAATTTAAGTGGCTCGCTGCCCCGGTGAATGGCACACGCCTCTGGGGACATGGAACGGCCACCGTTCCCAGCAGGCTCCTTTGCGTGAGGCCCATCAGAAGGAAAGTGACTCTTCCTGACTTTTCTGAAAAGGCAAGCTCGCCGTTCAGCCCTTCCCCTGAAGGCAGAAATCTGCTGGCTTTCCAGAGGTCAGACAGCTCTGCAGCTCACACCCAGCTGGCTGCATGAGCTGGGGACATTCCTGGTGGCAGGGCAGGTGGCACACAGGACCACTGCCCCTTGGGCACCCTGGGGCTCTCCTGATAGGAGCTCACTGCATGCAGCCTCTCCTCTGCTGAAGGTACCAGACTGGGCAGAAGCAGACTGCAAGGTACAGGAGGAGTCTGGTGGAAATGACAAGGAGGAAGACCAGCTGTGCCTCCCCAAGATCAGCTCTCCAGCAATAAAACAACTGTCAAGGTGCCTTCTGTGGGTAACCCCCAAAGATCCCAGCCCCTGGCCTTGCGATATGTTCCACCGTCCCACACACCACACAGTGACAGGGCAGGAGCAGGGCTGCTGTGAGCCGGTGGGACAGCTCCAAACCCACACCCCAGCGGGCTCTGCCACGTGAGATGGGTTACGTTGCACACAGCATCCTACCAGGAGGCAGTCAGGCCTGCCAGCACCACCCAGCCCCAAGCACCCTACCCAAAGCAACGCTGTGAACTTGTCAAACCCTCGTGATTTATTACTGCAAACAAGTGAAAAGGAGTCTTACAAGTGAGAGGGAATGCACTAAGTCTCAAGTGTGCTTAGCACAGTGTAGTACTCCATGTGGTCCAGCCCTTCAGCAAATTCCAGCCCAGATTTATATCCAAAAGCACCTTCCATTACCGACACCGAGTGCATTTCTCAGGTTTGACGTGCCTTTGTCACTATTCACTCAGGCAAAGCTATTCCAGGCACTGATTGCTGCAGCACCCAGCAACCCCGCGGGCGTGCAGCTCCCAGCACTGCCACCCATGTCCCTGCACCCAGGGGCAGCCCCGGCTGGCACGGTGCTGGCACCCTGCTGCTGAGTGCAGCTCATTAGGCAGCCAGCTAATTGGAGATAACAGCACCTGCTGCTCCCTGCTCAGCTCCCTCCTCCTTACGCAAGGACACGGGCAGGGTCCAACCACTAACTGGGAGCATGTCCCTGAGATGCTGGGACGACCAGGACAGCAGCTGGAGTGGATCTGCACACAGCTGCCCGGGATGGCTGCAGAACTGCCTCCTGCAGCAGGCAGACCACATTCACCTGCCACACAAGTGGTTTTCCCCTTTACCTTACCGCAGGAGGGGCAAGTCTGAAAACCATCTGTTAAAAGCACCTCTGAGACAAAAGGTAGCAAAGAATTGTGGTGAAACAGTGTATGGTTTTTGGATAACAGAAGATAGATTGTGTACAGAAGGTTCCTGCCTACATACCAAGACCACCCCACAAGGCCACTCCCAAAGGTAAGACCAGCCCTTGTGCTGCAACCAGCAAAAAGCAGCACACAGGGGCACTTTCCATCCCTAATAAGGAACTAAAGGGCACGCTGAGGCGACATCCAGAGTCCCAGAGAGACCCTCGGGACCACCAGGACTCCTACCACAAAAAGCACTGAGCATGTGCAAGGAGGTGGAACCCTATGTCAGTGATTTCTGAAGCACTTATCTTCAAGGGAGAAGTCTCAACTACGTATGTGCTTTCCGAGAAAACTATTCCACATGTAATATAAGTCACATATATAAGCGAAAGATCTTCTGAACCAGGGATGCATGTTTTAGGTGGGGCTGACTCCCTGTATAAAGAATGCTGCTTCCTAACACCACATTGGGATGAAGGAGTTTGCTTTGAAGCAGCAATTCGGTCATGAGAGAATTTTTAAGAAAACTGCAGCTCAGAAATGCTTGGCAGGGGGAGGGGAAGTACTCTGCATCTCTGCATAGCAATACAGCCTCCAGGTTTCCTATTGGTCTTTGCAACCAACGTCTCAGCAAGACGACAGGTACTTCTGCACATCCCATGCCTCCTCCTCCTCCACAGCTGCTGGAGGACTTGTACTCCAGGAACGCCGTACGGGAGCCATGCTGGTACAGCCCCTGCCAGCAGCAGACCTCTGAAACCCAGAGGCTCGCCTGTGCACAGAGCAGAGGGGACACGTGCTGCCTGGCAGGCTGCTCCAACCACAGCTCCCACAGCAAGCGCATCACCAGGCAGAACTTCATTACTGAACTGTTAGAGCAAACAATTAAGTAATCAATCTGGATTAAGGGAAGCGCTCACTCGCAGCTCAGGATCGAACGTGCAGTGAGCTGGTGCTTCCTCCATCACCCCCAGCACTCCTCCAGGAAGGAGGGATTCGAGGCATTCCCAATTATAATTGGCTCAGCACTGCCAAGAGGTTCTCCCCCTGGTTTTAGTGCACCCAAGACAAATTACACTTCATCAGCTGGAAGCTAATGCTTTCACACTGAGCTGTGCCAGAAAGTTTCAAGCAGCTCGAGACAGTTGCTGTCCTATTCTGGGCTCAGAGTGCCAGCACAGCAGCCAAAGAGCTGCCACTGTAACATTAGGACATGCATTGAGACCCACAGTGCCCTGAGATGTTTGCTTTGTAAGAAACCAGCATCCTTGTCCACAGGGCAGCACAAAACGTGCCACTGCTCATGGAACCACAGAGGAGAAAACAACTGGAAGCAACGAGGGCACCAGCCACATCCTGCAAAGGAATGGGGTGGGTGGGGGCAGCTACGTGCCAGGATCTGGAAAGGTACAACACTTCACTTGTGGTACCATGGTTACTAAGCACACTGTGCCAGCCCTGCCAGTAATTGGCAATTAGCGCAGATTCAGTGTGCCTGGAAGATATCAGCACCAGCTATCTCCAGCACAGATCAGAGCACATCAGGGCTCTGAATTTGCTCCTGAACCACCCCAGGGAGCATCCAACTTTGCTCCTAAAACCCAGCAGACCTGCCTGGGAGAGGGAGCAGCAGCCAGCATGTTTTGTTCTCTCAGGACAGCAGGTTCTTCAGAACATTGAGCTCTGTGGATAGGACAGCCTGTTCTGCTATTACAACTTAGGTGTTACTACAGCTAGAATTTCAGACAACTGCACCACAAAACAAGCAGCACTGCCAGTCACGGAGAGGCCTGAAGCAAACGCTAACAAATTATCCCAGCGGGCAGCTGGGTGCGTGGTGCTGAACCATTTCTGGCCTTGTCCTCCAAGGCTGAAGTGCCAAGTTCTGCTGGTGCTGGTGCTCACCTCCCCTCCAGAAGGCTGGGTTTCACTGCCATGTCTCCCTGTGCTTGCTACGAGGTACCATCCCACAGGGCCTCACTGGGCCTTACTGGGCTGTGGGATACAGGACCAGAGCAGGAAGCACTGGGCTCTACCCAGAAGCAGGAGCAGGGCTCAGACAACACTTACAGCAGCCGGAGCGCTGTGCTCAGCCCCCAGCCACGGCCAGCAGCAGGAGCAAGGCTCCATGTTTGCATTGTATGGTTCAGCATGAAGAGGCCACCCCAACAGAAGGCAAGTGCACACAGCAAGCATGTATCACATTCGAAGCAGTGACCAAATACACCCGTGGATGGATTTCACGCCAGCCGGCAGCTGAGCCTCCTGCCCCGGGTGGCCATCCTGATCCGCAGGGATTCAGTTTCGCCACTCAGAAGAAACAGCTGAGCAGGTGCTCAGACCTTCAGCTCCAGCCGACATAGACACGGGCCCAGTGGGTTCCCAGAGATCTCCCACACCTTGCACACCGTGACCTCAGTGAAAGGGCTACCTGCAAGGCCACGCAGCGCACTGACAGCTGTTGCTCCTGGCCTGGCAGAGCGATCCCAGCCCAAGCAGCAGCCGCCCGACCTGCCTGCAGGAATCTGGGATACGCGCTGGCAAGGAGAGCACTAATTCAACAGACAGGCTATATAAATAGCAGTCACTGGCCTATCCTCTGGTGTCAGGCTTGACAAGCAGCAGCTGAGCCGCACTTGTTCCACAATGAAGCATTTCACACTAATAGCACACTGTGTAACGCAGAGATACAGAGGCAGGGGAGGTCAGCCGTCCTCGACGGCTCCAGGCGAGTGCATGTTCACGGGGCACTACCTTACAGGCACCTTGCCTTCCTTGGGAACCAAGGGAGCATGAGGCCTGTGTGCACCTGCCAGAGACCAGCAGGAGCATGAAGCAGCTTTCAGATCATCTGATCTGAGCCCCATGCTACAGCCAGGCAGCCTGCTGGAACTGCTGCCACACGCTGCTCCAGGCAGCATTACCTTCCCAAGGCACTGGCCTTGGGCTCCATCCCATAGGACAGCAGATTGCCGGGCACACATCACCTGCACCACGCAGCCAAGGCCACCAAAGGTACATGGGGGCCAGAGCAGTCCCATCACCAACACCTCCACAGCCAGCTGCAAGGTGGGTGTCAGGAACCCCCATGTGATCCCAGGCAGGACCCACTGTGTCCAGCCACACAGCACAGGTCCAGGAAAAGAGCACTGCTCCTGAGCAAATACCCACAGAGCATGGCACTGCAGTGAAAGGTTGTGCTGAAAGCAGAGTCTCACCCAAGCAGCAATGTAAAAGAATAGCTGAGGACTTCTTTTGATCCTGTATCTGAGCAGAGACATGGAATGAAAGGCTATAAAAAGTAAATTCCTCTGCTAGGGACAAGAACAGAATTGCTGGTCTGGGCTCTCGCACAACACACGGGCCACTAGACACTCCCTGCTCACCCAGGCTTGGCTGTAACACTGACCTTGCCAAAGGGAATTCTATGCATATGCTCTTACAGCTCATGAATTATGGCTGGGAAGTGCATAAACAGGTCACAGATGAGCCCTTTGAAGACTTTTAATAAGACAAAGTCTTCTTCAAATAGGAAGTGGCCTAAGTTCACTCAAGATGCCAAACCCACAGAGATGACTGCAGATACAGAAGCAATGCAACTTTTCCTAGAAATCCTGTCAGCCTGTGAGGAAAGAGCTGAGAAGCCCAGTGCAGTATCCCTTTGGCACTTCAGAGGCAGTGGCACCTGGAAGCTCACCCAAAGGCCGCGCTGCCTCTGCTTCAGAGCACAGGCCCAACGCTTTGGTACAACACAGCCAACACGGCCCCATCCAATCGCTGCTTCAGAAGCAACAGCTCTGTGATGTCTTCATCAGAAACAGGAAATCCCATTCAGTTCAGATGATGGTCTCAAAGCACAGTTCAGATGCAGGACAAGTGTTGCACAGCTGCCTCCACACGGCCCACACCTCAGTGAGCGGGCAATGGGAGCTACCATTAGCTCCTGGAAGTGTAATGTAACAGGCTGGAAGCCATGCTCTCAGCAGCACTTCCTACTGTGTTGCTTCAGCAAGAACATCACAGCCCCCACCTCAAAGGCATTCTGCATTTTACCACTACAGACACCATGATTCTGGATAGTCTACCAAGAGGCAACATCGGTCTGAAGAGATCCTCGGAGGTCTACACAGAAGGACACAAAGATCCAGAAGAGATCAATTCCCAAGCACAAGTATGGTGGGAGGATCTCCCTGGATCTGGTGCCATCTCAGAAGCAGAGAAAAGGGGAATACAATACAATAGTAGGGGAAAGCGGGCACAAGGGAGGGATCGTGGAGCCAGCAGACCAAGCCATCCTTTCCTCAGCTGTACTGTTCAGCGTAAGCGTTAACTGGAGAAAGTGAACCCCCTCGAGCTGAGGAAGCACTCCAGATGGTTAATCCACCCGAGTCCAGGGAGCTGAGTGGTTAATCCCCCAGCCAGCCTTTGAATGCCACCTCTGCCCCAGACAAATGAACACCATGGAGTTGCACAGCAGAAGGCTGTGTATCTATTGCCACTATGGCCCACACAGCACCAGACTATCATGCTGGAGCCCTGTCCCAGAGCCCTAGACAGGGATCTGCAATCCCCTCTGCCTGAAGATCCTGCATTAGAGGAAAATGATACACACAAAGCACTCTGTGTAACCAGAAACAGCTTCAATGCAGGCATGAAGTGTCCTGAAGAGACGTCCTGTCCCCTTGCCCCAACCCAGTGACATTCTCCAAGGGGAAATGAGGAGAACCCCGAGACGCTGCACCAGCTGAGTGCAAGCTGTGGAGCTCAGCGCCAAGCCAGCACCCACCCTGGAACGGGAAGTGATCGTGCACCCCTCGCTCCGGGGGAGAGCTTCCCATGGGGAGGCAGCAGAGGCTGCGGCTGCCGAGGCCACGTGTCACCCTGGGCCAGGCAGGGTGCTGCTGCCCCCCCAGCAGCCACGGGCCTGCTGCCAGCATCTGCCTCCTGAGCTCTGCACGCAGGACTCCCTGGGGACAGAAGGGCAGTAGAAAGAAGAACCAGGTCACAGACTTCTCCACGCAGCAGAGTTTGGCCAGGTATCACTTGTCTGAAGGCAACAGGTAACTGAGTCCTCACCCATCGGTCCTGCACACATCGCCATCAGAGCTCAGCGCAAGCAGCACCCTGGCTCAGAGCTGGCCACCCTGTGCTCCGAGATCCTCTCTTCCTTGGCTGGAGCCAGCTCAGCTCCTGCACTACAGCCACTGCTCCAGCAACCTGCGCCGGTCCTGGGGCTCCGGGAGGAGACCCTGCCCTCGTCCCACATCGCTGGGGAGCGTCGAGTCAGCACGAGCGGATACTGCACGCCCCATGGGGAAGGTGAATCAATGCCACTTTGAGATCCTCGGATCAAAGGCAACACATGACAAAAACATAATTGCATAGGCATGTTTTGAATAGCCTTGCTGGCTGCATCTGACCTAATGCAGAAAGCCTGGCTGCCCAATTACCGGTAAGTGGAACAGACATTTCTGCACTCAGACATTTGTGACTCACTGGCAGCCTTGGTTTTGCCACAGCTCCCCTGCTCGCCCTCCTCCCTCTCCAATTATTAATGCTCCAAGTTTTACAGACTTGTTGCATTATGCTAATGGGCCAGTTGGGTACAAGATGTACACTGAGGGACTGAAGCACAAATCCAGATTTGCTCGTTAAGATGTTAATGCCTCAGAGCTGCATGGGAATATGGAGCCAACGGGGGAAAAAAAAACAGTTGCCACAAAGCCAAGAAAGTCTGTCCTCTTTCGAGGTGCTCATTCCCATCTCCCACCACGTCATTTCTCTTCAGCAGTCAGGGTCCCATTCATTAGCTCTCTGTGAATGATGATCTGTGCATGAATCACGCTGCTCGGCAATGATTCACGCTGCTGTAAAGCAGGGGACCGGGCTACCGACCTACCCAAGGCCACCAAGCACCGACCAGAGCCTGTCTGACACCTAACAGCTCTCCCAGAGCAGGTCATTTTCTGCCACCTGCTAGAATGTACTCTCAAAACAGCGCTTCTTAATTGTTGCTATAATTCAAATGGAACAGGGAGAGCGGGCAGGTGAGGAAGCCCACCAAGTGTTTTACAACAGTTACACACAGGCAGGGTGTCAGCAGCCCTCCTGCCATCGCACCCGGCTCCAGCTGCCTTCCTGCCCAACACAGACTGCCCGCCCTGACCCACTCTGCTCCAGACACTGCCCAAATGGCAGCTCTAGAGATGCTGCCTTCCTCCTGAGCCTGACTGGCCCCGCTCACCCGAGGCACATGCACAGTGCTGGGCAGACAGGCAGCCTGAAGGGACTTCAGCAGCATTAGTGGGGAAGCAGCACGTTAGCTGCCACCAAACGTCCTATGTGATGACCTGCCAGGGCCCTCGGGTATCACTTCTGCTGTGGGCTATTTCCACGTCCAAGCACTTCCTCCTTCTCCTTACACTACCCAAAGTGAAAGGCAGCATTAATATCATAACTCCTCCCTGTAACAGAAACATGCTCTGCTTTACAAAGCACCCTGAAGAAGACTGGACTGAGAAAGCACTATTTCAAGGAAGCACTTAGGCTTAGATATGAACTTCAGTCATAACCTCTTCCCTAAACACTCCACACTTTAATGACAGACCATAAAGCCAAAGCAGAAAACTCCCTGCCAGCTAAGATAAACCCGGTGTGGCACGCCTTCGATTCTCCTCTTCCAGCTCTTTCCACACCTGCTCGTCTCACATTCCCCACTCGAGTGAAAGCTGCTGGAGACATCCCCACGGTGCAGCAGCTTGCTGTGCTGAGATCCTCACGGCTATCCCAGGGCAGGCACTGACACAACACAGCAGCACGGCAGCCTACCGAGCACAGCACAAGTCAGAAAGCCAAGGAGCACCCTGCCGCAGCACTACAGACCTACCAGCTCAGCCAGGCCCAGCTCCAGGTCTCTGCCATACTCCACGTCCTAAGGTGAAAGCTTTAGCTCTGCAGAAATCAGTTCTGTATCACGAGTTAAACTGTTTCCCAGAACAGAACCCCAAGGCACAGCCACAGTGGCAAATGGATCCTATTGAGAAGGTAGGGTAAGAGGTGTACTGCCATCTTGGGAGCAGAGGAAGGACCCTATGAACCCAAACACCTCTGGCAGCATGGCCAGGAACCAAAGTGATGAAAGACCAAGAGAAATCCTCCTCCCAAGGCACAGCATCACTTAAGGACAAGACAGCCATACCAGTACGACCATAGCTGGGCACGGTGGTATTGGAACACCAGGAGCTAATAAATCACCGCACATCATGCAGTGAGCAATTCACACCGGAGTTAGAATCAACGATTCTAGCACATTCAACAACTGTTCCAGCACAGTTACAACGTCAGTACAACAAAGCTGTCCAGTGCCTGCTATTGGCTGAACAAGCATCTACAGTCAAGGGGTGCAAGTGCTACCAGGAGCAAATGAGTATTCGCACTGCTTAATTCAGGAGAGAAACACAGCTGCAGCAGCCCCAAACCTTTCCAGCACTTGTTCAAAAGAAATCAGGAGCAATGCAAACCTGTATGAGATGCCTACCTGAAGCAGAACCTCTGAGTGCATCACAGCAGCCTCTCAGCTGCTGGTGTTGCCACAGCATTTGCAGCTCCAGCGTGAACTCAAGTTCGAGAGCTTTGAGGTCACCCCTGGAAAGTCCCACTGTGTTAACAGAACAGACCAAGGCTTGCCTTGCTCTGCAGAGCCACCAGGTTGTCCAAGCAAGTCTCAGTCTTGCCAGCCTGCCTGGTCACAGAAGTGACATCACCCAAGGCCACCCCAGCACAAGGTGCAGAGATGCACAGCCCATCACCCACCTTCATCCGAGCAGGTCCCATCACTGCTGCGCGTGGCTGGGAAGCAGCAGCAGTCTGAAGTCAATTCCAAAGTTAGGCCCGTCCACCAGGACCACCTAGCCTCCAGGTGGACTGAAGGAAAATCCTGCAACTGCAGCTTTCTGCAACATGCACTGGGCAAATCGCTCCTCTGCAAGCCGCAGGTCAGCTTCTCTCCGCTCATACAGAATGAGTATACATTTCGCTTTGCAGGAATTCCTGTACATTTTCACACCTCTGTCGTTACGGGTTGCTTTTTATTTGCCTCCTGTTTGGTTTCTCCCATATAGCAGATGGAAGTTTCAACTCGATAAAATCCAAACCCTCGTGAGAAACAGCCTCATTTTGCTTTCCCATGGCTCCAGAGACACCAAGACTTCCCTCCTCCAGCCATTTCTCCATTCTCCTGCCTTAATGCATTCCTTACAGCTATAACTACCATCAGTTACTTGGTCAGGCCTAGTTTTTGAGTTTGCCCAGAAGCCTGCAGATGTCCTGTTAGCTCACCTTCCAAAATACTCCGTTTGGAGATATATTCTGATCCTCAATCACCACCCACTGCCAGCTTAGTTGTGCTGGCAGTCGGAGCCTCCAAAGACACCTTTCTGTTCTGCTCCCTCTCCCTGCTTCAGCACAGAAGGACAGCAAACAAAGGCTGCTGAGCGGTCTGGTCCTGCCTGCAAGGTGAAGGCAGGAGAGGTGTCTGTGCGAGCGGGTTCATGAAGGTTTTGCCATTATAACACGCACCCACACCCCGCATCAGCACCCACTGAACTCCAGGTCAGAAGCTTCACCCGCCCAGCAGAGCTGTTAGCAGTAAGCCACTTCTGAGCAGAACTGTGTGCAGGAAGAGTCCTTGTCACCAAAGCTTGGAGGAGCTTTTTAAACATCATTCAGGTGCAACACCTCGGGCCTAAGCCTGCAAGGAGCCTGCTAGTCCTTGCTGATACTCGATCCTGCCAAGCATTTACAGCTTACATTAGCAGAAAATTGAACTCGGCCCTGCTCGCCATTCAGAACTGCAAAGAACAAAGAGTGATTGTCAGTTTAATACTGACACTGGAAAACTGCATGAAGCAATAACAGAAAAGCCCCAAGACCCAGGATAAGGAAAAACACAGCAGCCAACACCACTTCTGCTTGAGCTGCTGCAACCTGCAAGTGCAGGAACAGCTGCAGCACTGGGGGGCACAGTCTCTCACCAAGACAGCATGTTACACAAACTAACCGTGCACTGCTGGCTGCTCAGAAAGCAGAATGCTTTTGGAACGGAGAAGCCAAGATGCCTGATGAGAATCTGAGCAGTTGGAGCTACCAGCGAGGAGGGCGAGACTTCCCACAGGTCACACCTCGCTCGTCACTGGCCTTTCACTCTCATCTACCTCTGGCTAGAAAGGTTAATTGCCTGAAGCACAGAGCTCACAGAGCTGCAGATACCAGCTATGCCCCTTCCTTTATCACCACATCAGAAAGATCAACTCCATTAACTTCATACAGCGTCAGGCAATTTGCAGCTCAGCTCTGGAAGAGAACGCAGAGATAACAGATAGCTCTGTCTCAGGAAACGAGGTACAGAAAACAGCTCCTTCTCCTCCCTACCAGCAGAGAGAGGGTTTGGGGGAGGTTTGGAGGGGTTTTTGTTGTTTTAAAACTGCTCTTGCTAGGTTCTTGCTAGTCAGAGGTCAACGAGAACAGCAGCTCTCCAGAGAACTTGAAAAAATAACACAGGACATTTTGCTAGGATGTTACCTTACACTTAAGGAGCAGCCTCACCCCCACTGACCTCCAGGTGCCACGCTTCTGGTGAAGCTGAAGCTCTGGCTCAGTTTTCTGGCCAAACACTGCCACTTACCTCAGTTATCCCAGACATGACAAAAGCATCTCCTTGTTCTTGTGCTTCCTTAACATTTTGATCATACTCCACAAATTTTATTGAGGTTTTACAGAAACGGTGGGACAGCAGCAGGAGTGCCCAGCTGCCACACTCACATTGCACACCCAGCTCCAGCTTCCTGAACCTCCCGGCCCTGCGATTCGCTGCAGGAACAGCCAGCGCGGGAAACTGGGACACAGCTGCCGGGTCACTATTAGGAGAGCATGAGTAAGAGAAGGTGGAGACACCAAGGAGCTTTCTGGCCTCCATGTCGCCCTATTTAAAGGCTTTGCCCCCTAACCCACCCCAGAACAGGTCTTCCTACTTAGCAGGAAGAGGAAGCGACTCTCCCAAAGGCAGGAAAAGCCTGTTTCACTGGCTGACACCTCTCCTGCCAGCAAGCCCCATGCTTCTGGCAGCAGCAGCTACAGCATCGCTTCCCCTTACTGGACCCGAACAGACCCCGACAGTTTTAGCTGGGACTGAATGCATGCCACGCACTTACACATAACCAGCATAACCCTGCTTAGAGCAAGGACCGCTACCTCCAGCAGCCTTCACCAGGAGGTTCAGCAGCCAGCACAAGCTGCATTAAGGGACAGAGTATCGTGACACCTAAGAGACCAGAGGGCTCACCTAAACCTCCTACATGCATTTTGTGGTGCTTGTAGCATCTCTACCATGGAGTTGTGCCACGGCACATAGATGGGACAGTGGGAAAACCCCTGGGCTGCAGCCGCAGGAGCTGCTCAGAGCTCAGGGGTTCACCCTCTCCACCTCACGTGCTCCAGGAGCTCTCACTTTTAACTTTGACCACTGCAACCTCCACCAACTGCAAATGATGAACAAAATAAGAGCTGCTGCTCAATGTAGATGTGCTTTTGCTCCTGCATTTAACCAGGAAGAGCCCAGATGCTAGCTCAACGCTTCCCAGACACATCCCTGCCTCTCTCAGCACTGTTACAGGGAGGAAGCAGTGGTTGTTTGCACAAGCTGCAACAGATGCCTGGAGCTGCCCGAGCCCTTCCAGCTTCATGGCAGGTGCTGTTCTCAGACTCCCGTGCTCGCCAGGATGCCCATGCCAGTACAGCACATGCTGTCAGCACCGTGTGAAGGCACAGCTGAAGGATCAGCTCAGGCAGCCAAAGTCCACTCCGTGGCAAGCAAGGACAGCCCCAGCTCCGCATTCTCTTCTCCCGCACTCCAACCCTCCCAGATTAAAAATAAAAATTAATGAAGATCTGACTTGGGCTCACCTCCCTTCCCCTCTTCTCTGGGTAAGTTCCCAGCAGAAGGGCTCCCCCCAGCCCACCCTGCACAGGAGGGGGAGCGCCAGCAGGGAGTGGGGGGGGGGCAAGGCAGGCGTTGGCTGGGGCTGAGCTGCCCATAGGGAAGGTGCCTTCAGGGCACCCAGAGCAGAGCACCAGCAGTGCCCCCACTGCGTTAACAGTGGCGTGGAGGAGCCCATGGGCACCACAATCACGAAGGCGGCTCAGGAGTGCCCTTCATTTTTCTTTTATTGAGACACACTTCTCCCTTCTTCCCAGCTCGGATACCCCCGGTTCCCGCAGTAATCGTGCCCGGGAAATACTGCCCCCCGCCAGGGCCCCGCACAGCGGCAGGGCCGCCCTGAGATGGGCGTGGGGCAGCCCCACTGCTGGGGAGGGCACGGCGGCAGCGCAGCGCCAGCTCCCGGGAGGGCAGAGACTCCCCCCTAACGCTCCCCGGTCCCAGAGGGGCTCGCTGCAGGGGGAAGGAGTAACGTACTTCCACCGGAGGGGAGCACAAAGGCTACCGGGCGCGAGAAGGGGGCAGAGGGCCGCCCCCGCCGCGGCCGGAGTCGCCTCTCCCCGCGCCGCCGGGGCCCGGGGCCGTGCGGCCATGGCGGGCCCTCTCCTCCCCCCCCGCCCGGCCCG
>WBMW01003919.1:928143-994157 GCA_013396635.1 Penelope pileata | reverse complement strand
CCCCCTCGCCGCGCCGCATGTGTTGCAATCGGCTCACATGGGGCCTGTGACATCACTTCCGGGGGACCGGGGCGGGGGGCGCCGACCCTCCCACCCCGCCCGCGCGGGAGCGCGGCGCCTCGCTATTGGACACGCGGCCGCGCGGGGAATGGTGGGGCGCGTAGTTCGCGGCCCGCCCTGGTGAGGCGGGGAGTGCGCGGCGGAGGTCTCGCGAGAGGAGAGGCGCTCGAGCAGGGCGCTCTTAAAGGGCCCGCGCCGGACGGGACCGGTGTGGCACCGCCTCGGCCTTCGGAGCCGAACCGCTCCTCCTCCAGCCACGCCGAGCCTCTCACAGCGATGGGCTGGCGGGGCCCGGCAGCGGGGCGCTTCCATCCTGCCCTGCGCTGGAGTAACAGTGCCCAGCTCCGGCCCTGAGAGGAGTGACCCTTCAGCTCCCGTTGCTCAGTGCTGAAAGAGCCATTTTATGTGCTCGGGGGGAAGCACGCAGCACGGACACCACTCCCCACCCCCCCCCAAAGAATGTGCAAAACCTCTTTAATTAGAATCACTGAGGTTGGAAAAGCCCTCTGAGTCCACCCCATCCAACCCCAGCCCATCCCACCGTGCCCACTGACCTCGGTGCCACCTCTGCAGGGCCCTGAACGCCTCTGGGGACGGTGACCCCAGGGCTCCCTGTGCAGAGCCACTGTCACACAGAGCAGCAGCCCTGGGAGCCGCAGCCCCACGGGGCCGTGGGCTTCCTGCCCTGAGCATCGGCCTACGCCGAACATGGCAGTGGGACACAACCCCCCCTCCCACCCCCGCACAGAGCACAGCCTGCTCAGAGAACACTGACCCCAAGCAAGGACTCAGGACCCCAGAAGCTCCATGATACTGATCACTGCCTTCATCTGATGGCCCAAGCTGAGCTCAAGGCAGGTGAGCACCAAGGCAACATGGCTGTCCTAGGCCACCCTGCCTCTGCCAGAGCAGTTTCACACACACAAACGTGTGCAGGAGCAGCCCTCAGCCCCTGCGTGCGGCATAGCCCTGCCTTCCCTGCCCCACAGCACGCTGCGGTCCAGGCATGTCACCTCTCCTCCTCCCATGGCTGCAGCAGGCCCCTGCCTCACCCTTTACATCCAGAGCAAAAGGCTTAAAGTTCCCCCTCACTTCACAGCTGGCCCCTCACTGCTCTGTGAAGCAGCAGCAGCAAAAAGCTTCAATGGGCTCAGTCAGATCTCCATTCATTTCAGAGTGGAAGCTGCTTCCAGGCTTTCCTCCCAGGACTGCTGGGGAGATGTGTGTCTGAAGCAGCTAGTCTTGGTCCCTACCAGTCCACAAGTGAAAGGAAGAGGGAGGTTTACAGCATCAGGACTCACAGCCTTCTCTAATAAGGAAGCTGCCTAGAATGAAATCTTTTCCTCTCCCCTCCACATCTGAGCTGTTAGATCAAGGCAGCTACAAATTTTGCCTTTTTCTTTCCACAAGACTGCACACACAGCAACAGAAGAGGAAAAGGAGCAACAATGAAGAGGTGTAACAATGTATTGTGGCAAGGAGACCGCACGTCAAGGGAAAAGACTTGGCTGCTAGAAGCAGCAGCGGGCAACTGCTGCTTTCAGTCTACGCTCTGTTTCAGCAGGCTGACCCCAAGCACAAAGTGCCTGGACAAACTACTGCAGGACTTCCAGGCACCTCATGCCAGCACAGCAGCAGTGACACTCAGAGGGGATGGACCCTCATCTCACCTTTCTGCACTCAAATCAAGCACAAACTACAGACCCCCACTGCTACAGCTGGCTCACTGTTCCTTCACAGAAGCTCTCAGGCAGTTGCACGCTCACATTTTCAACCAAAGGCCAGGATACCAAGAATTCCATGTAGGATACTTTTCTGCTTTTATTTAAAAAAATCCAGAATGGATCCAATAACAGTTTTATTATCCAGGAAATTGTTTTGCCATAAGCAGAGAACAGACACAGGATGGAGCAGAAGGCTCAGACAAATATGCACCTTCCACATAGCCTCTTTTGTAAGAAATGTTACAGCTAAATTTCAAGTAGCCCATCTCCTTCAGAACGAGGGTACTAACCTAGCTGCAGATCTGAATGTTCTCTAGCAATGTAACCAGCCTTGTCATTGCTGTTCACAGGCCTTAGTGCCTGTTCACAAATACTCAGATCCACAAGGAGGATCCACCAGAACTTCCATCTCCACCTTCTGATTTAATAACATGGTTTCCAAACTTTGATATCAGATTTAGTACACCATTGTGTCAAGTATCAGAAATAAATGATCAGCAAGTCCCCAGGTGCCTCAGTTGAATACCACAGGGCCAAACACTTAGAACTCCATCTTGCATGAATTAAACTTTCATCGTGTGACAATTTATCTAGCAGACACATCACTAAGTTTATACATTAAAGAATTTTATATATAGAATACTGCAAAAACACAGTAAGTCTGAATTCTGCCCGTTTCTGCTCAGGAAGGTCCCATCTCTCCCAAGCATGAAGAATATCCACCTCTTCTTCGTACTCTTGTCAAGGGAAGACAGAGACTTCTTATTGCTTCTCTTCCTTCTGATCTCCTGAACTTCCAGAACCCTCTCGTTCCGAGGCCATCTGTAATAAAGTTAGCTTATTAGTTGCAGTAACAACAATATGCTTCTCCCAGACATTTTTCCAAGCTAGCTGCTTAGGTTACTTCTAGACTGAAGAACCCTTTCTTCAGAGAAAGGTGTAATTGTCTACTGGAGATGGAAGCCATCTTTATCTCTGCATGACTGCTACTAAGAGGAGGGAGATTTATCTTTCCATTATTTACTCTTTCCCAGCGGACATAACAAGCTTACATGGCAGCACTGACCATCTTCAGTTTGACATCAGAAAAGCAGTTTTCCACAGTAACAACAGCTTAGCACCACGAAGGTCACCTGGGCAGTGTGTGCCACCTCCATCCTGAGACCTGCCCTGGAGAGGTTAAGTCTGTCTGCCAAAAAGGGCTCAAACAGGTGGGCCTTTCACTGGGAAAAAAATCCCGATGGCCTTATTACTGTGGTTTCAGGCAGGCTGAAAAGGAAACCTGCTACACAATCATCTTTATTTTGAACATTACTACTTCGGGTACCCTGCACACATAAGGGAAAGGCTGATCCATGTGTTTTGGTGCTCCTTATTAACAGCTTCCAGCACTTTTGTACACAATGCTGTGCAGTAGTATAACACAGTTTGTGAGGCAGCAGGATGGCCAGGACTGCAGGACTTCTGCTCTGCTTGACACCCCCTACAGCTGCCCCTCAAAGGGAGCTGTGCCGAGACCCAGCACTCCCTCCAGCCCAGCCCTTGCCTAGACGTCTGGTGGCCCAACTCCCCTCCCCATTCCAAGTGCCATAAAATACAAATGACTGTGAACCTACCTTCTTGTATGCCATTTCAAAGAGTTTGAGGGAAGCTTGCTGCAGACTGGTTGCTGCCTGCCTGATATTTTCTCCTGTTTCAGTGTCTTTACGAGCCAGAAGTTCTCTCATTTTAGCTATTTCTTCCTTCAATTTGTTGCACTGCAAAAAAGTCACAAAAACACGATTGCAGCACTGCACTTTTTTCACTGAGAATCTCATTCCTGTCATTTCACCCACCTAGTGGCCACAAAGATACCATTTTTTGTCAGAAGCTGTGAAGTTAGAGGCTCAAATTGGAGCCATATGGTCTGCAGGGACCAAAACTGTGCTCAGCTCCCGATGGGCACCTGTCCACCTCACTAAATGCACCACAGTTGGCATTAATCGGTCCCCTCGTTTGCAGTCTCAGCAGAGGTGCCAAGGCCAGAAAGCACTGCAGAGACTGAGCAGCCCGCCAAGGAGCAGTGTGCTCTCCCTGGCACACCTCGCCAGCCAGTCAGTCATCCCAGAGCCAGAGGAACGGGAAAAGAAAGCTGGTTTTCATCGATATTTAAGGCACAGTTGGAAAGCCAATGAGTAGTGCTGCTCAGAACCCTGTTTAAGTCCCTTTGGTGCATGTGGGAGGAGCAGAGAGGCAAACAAAAGCAATACGGTCTCATCCCAGCCCCTGTAGCCATCTGTCAAACCCTCCACACAGTCTGGCATTTCTCTGTCAGGCTGGCACGCTGCTGGCGAGGCAGGCCTGGAGACGAGAGGTTACCGGGGGACAGCTGTGCCGGCAGCGCTTGCTCAGCAGCGCTCGCAGCGAGAACGTGGGCAGAGTTCTCATTCAGACCCATGGGACAGGGAAGGCAATCGAGGTCTGTGCCAGGCTCCTATCCCCACCCAGATCACACAGGGCTTCTTCTAAGCATTGCTTACCACTTTCCCTTGGTTCCCCCCCACCAAAACAAAAAAAAAAAAAACCAAACTAACACAGGGAATACTCCCTGCAGGGAACATAGATATAGGCTCTGCTCCTGTAAGAGAAAACCCCAGCAAACTTAATCCCAAACACAGAGGACCTGAGCTGAAACACAGAATTTGAACTGATCAGAGGCTGCTTAACCGAGCTATAATCTCATTCCCTCAGACACCTCACAGAGCCCCTAGAGAGCCCTTTTATTCTGTTTCCATGAGTTGTTAACTTGAATACTGCACAATCTCTTTTAACTTGGCTTTTTTCACAATGTGGAAATTGAACTGTCACCTAGAATGTTATTAAAAGCACCCCTTTGACACTAAATATCCACTTCTCTCTGAAGATAGAGGAAAAATTGGAGCTAAGTGAATACAATAATTTTCATTGCCTCCCAGTTCTCAGCTGCTGTGTCCACACTACTGAGAGCACCAGGACTGCACAGCAGCTTTCCCTTGTCCCTCTGCAGAGGCACAGATAGACAGTGCTCATAACCTCTAAGCTTTTAAGCAAAACTCTCATAGAGGCCGCAATAGTTCTTATCAAATCACTCCAAGGCCAAGCCAAGGACACGATTCATGCAGAAATCTTCCATTAACAGCTTCTCAGGCTCTTAAGATCCTCCCTGACACCGAATTCACACTTTGAAATAAGATATTTACTGTTACTCAAACCATGTCCACACAAGTATGTTCTTACATCTTCCTAGTCACACTCATCCCACTCAAGTGGGAAATCCTGAAAGTCAATGACTGTGCCATCTACGCAGAATGGCAACACACACAGTGGTGGTGCTGCTATGAATTAAGTGAGAATTTGCGCGAAGATATGGTAAAATATCTCACCTCCTTTACCACTAAGGGATCAGAAAATACGTACCTCATCTGCTGGCAGCTGATCCTTGAACTCCTCCATCTTAGACTCTGTATCATGGATGATGCCTTCAGCCATGTTTACAGCTTCCACACGTTCCTGGGTAAGAGAACTCGTAAGGGCTTACAGCACACAGCTCTGGTGCCATGAGCTACACACATACAAACTAGTAGTTAACATTTCTTCACGCTGCCTAACTCCATTGTAGCTCCCACCCACAGTCCTTAATGGCAAGGTATTGAAATGAACTGCAGGGGAGCCATTTCTAGGTGTACTCTGGCACCGAAGCTCCAACAGGCAGCGTACATGAGCCAGGCCTTACTGTGACACCCAGCAAGACCCACCTCCCCAGAAGCAGCCACCAAAGCACTACTACTGGCACACTGAAGAAGCAAGCAGATGCAGAAATAGCACAGTTCTACGTTCTCCAAGAATATTCTTAAGCTTCTTCATCAACAAGGGCACTAGAGAGAACTTAACACTGGGTTGTTTTACTGACGTTTCCTTATTACAAATGTTTGTAACAATTCAAAGATGGAAAAGCACCACTGTGCTAGGTAAGAAATATCACTTCCTAATGTCAGTGCTGCAGGGACAACCAACAGAGGAAGAGCAGGCACTAACTGAAGAAGAACAGTAGTTCTAAGATACAATTTGATCCAAGTGTTGGCATGAACTATTTCACCATTAATAGTCTTTGGGACACCCAGCCCTCTTCATCTCAAAAAACACTCTACCTGAACAAGGGTACGGTAATATACTCAGGTGGCTTAGAGTAAAGCTGATGAAAAATAACTTAGTTTCTGTGTCATCACTCTTTGTGGGATGTCAGAGTTTACAGTAGGATGTTGAGTCCAGCAGAGGGATGTCTCTGTTTATGTATTTTATTTATTTTCATGGTGGTAAAACCATAATCAGGTGTAACAAGGGAATTCTGACAATTACAGTTATGTGAGTCGTGTAAAGAGACAAGTGTTAGTTAAGAAAGCAACCTAGCCACCTCCATGTGATAGTTCACTGGACAGAGATGACTTCCACTTGGACTACAGTAGGGAAGAAATTACTCTGTGATTTAAGGTCAAAGTATGACAACAGGAAATTTCTGCACGTTCTCTTCAAGTGCTATGCCACTACCCACGTTCCCTGGCAACAATACAGTTATTACAACAGTGGGTCTTTCAGACCAAAGTCTTTAAATGTTGTGTGTCTAACCTACAGGTGCTAATAGGCCAATCTTTTGTGGAGCCAGAGCTTCCGAGGCATGGCTGCTGCTTCGCGTGAAATTATTCCATGCATTTTCTCCTTTAGCTCTCTCCTGATCCCTTCAGTACTGCAGGAGAGATTTATAGGGCTGTCTGAACACCTGAGACAGACTTCCAGTCCAGGAGAACAATGAGGCAGTAAATTCAGTGTTGCCAGCTTCAGCAATCACTGAACATGAACACGTGCTGGTGTCACATCTCTAGGCTGGCACAGGGAAGGCCTGCCCAAAATCAATGCTTTATATTCAGTAGCGTAATTCATTAGTTCTGCCCTCATTAAACCAATTAGTTCCAACCATTAATCCTACGAATATCACAGGTTCAGCCATTCAACCATGGCAAGTGTCAATCAGTGTCAGTCCTTTCTGACAAAGTCAGCGAGGCTTTCAAACATCTGAGGGCTTTGCCTGCACTGAGAGCAAATACTGTACTCAGATGAATAAAGCATTCATGATGCCAGACAGTGAGATTTTAAGGACTACAGGAAACAACTTCCCACTTAAAAAGGAAGAGGATGTGGTGCAGCTTTCCTTAGCAGGTTCGATAAATTAAGCTCTAAAATAAACACAAAAGCAGATGGAATATCTCCTTGATAGAATTCTAAGAGTCATAGAAAGGCTTGAATTGGAAAGGACCTTTAAAGGTCATTTATTTCCAACCCCTTGCCGTGGGCAGCGTTGCTACCCACCAGCTCAGGCTCCAGTGATGGGGCACCCACAGCTCTTTGGGCAGCCCATGCCAGGGCCTCACCACTCTGTGAGTAAAGAACTTCTTAGTATCTAGTTCTCTCCTCTTTGACGAGCAACGGTCCCAAGACAAACTGCTGGGGGACACCACTTGTCAACAGCCTCCACCTGGACATACAGCCATTGACCACAACCCTCTGGCTGCAACCATCCAACCAATTTCTTATCCACTGTATAGTCTTCCCTTCAAATCTATCTTTCTAATTTAGAGAAAAGAATCGATGTGAGATCATATCAAAGGTCTTGACACAATCGTAGAATGGCTTGGGTTGGAAGGGGCTGCTTCCATTTAAATGGAACACCATGGTGAAAACTGGGCTGTAGTAGGCTAGCTTCAGATAAACAGTCAAGATAACAGGCAGCTGGACAGTAAAGAGCACTGATGACAGAAAGCATTAGCTACTGCTGCAAAGCTGTAGGCAAGTGAGTTTGGGTACTGCTGCTTCCAAATCCCAGTAACTCTTCAGGGAGAAATTAAATTACTGATCATACAAGGCCTGCCACCCAACCCAAACCCACGTGATCTTATATGCACCTTTTCCTGCACCTTCAGAGTGTTAACTGAATGTAAAAAAGGAATCACATAGTCAGGTAACTGTACAAGCAAACAGCTCAAGACTGTGCAGATGAGAACCCAGGGCTCAGTCACAGCAGGGACAGTTGATAGCACACAATGGCAATAATCAGCAGGTACACTGCTAGCTGCAAGGTACCACAGCAATCACGTTACCTTTCTTCGCCTGTCTTCCTCTGCGTATTTCTCTGCATTCTTCACCATGTTCTCAATTTCATCTTTGCTGAGGCCACCAGAAGACTGGATAACAACTGCATTAGAGAAGTAACGTTAATAAATAATGCACTCTCATCTTTCAGGAAAGGACAATATCATTTCCCAAGCCCTGGCGATGGCAGAACTTGCTCTGGGACTCTGCACAAGTGAAGATCCCACGGACAGTACAAAGATAGACAGCCTCTGAAGTGGCAGCAAAGCTGCCATAAGATGAAAGCCTGACATCTTACATCCATGCTCCCCAGCTCTGCTAGACACTTCCTCCTGTCCACTGTTTTGCACGTCACCTTGTCTGTTCTCCAGTTACTCCTTCTGGAAAGTGAACACGTACAACAAGCCGTTGAACCAAAGGGGCATTCAGCAGGTTAAAAAAACCCAAAACCCCAGAAAAACAGAACTAAAAAATCCAAAAAGAATCACTTTATTAAAGCAAAGATTCTTTTTGCTGTTGGAAAGCAGCTCAGGCTATAGGAGATAATATTCCTACCCAGCCACCTCCTCATGCTGCCCTTACTAAGTGAGCATGGAATGATTCTACAGGTTGGTTCCCAGAAGTTCCTTACTCTTCTCCATTTGCATAGAGCATAGTCTAGACATAAGTTTCACTGGGAAAGAGTCGACTAACATCCTGAGTATTGCAAAAAACAAGAAAACAGATACACCAAGACCCAATGTCTCCTATACAGTATTTGGCAATGGTATAAAACCCTAAACAAGGACACATACATGGCCTTTGGATACAGATGCAGGATAAGGAATTCAGCTTTCTAATTAGAACCACAGTGCATATAGATAGGCAGCTAAAAAAATATCAGGAGACATTTACTGAGAGCTAGAAGGCTGCCGCACATGGAGAAATCTACAAGGAAATCAGAGTAAGACAAAGGATGTTTTTGGAAACAAATTTATGCCACAACCAAGTAACATGATTAAGAACAACAGATGCCATCACAGTGCCAATAGAGTTAACTGAATTCTTCTTAACCAGAGCATGCATTTGATCCCAAGTCATTTCCTCCAAGAAACTACTGTTGTAGGGCAGTATAGAGCCTCCCTAGTCAGAGGTACAAAAGAGATCTATTTTGTATCAGGGGAATCTATAAATGCTTCAAATTAATTTTCCTAAGCCCACAACAGGGCTTTAGAAAAAGTCAAGCACGTCATTAATTACCCTAAAACACTGGGCCTAACACTCCACTGCGCTCAGAGTGCAACATGCTGGCAGCTTCAAGTCGCCAAGCCCCCTGCCATTTAGAGATGTTTCCAGCCTAAATAAACAGGAATGAGGTGGTTACTCAAGATACCTGCTGCTTCGTATTGAATTTGTCTGAATTTCAAGATATTTTTGCAAAAACGTAACGAGAAACAAAACAGAGTCCCAGCACAGCACTGGTCTATTTGATTTCTCCCCTAAAAGCTGGCACCTCCACGCAAGCAGCCTCTGCAGCCTGTGTTAGCAGAGAGCACTCTGGGAGGAGCAGTGTGCCTAAGAGCACAGCACAGGAACAAGGTGCAGGATTCCCAAACACCAATCTCTGTCCCTTCAGGGCATGGAATACTGCTTGCTCCACACCTCTCCCCAACCCCACACAGCACCCCAGAGCACTTACTCTGCTGTTCACGCCCGGTGCCTTTGTCCTTGGCTGACACATGAACGATACCATTAGCATCAATGTCAAAAGTGACCTCAATCTGGGGCACCCCACGTGGTGCTGGAGGAATCCCAACCTGAGAACAACAAGTGCTTAGTCATTAGCTCCCATGCAGACAAGGGCTCAGGGTGCGAGGCTCCAATGTTGGGCCCACCATCTCGGTGATCTGCCAGTTAAATCAAATATTAACCAAGCCTCAGACTGAGCCCTTCAAATACATCACAACGTGATGCCAACAGTGTATCAGTATATTGACAGATTTAACCAGGTACAGATTTCTACCAAGGACAACCGCACACAAAAAAAACGTAGTCCCCACGTTTGGCTTGGAGCTGGCACAGCCTCAGCTTTGATGCTGAACACGCCACTCCTCCCCTCCAGGACAAAGCAGAATGCTCTGCTTCCTCAGTTCTGCACAAATGGACTCTACTGACCACCTCTGAGGCTACGATACTAAAACAGTGTCAGACAGTTCAGGTTCCTTTAGAAGTACAAAAGAAAGGCAAACCTCTTCTTTTTGGGCTCTTCCCAGCAGCAGCAAGTTTGGACAGCTGCACCTGCCAAACTCTGCTGACGCTGACTAACTCCACTTCGGGGCAGGGAGCTGGTTAGTCAGCCACATGCCACACATGTGAATCACCAGAGCACAACTGTTCTCCAGCAAGTTGGGCAGTTCCACAGGCACTTGTAGAAAAGCAGTACAGGGCTGGAAATGAGCTGCCCTGGGGACTGAACTAGTGTGGAGACTGATTTGACAAAGTCTTGTCTTTGCAACAGCATAGTAAGGCCAGCACTCAGACTATCTGCTACATGGGTCCAGCACTGCAGAGTTCTTTAGCTCCTTGTGCCCAGAACTGCAGACAGCTCTCCAAGGTGACTGAATCTAGCCCTAAACCTACAGTAGGCACTGCATCACCTAACACTGCTCAGGAACTTTGAGTTCCATCTTAAAGACTGCCACTGAAAAGCTGTCCAGCATTTACATGCAGGCTTTATATTCATAGACTGCATTTATCTTTTTAAATATTACAAATAGGGTCAAACATCTTACGTAGGATAACTCACTCCCAACACTGCCTTGAGGGGTAACCTGACACAGAAAAAGCTTTGACCTTCTCAAAGGTCGACTTTAAGGTCATGAATATTGAGTAGCCAACATACCAAGGTGAACTGTCCAAGAAGTTTGTTGTCACTAGCCATCTCTCTCTCCCCCTGGCACACTTTTATCTCCACCTGAGTCTGCCCATCGGCAGCTGTAGAAAACACCTGTGGAAAACAAACAAAATTACTGGGAAATTATGAACAAGAATCAGTTCATGCATTGCATCTTCCTGTTCCTTAAAAAGCTCTGACTAGACAAAGCACCATGACAAGCAACAGCCAAGTTTGCTGGCATTTCACCTTAAATGCATTTGAACCGGCAAAAGCTGGCAATGCCACACCAGCAGCAGGCTCCAGTGGCTGGCAGCCAGCCACATTACCAAAACATTTCCTCCTGAAGCAGTAAGGCTCCTGTCCCAACCCCATGCCCCAGAGAGAATAAGCGTTATCAGTAAAAGCACACGCCAGTAGATCCAGACAAGGCAAAGTGAGAGAAAGGATCACACCCAAGTCTACTAGGGGCCTACAGCAGGGGAAAACATCTGAAAAAAAAAACATTTCCAAGGCACACAGACCAAGAAAGGTAGTCTTAAACAGGTGTGGTGCTCAATTACAGGTGTCCACACAATTCTTCAGAATGATGTGTTGACAGTTACATCATGGCACACACACTGCAATCCTGACCAGGCCACAAACATCCTGGGACAGATCGACATACATTAAGTTATTCTCCTCTTTTGAACATACTAATAAGTAAGTGATACTTGGTGGCTGACACAATCTTGACTTCTAAGCTTCTTCTCCTTGCCAGCTGAGGAGAGGACTAACTACTGAGATGCTCCCAACAGCCCTCACTAAGCACTGAGACCTTCACAACTCCCCCCTGCATCTGGACACAGCCAATTTGTACCTGGCTCTTCTTAGTTGGTATGGTGGTATTCCTGTTGATGAGCTTTGTGAAGACGCCTCCCAGTGTCTCGATCCCCAAGGAGAGGGGAGTCACATCCAGCAGCAGCACGTCGGTAACATCACCAGCTAACACACCGCCTTGGATAGCTGCACCAATAGCAACAGCTTCATCAGGATTCACTGCTTTGCTAGGAGCACGGCCAAACAAATCCTGCACAGTCTGCTGCACCTGAATGGGGTGAAAGCACAGCTCATATGGAGAGCAAACCATCACTGCACAGTGCTGCGGTCACACAAACACTCCAGCCCTGGCCAAAGCTCTGTATCTTTATGTTCCTGCTGCCATGTAACCCACTGGCATAAGAGAAAGACTAAGCTTCAGGCTTGTGATTGCTCCCTAATTCCTTGTCCTCCATGTATCCTGCTGACTGCACTCATTTCAGTCTAGAAATCCTTTTCTCAGAAGGTTTTCTCGCAGTCAACTTTGCCAGCTGCACACCAGCCTGAGCAGCCACCTACGTCGGTCCTTTCACACAGCCCAGCCACACTCAGAATGGATCACTGCATGCTTATCAAGCTGAGGGCTGCTCCCCTGGAACTCGTACAAGCTGACACTGGACAGAATGCAGCTGTCAAGGACAGCACAACTGCTGAGACAGAGCACGAGGAAGGTCAAAAACTCAGAGCACAAGGACAGTTCATCTCGTTTGCATGTGACAAAAAAAAAAAAAAAATGAAAAAGAAAAAAGCAAAATAAAAAAGCTCTTTAGTTAATGGGCTGTTTCCCCAGAGAGGCAGAGCGGCCATGTCAGCAGACAGTTTGAGCTGCGCCATTACCTTTTCACTCCTCTGCCCCCTCGGAATGATGGGCTCACAATTGCAACAGATTTACTGCTTAAGTATCCAGAAGGGAATGCAGTAAGGTGTCCACAATGGAGCCACAGCTCAGCAGTTCATTTCCCTCCCTTACAGAGAAGCCTGTGGGACCTGGTTCCTGTTCACAGCTCCCCCTCTCCCTGCAAGGGCTCATCAAGCAAACATCTGCACAGGTGAGCATCACGTGCCTGGGAAACTGCACCGTAAGCAAACATCCAACACCTTTGCCTGTAAGCCAAGAGACATTTGTAGGCAGCGTTCACTACAGAGGAAGACACTCAATGCATAAGCATATACCTAACTGCAAGTCTTACCCCGCCGGTAGCATGTTTTACAGCACAAGAGAACCATTATATCTAACCACCCATGTTATGTTTCCTGGAGCACTGGCCACGTGAGTGCTTCAAAGAAGGCAAGCTCCCTCCTAGCAGGGGTGACGCAAGCAACAACACACGAGAGAACACTCTGTGCTATGCACAACTGATGTCAGAGCCAGAGCTGCAACTCTGACTTCATGCACTCAGCAAGGTATATTTAACCTCAAAGCTGTAAGGACAGGGAGCTATCAACAAGAGGGGAGAAATAAAAATAGTAACTAAAAAAAAAAGTAACTACTGTCTCCATCTCCTAAATGATACATAATGTTTCAGGAAGGGCTTCCCCACTTCCAGAAGCCTTTTCTCACTTTATACATAGTTAACCATTCTTCTTTTCCCAGCTGGAACAGCTGGGGATTTGGGAAGGTGTAGCACAGTTGCTCCACTTGAACTTTGGCCAGAGCAGCAGCTTCTGCTTATCTTGTCCCTCAGGCTTCCCTGCCTGGGTGACCTTCCACACTTACTAACACCACCTCCAGCCACCAGCCTCATTTAACATTTCAGGGAGGGGAGGAAAAAAAAAAATTTAAAAAGGCAACCAAAAAACTCTACAATCAATCCCAAGCAGGACCACATACAATGCTCTATCCTAGCAAGGATAGGTAAGTCACAAATGGTAACATCAAAACAAATAGGCCAAGCCCAGCAGCTCCTATGGAATGAGATTTTTGGTGATCTCTGCAGAAAAGCATAAGCTGCATCTCTGAAGACAGCAGCGTCCATATGTGTTCAGCACTGACATCAAAGGAGCTACACAGAAGTCTGCACTGCTCTAACAAAAATGGTACATTACCAGAAAACACCTCATCTGCAAGACCGGGCATGTCAGCAGAGCAAGCCTGTAGGTTTACTGGTGCTTATCACCAGAACACCAGGGCCAGGTACTAGGTAACAAGAGTTCAGAACAGCTGATTAAATATGCTGGACAACAGCCAGCACAGCCTCAAGTAAGTAGGCACTGCACACAACCAGCAGGTAACAGAACAGTTCTGCTCGTGCAGTTTTTTCACAGCTAGCTGCAAGTGCTCTACAAAGGTGAAGGCAAAGATTCCCAGGAAGTTACTGTCATTGAAGCGCACCTTTTTCACACACTGAATTCCATGAGAGAAAACACTCTGTACATCTCAATAACACTGCTTATGTTCAGTCAACAACAGAAAATCAAGCTGAGTTTTCAACTCCTGATACCTCCCACTTGTCTTTTTAAACTGCAGCTTAGCTACAGCCTCCAGATCCAAGCTGGGCTGCAGGAGAAAGAGAGCCCCTTGCCACCTCTTTCACATGACCACTCAGCACATCTGCTCCCGGGGGTCTTGAGCTGCTGGAGCTTTGAGGTTACTAGATTCCAACTTCTCTGCTGCAGAGCACCCTCAGCAGTGAGCACTGAGTAGCTGTGCCTGGAACAGGGACATATCTCATACCTTTGGCATTCTGGTCATGCCACCGACGAGGATGACTTCACCAATGTCACTCTTGCTGACTTCAGCATCCTGCATGGCTTTCTGGCATGGTGCTACTGTCCTTTTGATCAGATCAGCTACAATGCCCTCAAACTGTGAGCGACTCAGCTTCATGTTCAAGTGCTTTGGTCCAGAGGCATCCATAGTGAGGTATGGCAAGTTGATATCCGTCTGCAGCACAAAAATATGGTGAAAGAACAGCAATGGAAAGCAAGGCAGCTCCACACAGGTTTCAGATCAAACTACAGGTTCTCTTCCATCTGTGCTGAAGCTCTGTGTACCTGTTCACTCTAGAGTACAGTCTCTAAACGGCAGCAGGTATGTTTGTATTTTACATTTCAGACAAGAGATAGGAAATATTATTACATGTTTCATAGTTAAAACTGTTAAGTACAAATTTTAATAGTCTGTGTTACTTTGAGGCCTTTTTTTGTTAAGAACAAATGTGTTCTTGTTCTTCATAGCTTGTGCAACACTGGCTTATGCACAAGTTGTCAGTGTTATAAAAGGAAGTAACAAAGATGAAAGCATCTTTGCACTAAAGGCTGTAAGCACCAGTATTTAATTTCTATCACAGCTAGGAAGTAAGAACTGAAATATTTAAAAAGTTAAGGTTGTAACTCCTTCCCTTCAAACAACACAAAAGACTTGGCCAAACAACTACCTAACATTTCACAGAAGGTAAGCTCCTTAGAAGAAGGTAACATGATTGTTTTTCAGATGTGAACAGCTTGTCTGACATCCAGTTCAGATCATCCTCATCCATCATCAGTTCATCCTATTTAACACAAAGTTCATCAGTGCCAGGGGCCAACAATCCCTGTTTGTTATGGTCATTTGTGCATGATCTTACAAATTTG
The DNA here is from genome assembly GCA_013396635.1 of Penelope pileata. Lineage (NCBI taxonomy): Eukaryota > Metazoa > Chordata > Aves > Galliformes > Cracidae > Penelope > Penelope pileata. The sequence goes on along the minus strand of WBMW01003919.1, from coordinate 978,911 downwards.
CATCTTTAATTTAAAATCAAACCTTATACTGAAACCACTTTGTTCAAGTGCTGAGTCATGATGACATCCAAAGACACTACAAATCAAAGCAATTAAAAACACTGAAGTCTTAAATTCTAGAGATTAAGTTTACAAAAAAAAAAAAAGAACTAAATCCACACTACTGGCTGGAGGTGAGCATTTACTTTGTAAATAGCATGGCTCAGAAATACTAGGGAGAACAGGCCCAAAAGGAAGCTATTTTTCCTTTGGCACTGAAAAGTTGGAGAATTCAGTTTTTCCCGGTATGAACAGACTGTATGTGCCAGCTCTTGAGCCTGCTAAAACAGAGCCTGCTATGTCTCTGGCAGAACTATGCATCCATTGTGACCAGCCTGAACTCCTCGCTAGGAGCTCCCCACTGGCCAACAAATAGACCACCATCAAAAAAAAAAATATTCAGAAGCCAGAAATTGGCAGAGTCCCCATTTCAATTACTATATAATTGACCTTAATTTCACTCAGGCAAGACTACTACACCCCCAGCTTGCTGCTTTCTCCAGTTACTCAGTAGCGAATAAAGAACGTGCTCAAATACATTAAGATACAAAACGGGTGAAAGCAGCATATAGGCTGCTAATTGTCTAGACAACCCCTCTGCAGGCAAGTAAGATTCTTTACAGAAATTGTTTCTCATTATTAGTTCAGTGGTGTGAATAGCACTACAAGGTTTTGGAGCTGCTCACACAAAGCCCTAAGTACTTCCAGTACCAGTTGCAGCTAAACTCCCTATTGCTCTTTGTACTTTTGAAATGTTAAGTTGGGAACAAAGTCGCATTCTCTCCAAAATGAGAAAGCATGGTACCAGAACACAAGCAAAATCTGGCATCTGCTATCACTCTCCACTTTCAACAACTGATTTTGCTCCTAAATACTCAGACTATCCTGCCGAAGAACTTTTAGTCAAGTGGCCTCAGTTTAACTGAACAGAAGTTTTTTCTGACAGCACTAAGAGCAGCTACTTCAGAATTTTGGAAACAAACAAAAAAAAAAAATGTAGAACAGTCCAGTAAAACATCTTGATACTCTGCTTTGAACGCAGCCACGTACCTGCACAGATGAAGAAAGCTCACACTTTGCTTTCTCTGATGCTTCTCTCACCCTCTGAAGGGCCATGTTGTCTTTAGTCAAGTCAACACCTGTCTAAGCAACAAAAAATGTAAGTTAGCAGACTATTAGCTAGTCACAGAGAGATTTTCATCATTGCAGTTCACCATTTTAATCACTCTTGACTACAAAAATTTTTGTGTAAATACAGCCTGATATATATATATTTCGACTTCCCCAACTTCTGGCAAACATCTCCAGTATTTCAAAAACATCTGCTAGCCCTCTCTGCTCTGGAAGTGATTATACAGCAAGTTACTGATAAAAGCTTTGAAAAGCTGCTGCATCACAAAATATAAAGGCAGGGATTAGCCATGGAGTTGGAATTACACTGTAGTTTCCCACAGCCAACAGTGTACTGTATACATTTGTGCTGACACATTCAATCAGTCCACAGATTCTTATTAGTAAAAGTAAGCAGATTACACATAGGATAGTCAGAGAATCACAGAATGGTAGGAGTTGGAAGGGACCTCTGGAAATCCCCCACTCCAATCCCCCTGCTAAAGCAGGTTCCTTACAGCAGGTTGCACAGGAAAGTGTCCAGGCACGTTTCAAATATCTCCAGAGGAGACTCCACCACCCCTCCGAGCAGCTGTTCCACTGCTCTGTCACCCTCACAGTAAGTTCATACGTTCAGATGGAACTTCCTGTGTTCCAGTTTATGCCCATTGCCCCTGGTCACCACCAAAAAGAGCCTGGCCCCATCTACTTGACACCTGCCCTTTAGGTATTTATAAGCATTGGTAAGGTCCCCTCTCAGTCTTCTCTTCTCCAGACTGAACAGTCCTGCTACACTAGAAGAAAAAAAAGCAGAAGTCCTGCTATCTCATCTGTGTTCCAGGAGAGGAAGATTCAGCCTCAAGAAAATACACAGAAGAACTGGAAGTCAGACTAACAGGCATCTTGAATGCTTTTAAATCTCCACTATGCCACAGATCCCAAACAAAGTTCTAATAATTGAAGAAAATTCCCATCCTTCCATACAAGTTAAGGGAAGTTAAAAGACAAGGCAACACAAGGTTGAATTCTGATGAGATGTCTTACCTCTCTCTTGAACTCTTTAACAATATACTGCAGCAAAGCCTGGTCAAAATCTTCTCCACCTAAGAAGGTGTCACCATTGGTTGACTTCACCTCAAAGACTCCCTTCTGGATTTCCAAAATGGAAATATCAAAAGTGCCACCACCCAAGTCGTAGACTGCAATGCTACAAGAACAGATGCAGGAAAACATTACTTTCCAGACAAAGCTGTGCAGCTCAAAAGTCATTCTCAACAGGAAAGAAACATGCAGAATTCATAGAATCATAGAAACACAGGGATGAAAAGGACCTACAATCATGTTGCTGTCCACAAAAGTTACAAATCTTCTTTAAAGATAACAATCAAAGGATTACAGCATGCACATTGAGTGCACTGAGTCTGGGTGGAAGTTTTTGCTGCAGGACATGTTACCCAGTGATGGTGCATCACCCTGTCAGTTATTGCAGAGGGCAGTTCCTTCTTCAAAAAAAAAAAAAAAAAAAAGGCACACTGACAAAGGCAAGGACACTGGAGCCATCAGAAATATGTTCTACAGCATGTGAGGCTTTCACAGCACTATAATCCCCACCACAAATACAAAATCAGTAATAATAATTTCATTTGCACTTACATGACCACCCCTGACAGCAGTAGAAGGCTGAACACAGCCACAAAAGGTAGAAACTGGATACCAAGCACCAAACCTCAGTGCACTTCCTATGACACCCTTATGCACCACTGGTGACAGCTTCTCACCCAGCTGTCCCAAACCACACTTATCACTGCTATCAGCAGTGATAATTAATTGTAATTAAATTGACACTCAGCTTTGATAATTCAATTGTAGCTGCAAGTTACGAACTTTCTTATCAAGTAGAGTTAACATCGAATACAGGTGACATTACACAGCACTGATTCACTTCTGAGTGTCTACTTTGGCAGAATTACAACCAGTGATTAAGAAAAAAAGAATTAAAAGACGCGTGTACAAAGCAATTGCAGCATGCTTATTTACTGGAGGGTAAGCGTTATGGACAGGCACTCACATTTTGTCTTCAGACTTGTCCAGACCATAGGCAAGAGCAGCTGCTGTTGGTTCATTAATCACTCTCAAAACATTCAAGCCAGAGATCTGCCCAGCATCTTTTGTAGCCTGATGTGGGGGTGGGGGAAGAAAAAAAGAGGAAAAAACACTGAGAACTGAAACTAAATACAGCTTATAAGCCTGAAAATCTTAAAGCTTGCTGAATACCTGTCTCTGAGAATCATTGAAATAAGCAGGAACTGTAATCACAGCATTCTTTGCTGAATGTCCCAGGTAGTTTTCTGGAGGAAAGAGAGACAAACTGAGTTATCTTTAAAGTAAAAAAGAATACCACCATTACCACTTAGTCGGAAATCATCTTCCTGAACTAAGACAGGTTTCCTGCTCAAGAACCTGCTGCTCTCTGGGAAAATGCAGAGGGAGCTTTGCAGAAACCATTACATGGAGTAGTTCATGGACTTCTAACAGCAGTGCACCTTTGCACTTCAATCAGTAACTGGATGCCACTAGCGAATGAGAATTTGAACTCAACTTGTCTTTTTAGCATGCAAGGCTGAGGTTTTTTCTGTTTCTTTGGAATGTTCAGCCTGCAAAGCACTTACAACTTACTCATTTCTGTCCTGATCATATAGCCTGTTGTAGGTAACATTTACACCGTATAAAAAACATACACACGTTTACATGTATTTGAAACAATAAGTTAGAGAAATACAAATTACATCCTAATTTAAGGGTGTAATTTTCTCTCTCAAAAAAAACCGCAAAGAATTGGATGCCATGAAATGCAGATCTAGATCTGCTAAAAAAAAATAAGAACATGCATGATCCAGTGAGAACGCACAAGCAGGAGTTATACCTATGCATTAACCCTGAACAGACCTTACACACTGCACTATTCTGAATTACTTGCAAAGCCAGATCAATCCTTATTTGAATTAATTCAGCATCCAAGGAAAAAGCCAGACTTAGAGGAAGCAGCTCCCTGCTCAATGCAGAGGAACGAGGTGCTCTGAACACAGGAAGTCAGACTGACCACATCTGGATCCTCATGCACCATGTATTTGTTTACTCTTGGCAACTTCATTAAGTGTCCAGGCACTAACATTGGGGAAAAAAAATATTTTGGGATGAAGCTTCAGCAACAGGCTTCATCCAGCCCTTCGAACACTTAATAGTGAAAGAACAATGCTTTCCAAACCAGACTGCGGAAGACAGCTACTGTTATTACAGGCAGTTACACCAGTAAACATATTAGAAATTGAAAAGGGAAAAGGAAAAAAAAAATAATCTCCAGGTGAATGAGTTTTTCTCTCCAGTGAAGATCCAAAGTCACCACAGGCTAAGAAGCTGTTCCTCCAGCCAGCACATCAGGTCCCTTGAGAATTCCCTCTCACTGCACTTCTGGTCACTGGGTAAGAACCAAGCCACCCCAAAACCCTGGCTGCCACAGCCCATGCTGAGTTGCAGTCTGGGATGCACAAGGAAAAGGAGATACCCCCCTTCTGAAATAAGGGTGCTGCATTCAATTAAACTAAAGTTTGGTGTTCTCTTTTGATACGAAGACATTTTAAGTAAAGCACTAATATCTTGCCAAAGATCCCAGACTGAAGTAGAGACACTGACCCTCCGTGAGGCTTCCTAGCAGCCCACCACCAAACCCTTCCACAATGTGCTCCACAGAACAACTTGCTATGCAAGAATTCCAATGCCAAAAGAGTTTATGGCTGCAGCACATCCAGTTACCACTGCCCAGCACGGGGCTCACACTTGTGTTTATGCACGGCAAAGATCAAAAGGTACCAACCTGCGGTTTCCTTCATCTTCATTAGTACAAAGGCACCAATCTGGCTTGGAGAATAGAGTTTTCCATGGGCCTCTACCCAGGCATCACCGTTGGAGGCACGGACAATTTTAAATGGAACATTCTTACTGAAAAAATACAACAAAAGAAAACAATGCCACATAGAATTTCTGTATCAGCACGAAGCCCTCGCAATAAGCACCATCAGAACAACACGAGTTCTGGACAAAGAACACCAAGAATTTCCAACAGCAGCCTCAGGTCCAGAGAGTCTGAGAAGTACCAATATACGTCTGCTCCTACATTCAGCTACATCATTTCATCAGAAGCCTTAGGTATGATCATACGCCACCGACTGTAAATATTCTCAAGGATGCGAAGTCTCCTTCAGTAGGTGCTGACTGCTCAGCGCAGTATTAACACGGCTCCCATGGAGAACACCTAAATGGTGTTCCATTTGACTACTTCTCTGAAAACCTTAAAACAGAAATACAGCGTGGCCCTCAGAAAACAAGCATTGGAACTTTGAGACAGAGGCCCATCACCCAAACGAGGGCTACACTTTAAAACAGAACAGGTCACATTATACAGCATTGCATTCTGTGCTTGTTCTGCTGCAGGTGGAATTGCTCCCCACCCTCACTTACATGTCCTTCTTCACTTCAGAGTCATCGAAGCGCCGCCCGATGAGACGCTTGGTGGCGTAGAAGGTGTTGTGAGGATTCGTGACCGCCTGCCGCTTTGCTGGCATTCCAACCAAGCGCTCGCCATCGGCCGTGAACGCCACGACTGACGGCGTTGTCCTGGCACCTTCAGAGTTTTCCAGCACCTACATGAAAATCACAACAGGACACCATCAAAAAACATTGTCTCTGAAAACACTGATTTGGACTGATATTTATTTTCGACTTACTTTGGCTTGTTTTCCTTCCATGACAGCCACACAGGAATTTGTTGTGCCCAGATCAATTCCAATAACGGCACCCTTAATTGCTTCTGAGCTGCAAAGCATAATACAGGAAAATAACACTATTACTAAAGGAAGGTAACTAGCTAGACAGCAACAACCCTGCTGGTCTGAAGACAGGATGAACTCATCTTTCACCAGACACTGAAGCAAACCCACGTTCTGTTCCAGACCACACAGTGTTCTCTGACTCCTACACTGGATTTTAACCTCCTGGCTCTCTATTCAAACAGATCACATACAGCTAAATCTCTGCTTATTTAAACATACAAAACACTGTTCTTCACCAGTAAAATCTTGACAATGTGTCTTCTCAACATCCATTAAGATTTAGATACAAAACAAATTGCAACCAACTCTGGCCCTCCTCACATGAAGTTTCCTGGACTTGTTTTGGGCTACTTTCGATTTTCACAGTCAAACTTGTTTGAAAGCAACCACCTGGAGTTGAGATGTTAATGATAAATTGGATCATTTCATTTATTACTGCTTAGCATGAAGAGAAGAATACATAAACACTACAAAATTAACAAAGCTCATGCAAAATCCTCCGAGACAGAGTGAAAAACAACCATCATTTTGATTCCAAAGGGCAATAAATTCATTCTGAAAAATGGTAGTGATTCTGACACAAGGCAAATCTGAACCTCTCCCTTCTTTCTAGAAAACATGCATTACTGCTTTCCAGGCTAGAGAGAACCTCCACTCAGTTTTGCTTTGTAAACAAAGCCATGTTCTGGGACACTGAAAGCATGTTGAAGGCAGAGCTGTTCGTTAGCAGGACATCACCTTCTCACTCCCTAAAGCGTTTGGTTGCTCTAACCCTGCTGTAACCCTGCTTCACATCAACAGCAGTGATCCTGACAACAAGCAACTGCTTGGTTTCTTTGTACTGACCTGAGCTGGGCAGTTTTCCTAACACAGATTTCCCACTCTGTCCTGAATCAGCACTGGACACAAAACGTTTGACTGAGTTACACAACTACTGTCCTTTTTTCATTACCTTGTAACACGATAAAACAAGTGATTAAAACGCACAAGCTGCTTGAAATAAACTTTATCTGTAGTGAAATGGAGGCACTCATCACTCAGGTTTCACACCACTGTAAAAAACTTAAAGGGACATATTGGGGTGTGGGGTTTTTTTCAGTCAAACAAATGTCAACAATCTACATTTTGTGCGTTCTAGAAGTCCCTCTGGGAAAAAAAGAAAAGGAAAGAGGTAAAGCTGCAGCCTCTTAACAGCAGCAGGCATCAGTTCTGGCACCATCTCTGTCTCCAGGAATCAGGTGGCCCCAGGACAGCAGCAGGAACAAGCACCAGGCCTGCAGACACAGAGAAGTGAGGAAGTACTTACGCATATTTTCGGCTGGATGCTGCCCTGAGGACGTTCTGACTGAGCCCATTCCAGAACGTCTGTAAAACAGAGATGCTCTGATGAAGGTTTACTCGCAGCATTAAGAGATCTCCAGCCCAGGACTTTCACAGGAGGACAACTTCTGAAGCAACACAGCCCTAGCACAACACTGGGGCTCTTTTAAAATCTTAAATCTGTGGGTTTTAAAATCCTAAGTGCAAACCAAGCAAGAATTTGAGGAAGTTACTCTTTGTCACACAAACACAGCAGTGTCCTTACTCCTGTCACACCCCACTGCTGCCCGGTACCGGAGCGGGGCCACCCCCCCACACACAAAGCGCCCTCTGAACACGCCACGGGTTAAGCTGACAGAAATGGCTCCGTTAACCCCGAGCCCTCAGCTCGCACCCAGCAGCGCCGGATAAACATTAACTCCGCTTCTCGAGGCCTCGTGTCTGCCCAGCGGCAAATGATCTCCCTGAGGGCCGCGGCCTTCGCTCGCCACCAGCGGCCCTCCGCCGTACCCCCGCGGGCCCCTCCGCGCACCCAGGCCCCGCTGCGGCCCTCTTCCCGCACCTAGGCCCCGCCCGGGCCCCCCAACCCTCCGGGCCCTCTCAGGCCCCGCGCGCGCACCTGCGCGAGCCCGGGGGCGGCGGGCACGGGGCCGCCGCGCGGCATCAGCAGGGAGAGGCGCGCAGCGGCGCGGCTGGCGCTGAGCATGGCGGTGGGCGGCAGGGCGAGCGGCGAGGGACCGGCTGCGTACGGCGCCGCGGCTCTTCTGGAAGCCTCCACCCACGTGGGCTGCGGGGGGGGGAAGCTAGCGCCGAAGGACCCTCGGCGCGGGCTGCCCGTGAGGTCGCCTGCTTCTTCCACACGACGTCGGAGCGCTGCTTTGGGGCCAACGCCCGAGTACGGCTGCGTGCCACCGGCGGAAGTCCTGAGTAAGCCCACGAGTTCTGCCGGCAGGCAGAGACGGAGGAGCGGGCGCCGATGTGGCCCGCTGCACACCGGCACAGCCGCGGGCAACCCGGGTCCTGCACGCGGCCGCGCACTCAAGGTCGGACAGGATAAGCGCAGGGCGATTGCCGCGGCCTTGCGTCAGGGCCCGAGGTGCGCATGCGCAGTTCTGTCAGCGGAGCCGCATGCGCGCGGGAGCGCGTGCCTGCGCCGCCCTACTGCGGCTGCGCGAGCGGGGCCGCTTGGAGCCGTGCCGAACCGAGCTGTGCGCGCAGGCGCGATGGCAGTGCCGGGGTTGCGGCGCGCGCGCACCCGGGGGCGTGAGGCGGCGCGGGGCCGCGCGCACTGCGCAGCGGGGGAAAGGTCCGGGGAGAGCTCCGGACCGCGAGCGGCAGTTCGGGTTGGTCTCATTCACACAGGGCGCTGCTGCAGCCGCCCTGGGGCCCCGCAGGCCGTGCAGGCCCCGCTCGCGCTCCTCGCTCAGTGCTTGCCCCGGGGCACGGCGGAGGGGCCGGACAGTGTCTGTCAGTCTGTCCATCCGTCAGTCTGTCCCTCTGTCTGTCAGGGGAGCTGCGGGATCAGGAACAGCCTCAGGCCCTACGGACATCCGCAGTGTAACAGCCAGGACAGCACGCAGCCCTGAGGGCTCACGGAGCGCTTCTGCAGAGGCGGGCAGCCCCAGTCACCCGCCGCCATGCCAGGGAGGATGGGTGTCAGCCGCTGCCGTGCCAGGCAGGGGCAGCAGACAGCCGTGCTAGCGCTGCTCGCAGACTGCTCAGTGCATCAGGAGCCTGGGAGAATGACAGCTTAATTCACACTGCTGACAGCTCCCGAGCATTGGCAGGGCTGCAATTAATGCACAGACTTGCTTATGTGCAGCTGCGGGAGCTCTCTGCACTGCTGCTCCATGCTCCCCTTTCCTCCCAGGCTGCCCAGCCTCGCAGGGAGCAAGCTTCACCTCGCTGCCAACAGTGCAACAGGCAGATATGTTGCAGCAGCCTCTGCAGGGCTGGCAGAAACAAGAGGAAATCCTGCTGCTCTGAAGGTCTAAATTCCCCATGGGGCTGAGGGCGATGCGGTTCCCCTCCGATGAGCTGTGGTTGGGGCCAGGCCCTGGCTGCCCGCAGCATGGTGTGCAGAGGGGCTGCCCACAGGGACCCAACTAATTGCCCTCCTGCTGTACACGAGGTGGCTTTGAAGCACGGCCGGGGCTGGTCTCGCAGCGGGGCAGCCCTATGCAGCACAGACATCCCATCGTTGTGGCTGTCCCCACTCTGCCAAGATCAGCAGCCCAGCATCTGTTGGGCTCCGGCAGGAGCAGAACATGGCTGGAGCTGGTTTCCTAAGGAGCTTCAAGCCACTTGGCCGTGTTTGTCAGCTCCTCGGGCATCTGTCTGAAAAATGTCACTGCAACAGGCAAAACACAGGGAGGTCGCACCCCTTCTCAGAGGGAGAAGCAGTTCTGAGGCGTCTGTCAGCACCAAGGCAGGCCCGGAGCATGGCGGCATGACAAGGCCTGTGGGGAGCTCCTGTTAGCTTCCCCACGTCCATTCCTTCCTGTCAGCAGAGACTGAGGCTGCTTCCTCTCCCCACTTCCTACATGGAGTCACCCTGAGCGAGGGAGGCCTGGCTTGAGGTGCCTCGGTATGGGGAAGCCTGGGAGGCAGCTGTCAGAAAGCCACACTTCTATCACTTTCCTGCGTGCTGACATGGAGTCTGATGGAACAGCACGGATTGGTGGGACGCAGGTGCAAGAGGAGAAAGTCGTGTTTGAATTTGAGGTTATCCTCATGTGTCTAATGAAGGGCTGGCTCCAGTGTGGTGAGAAGAGGGCAAAAATAAGGCCTCCCAGCTGCAGGGGTTTGCTGCTGGGTTTGGGTATTTAACAGTTCACATGCACTGATGTAGGAATGAACCACCATGCTTGCTTAGCTTTCATCTCGGGGGGCTGCAGCAGGGGTGTTGGGGTCTGGGGTGGGCATTCAGCACAGAGCTGCTCGGCACCACGGCATCCTTCCAGGTTCTCTGCTCTCCTCCTGTGGTGCCAGGGGGGCTGGCAACAGGCAGCATCCCACAGAGCATCATAAAATAGTTCGGGAAGTAACACAGAGGCAACAAAACCAGCAGACAGACACAAAGGCTGCCCGCGAGCCTGCCAGCAGCTCACCAGCCCCTCTTCTTGCAGTGCTTGTAGCTGAGACCTGTCACTCAGCCAAGGACGCAGGCGACCAGAGGGAGCAGCAAACCACATCTCACCCCTGCACGACTGCAGCTGCCGTAATAAGGATACGAGGTGCCTCCAGGAACCATAATAATGAGGGCAATTAGCATGTTACAAACGAAAACTTCCAAACGCTGTACTCTGCAGAATTTTTTCACCCTGATCTGAAGAAGCTGAGGTACAAGGAGCGGTTTCAGGGAGGGCAAAGCAGCTCTGGGGGCTGGGTGTCTGTGCTGCTGCGAGGATGGGCTGGGCTGAAGGTTACCCTAAGCCGTGCCACACCGGGGTGGTGGGAGGGTGAGTGGGGCTGAGGCAGCAGGGGAAGCCCCTGGGGTAAGGTACTTTGCTTTGTGCTCACCTTGGCACGAGCCTGCCCTTTGCTCCCAGCGTGAGACCGAGGGTCCATCCTCTCTATGTTGCTGTCCCTCCTGACCTCCCCAGCCTCTCTGCTTCTTTTGCCCTCCTTGCTTTTTGCAGAGCCACATTTTTAGATTTGTAACAGCTGTGGGATAAATTTTTAGTTGTGTAACAGCTCCTGGCCATCACGTGGCTCCAAGGCCCTTTACACCTCCTGTGACCGTGCTGTCCCCTCCTGCACCAGCTCCTGGTGCTGCCTGTCACCCGCTGCCCTTTCACGACACCAGTTTAACCTGCTCCCTGAGTTTGTGTCCGCCAGCCCAGAGCCATTGCTTTCCCTCCCTGGTACATCCGAGAGGACACAGAACTCCCAGCCAGCACGTGAGTGAGTCCTCAGGCAGTGTCTTTTAAGAATGCAGGTTTTTTTTTCCTTCTGAAAGTGGTATAAATCACTCCACTGATACATACTTACTATTCCCTTGTCATTTCCTAAATGTGTCCTCTCCTTTGTAAGCTACAAGCCTCCTGCAGCTCTGCTTTGCTTTGTGCTGGCTGAATGAAGTGGGGGGAGAAGACCCTTCCCCAGCTGGCAGGGCTGTGCTGGGAGGCTCCTGCCGGAGCAGCCAAGGCCAGGTATAGCCTGCCATTTATTTTATGCCCACAGTTATGACAATTTCATTTTGAAATCAGCCCCATGAGAAGCGTGAAACAAATGGGGAACATTTGGAGGAGAAAAATTCCTGATTTCGGTTTAAGAGAGAATTCACTCATTCTCTGCTACCTTGGTAATGTGACAATGAGAGGGAAAAAAATAAAAAGCCCCTCACATTCCTGACTCCCTCCTCTCCAGTAGCACCAAGACGCATTTTGAAGAGCTACAGTGCAGGTTTTTACTGCAGAAATAAACAGTGAATGTGTTCCCCCCAAGCAGCAGAACAAGGATATACCCAGGCAGCCTCCAGCCTCATCCCCTCGCCTTCTATTGCCATTGCCCAGCCTGACCTCCCCATCGCTGTGAGGAGCCAAAGCGCTTGGCACAGCACAGCCAGCCCCTTCATTCCCAAAGGGGGACCTGTCCCACACCACCTCTTCTCCATCTCAAGAAGCTTCCCTAACCCTCCTTATCTCTGACAGCAGTGCTCAGTCCCAGCGCCTCTCCTCTCTGCCACCCCTATGGGCACAGCCCCACTGCAGCCCCCCTAGCAGCAAAACCCCTGGGTGCCCCCACTGCCAGGCAGTGCTGCTGCCAGCCAGGTCTGCAGAGCTGGTGTTCACAGAACAGGGAGGGGAGATGCTGCCTTCAATGTGAGGTTATAGGGGACCACGGAATGGAGTAACCACAGGGGAGAAATCCCCATTCATGGCAGCCAGTTTGACACCAGGGGTGAGGGACACTGAGCTGGGAGAGCAGCACGGCACCCAGGAGCTCAGCACCATCCCAGCATTGTTCCCAGCTGTGTTGCCTGCAAGGCTCAGTACCAGCCCCACAGCCTCCTCCTCGTGGGTCCTGGCAGGCTGCAGAGCCAGACAGGGACCTCGGCAGCAGGAGGGCTCCCTGCCCCTTTGCTTTGGCCAGGCTGCCTTCCCCAGCTCAGCTCTCCAAGCCAGTTCCCTGCATGGATGATAACAGTGCAGGGTAGGCACAAGCAGTCTGGCCAGGCATGGGAGAGGCTTAAATTGATTTAAGTAGCGTTGCAGCCAGTTACAAACCCAAAGCCTCCACATGTGTTCTTCTCCCAGAGAAGCCAGAACCCCTGCGTGTAATTAGCAAGAAGCTGCAGAGCTCAGGGGCCAGCACAGGCTGTGCTGTGCTCTGACCTGCCTGTCTCTGTTCATGTCCTTTCATTCAGAAGGACATGGACCCAGCAAGGATGCAGGGGAGGTGCTGCCCATCTGGCTTAAATGTATCTGCACATGGCTGCCCCACTGTATAGCATGGGACACCACTGCATGGCAGGGGACATGCCATGGGCACAGGTCCAGGAGCCTGGGGACAGCAGTGAGAACCCTGCCTGGTGCATGGGACTGCTGCCCTTGGGTCGCTGCCCCAGCTTGTGCAGGCAAGGGCACACAGAGCCTACATTCACTAACTCGTGGTAGATCCGGGCTGAACTCCTTGGACCATGTTGCTCATTTCCAGCCCACCAGCTCTGCCTGTTTTCAAGTCTTTCCGCTGCTCTCCACGCCCAAAAGGAGTGAACCTAGCGGTACACTCGGCTCACGTGTTTTCTGCTTCAGCCCTTTCCCAAGGACTTCCACCCATAATTGCAGACAGGAGAACAAACGTGATAGAGCTGCTCCTTGAAACCAGCAACCTGCATCCTGAAGTGAGGAAGATCAAAGAAGGACACCAGGAAGGGTGAGGAGAAATACAAGCAATGAGCTCGCCACCGAGCGCGTGCTTTCCGGAGGCATCTGGGTGCTTCCTTTCCCCGTGCTTTTTGGAGGGAGGGCATCGTTTAGCACATTGATTCACATGACCTTCACCATTAATCTCTACAAAGCCCTTTTTTCCTCCGAGGAAGCAGGTGATTTTAGCCACCACATCGTTCAGCGGCTTTGAAGATACCCAACTCAAAGACCTAGTTATTCTGCCTATTTTTCCCTTACAGACCTCAGCAGCGAGAGCACATAAATTGTGTGTCATAGCTGCCTTTTCATCTGTCCCAGGAGTTATAGACTGCACACATAAGACAATTCATGTTCCTCTGCATAATGAGGTGAGTTTTATAAATCATAAATCTTCACTTAATATGCAGGTGGTGTTTGCTGCCAGGTTTAGGAAAACTGATGCGGTTGCCAAGTTCATGAATGTCATAAATCATTCATGCTAAGGTAGTCTGCAATTGCTCAGTCCTCTGAGACAGACCAATTTCAAGGTGGTTGTTTAACACGCGAACGCGATCTTCATTGATTGTTTATACAAATATATGTTTTCATTAACTTTTTCCTTCTCCATTTTTTTCTTTTTTGGGTGCCAGCTGTGATGCCTTGAGGAGTCCCCGGCCCTGGCTTCTTTCCATTTTCCAAATTCCATCAGAAATCCATTAACCAATGAGTAAAAATCCATGGATTTGTAATGGAGAGAGCCTCCTAATGCTCAGAAAACACATCCTGGATGTCTCAATAAATCCCAGTGCATGCGATTAAAATAAACCAGAGCGAGAGAGCACACCTCAATTCTTCACAGGGTCGTTGTGAACCTACAGGATTTTCCACAAAATCACCGTTAATTAAAGGTGTGCTGGTCCCAGCAGGGTATTCGCCTCCGCTCGAACCGTAGCTGCCGTGCACACGAGGGAACGCCGCGCTGCGTGGCTCAGCCCCTGTGCCCAGCTTGCAGGGTGCTGCACAGCCCCTGGGACACGCAGGATTAGTGGGGAGTCCCCAGAAAGGAGGCATTCCTCTGGGAGCTGTGGTTGTCAGCAGAGTGGAAAATGCGTGCTGTGAAGGAAGAGGGAGAGTGGCTCAGCAAATGCGGACCTGGCAGGAGATCACCAGTCCCAGGTGTCCCCAGGGCTCTCAGCTCCTGCTCCTTGTGCCTTTCTCTCCCACCAGCTGTTGGGCTTTGCATTTTGCTTTCTCATTTTGCACAGCTGTTTTATTTCTGAGTTAGCCTCATGGTAAAACCTCTCTCCCATCTTGAAGTGTTTAGGGTCCTTTAGGGAGGGCTGCCACCTCCAGTGCAGAAATAGGACCTTGGATGAGCAAAGCCCTTCACTTCTCACTTGATGATATCTTGCAGAGATCCAAAATATCCACAGTACTGCTGGACAGAGTAGTAAATTAGGACATGTTTAGGCTCAGAGTCACCCAGCACTGCAGAGGGTCTGATGTTGGCATCCATATTAGTTTTGAAGGAAAACTGCATAGGTGAGAAAAGGCAGAAAATTTTGACTGCTGTTCCTATCTTCCATCATCCTTTCTTGGCATAATTAACCCATCACAAACAGTTCAGGAACAGAGTTCTCTCTCTTTTTTCCCCTGGGATCAGCCAGCAAGTGCTAAAGTTTCCCAAGTTCATTCCTTGTTCCAAATTATTCACCAAATAATTTCTCTTAATAACTCCTAAGCATCTTGTAAGCCAACTAGAACTGGACAACTGAGTAGAGTGGTTGGATTTGGCCAGATATGGAGGTCTTCTCTCTTGATTCAATGAGCACGAAATACAGGAAAGGCTCCCAGGGAAAACCAGGGACCTCCCACAAGCCCTCTCCAGCACCTGGTTTGGATCTCAAGCTGCCCAGAGCTTCCTGCAGCTCCGGTGTTATTCTTCGTGGTCCTCAGTACAGGATGAGAGTTGTGAAAATGCCTCATTCTGATGGCCATTTCTGCCTTAAGCTGATTCCCTGGGATGTTAATGCAAACCCAGCACTGGGTACTAATGCCATCAGAGGAAGCACACCAGCTCCCATGGAGGTTCCCACCTGCAAGGTGCCCTGCAGAGAAGCACCTTTCCAGCAAGAACAGCAGCTGATGCTTCAATAGTTTGGGGCAAAGCTAAAACAACAACAAATCCTGGACGCTCCAGGATCTTTCCAGCCAAATCTCCCTTGGATGGCAGCATAGGCAATGCCAAGCACTGAAGTGTTTGTGTTCCTGGGGCCAACTAAGCTAGCTCTGAATTGTACCTCTGGGTGCTTTCTCCTCGTGGTGCCATTGAGCCCATGCCAACTCCATATCAGGGTGAGCATAGGGGATGGCATGCTCAAGACTGAAAATTCAGCCCTGGTGGCTAAGTCTTAAAAAAGAAAATCTAATCTTGATGGCTCAGTGGAAGAACAGCCTGAGACTGACCTGACTTCATGGGAAAGCCCATCCTGCAAAGGGAGAGTGCTGCAAAGGGAGCCTGGGTGCCAGACAGCCAACACCAAGAGCCTTGCAAGCACAATTTGAGCTCGCCAAAATCCGTCAATGGCAAAATACTGAATGACCCAATTTATTCTGGTTTGCAAGGGAAGACGCTCTGGGAACTGTTTCAATAAGGACCCGGTGGGGTGCTGTGTTTGAGCCCTGTGCTATGGTTAATAGGGAGCTGCATTTTTGTCCTTCACATGCTGAGCTGAAATAAATAGCCCAGACTTTTTGGGGAGCTGCACGTGCTCAGCAGGGCATGGCGGCTCCTCCGGGGCCCGGCACACGGCAGGACGCGGGCTGTGACGAGAGCCAGCAGCACGCAGCAGCGCTTCTCCCCTCCCTCTCCTTCCTTTTGTGCACGTCCTACTTCTTCAAAGCTCCTGACCACCCCGGCTTGCTTTTTTTTTTTTCCCCCTCTCCTTTCTCCAAAAAGTGTGGCATTATCACCATCCACAAAACTGCCAAACTCTCCTTTGCTTTTCCCTGCAGGGCTGCTGTTCAATTAAAACCTTCCCTTGAAGTTTTAACTTTCACCTCCCTTAATTGCAGCTCCTTTCCCAGCCTCCTTCCCCTTGTTAACACAAGATCAAGCCACTGGTTAATGGAGCTTTGCAGCGGGCAGCAAAACCCAGGACCACATTGGGAGGGAGAAGGCTGCCAAATCTGGGCTGCTCACAGCCTGGGAGCAAAAGCCAGCAGAAAATCCAGGCTCTGGCACGGTCCTGCCCCGTGTGCATGCTCCATCAGTCAGCACTCGGGCTGCTTTGGCTTGGCTTTGATAAAGTTTTGGCTCAGCTTTGGCACAGTTTTGGCACAGCTTTGGCTCTGCTCGAGCCCAGGGCAGGGACCCCCAGGGGGTGATGGAGGCGAGCAGACACAGCAGGGCTGCTGCCCCTCCCCGAGCATCGCCGCCCCCAGACGTCTTAAAAGCAGGAGGTAAAAGTGGTGAGAGTGGAAATACAATGGCACGTCTTTAATTTCCCTTCTAATTTATGAGCAGGTGAGTCTCTCCCCTGCCAAGCTTTACTGCACAATGAGAAGAGGGTTAGAAACACTTCATAAAAACATTGAGCACTTCACAAATTCTGCAAGTCCTCCTCACGCAGGGAGCAGGATCATTTTCCCAAATTACCTCCTTTAAAAATGCAGTATGCATGCAAGCAAGGCAACCGCGCACCTTTGTTTTATACCCAACCTTGGGTAAGTTCAGAAGCCTCCCATTATAAATACACATACACAGAGACAGTTTTAAAAGCTGCTCATTGGTGAAAAGCCAATTTTCTTATAAAATAATGAATTGGAGGCTTTCGGGTTTGGGGAGGACAGTGGCTGCCACCCATGGCCCCTTGCTGACAGCCCAGGTCCAGCTCATCCAGAAATCCCCAAAATACTGCTAAGGAGGGGACAGACCCACCTCTAGCTGTGCCCACCACTGCATCTCCTCCTCCAGCCCCAGTGAACCTTGTAAATGCTTAAACAATCCTTACTGACTCACCTTTAAACCCTGAAGTACTGCTTTAAAATACTCCTGGGACTTCAAATGCAGATTTTATTTCTGGACTTGGAAGAGTTTAAAGATTTCTCATGTCACACGCTTTGATGCTGTTAAACGTTGCTGGTTTGTGGCATACAGTCTTCTAGAGTCGAGGGGAGAGGGCTGGGAGAAGTGGAGTGGAAGGAGCCTCCACCAGAGCCTGTGGGCTCAGCATGCAAACACGCACCAACAGCTCTGCGATAAATCCTGGAGAAGGCCCCCGCATATTTTCCATAGACAATAATTTTGATCAACAGACAGAAAATCACTTTTATAGGGGCTTTCAGGAGGATGCTCATCAGCGCGAGCCTCTCGCCGGGCTCTGAGGATGGCTGGGTGCAGGGCAGTGCTCTGGAGAGCTGACAGAAAGATGAGTTTTAGCCTTTACAGATCATTTAAATGCTCTAATGAGGTGCCTTAAGAGCACGAACGAGCAACCTGATAAAGCAGGATGAAAGCCCATCTCGGTGGCAGTGATTTTCCTGAAGACGCGTTTCATCTTTGGCTGCTGGAAGCATTGAGGTAAAAATTTATCGTGCGCCCTCCCCTAATAAAATGTGATGTTTTTACTGGAGTTTTTATCTAAATGTACGTTTAGCTTTGAATTATACCACGAGGCAGGCGCGAGCTCTGGTCGGGCCCATGACATGGAGCGTAAATCCCAGCTCTGCGACAACTGCCAGGAGCGCAGCCCGAGGGCATGGGGCTCCTGCGGGGCTCAGGGGGGCTGCACGAGGCCCGTGGGAGGGGATGGAGCCCCGGGCCCACCTGCTGCTGGCTGGAGGCAGCAGCACCGGGCACCCGGCATTGCTGCGTTGGCTCGGTGTGTTTTGCTGCCGCCCAACCTACCAGGCACATTGCTAAGCCACGTCCCTCAGTGCCATATCCACATGGCCCTCCAGCACCTCAGGGACAGGGACTCCACGCCCGTCCCAATGCCTGGCCACCCTCTTCATGAAGAAATTCTCCCTCATGTCCAACCTGAGTCTCCCCTGACATGAACTGAGGCCTCATGTCCTACCGCTCGCTGCATGAGCGAAGAGGCCTCGCTGCAGCCTCCTCCCAGGCAGCTGCGGGACATCCCATCACCCCAGCCAGCACCCTAAAACCCAGGGGTCATAGAATCATTGCATCGTAAAATGGCTTGGTTTGGAAGAGACCTTCAAGTTCATCTATTACCAACCCCCCACCTTGGGCTGGGTGCCCCCAGCTCAGGCTGCCCAGGGCCCGTCCATGGCCTTGGGCACCTCCAGGGATGGGACACCCACAGCTCTGGGCCCTGTGCCAGGGAAAGAGTTTCCTCCTCACATCTGACCTAAATGTCCCCTCTTTTAGTTCTAAAACATTCCCTCTTCTCCTATTGCTATCAGGCCAATTAAAAAGTCAGTCCCCCTCCTGCTTCTAAGCTCCCCTCCAGCCCTGTGTCCCCCGCAGCCCCAGCCCCCCTGGCTCTGCCAGGCATGGAGACACAGGGCCTGCAGGCCCCGGCCCCCAGCAGCGGGCTGGCAGGGCTCCTCAGCCAGCACGTCCTGCCCAGTGCCGGGGGCGGCACGTCAGCCCAGGGGGCAGCCACCACTGATGTGATTGAGCATAATGAGGCAGCAGGGCCGCAGGGAGCGGCACGGACAGCCCCGTTCCTGGGGAGTGGGCTGCACTGAGGAGATGGGGAGGTGACGGAGCGGTAGCAGATGGCGTCTCTCAAGGAGAACGCTAGGACAGCGATCACAAGACAAGAGGAGATCTGCTGGCCTGCTCTCAAGAATTGCTCTGAACAACCATGGGAAGCATGAACCTTGCAGGAGAGGAGCATGGAGGGGTGAGAGGTTTTGCCTCCAGTGGGCACAGTCTCTGCCCTGTGCCTTTCTGCATTTGCCCTGTGCTTGTTCACAGGGGCTCGGTCCCTGCATCCACCGAGGACATTGCAGCTTTGTTGCTGCGACCATTGGCGTTTGTCTTGCAAGATGTAGTGTTGACCAAGGCAAACGCACCCTTGGGTCAATACAGCTGCTATTTATATCTGCAGACCTTATTAGGAGTGCCAGATTGGGCTATAAGGCCCTGATTTACTGAAGCACTTAAGCCTGTGCCTAACTTTAAGTACACAAGCAGATCCACGGACTTCAGCAGTTTAAGGTTCGACATTTGTAAGTAACTTGCTGAACAAGGACCTACATTATTCATCCAAAAGTCCAGGTAATGCATTCTTAGGAAATAAGTGTAGCAAACGCTACAAATCCCTGCTGAAAGGGCATCCTAAACCCCTGGATGGATAGAGATTAGCTGGGATTGCTCAGTAAATAGCGTGCAGGAATAATATATACATATATATAAGCACACACATTTAACATCAGGCGGTGCAGATTCTGGCTGGCAGAAGGACAGGCTCTGCCTCTTGCAGGACGCCAGGCAGGGACGTGGCAGAGCAGCAGAGCAGCAAAGCAGCACAGTGCAGCACAGCCCTCCCCATAGCACAGCCATGCAGGGGACACCCCCACCCCATTTTGCAGAGCCCCCCATGGCGTGCAGAGCCCCAGTACCTGGGCAAGCCGAGTAGAGCCAGGCCAGGACAAGCCTAGGGACCATACCCACTGGGCAGCCACAGCATGGAGCAGTCACCCCAGAGCTGGGGCAGGAGCTGGGGGCTGAGCTTCATGCATCTCCCAGGCAAGGGGAGGTCCCCAGCAGGGCTGCTCCCAGCACACAGCACCCAAATGCGCACAGCAGGGCCACATCAGGTGCTGATGCCCTGAGCCTTTCAGCCCCATGAAGCCTCAGCTCTTTCCCACAGGAGGAGGAGAACATCCTGCTTGTGAGCTCCAACGTCACCTGGTCTGCTGGGCCACCCACTTGTCACTGGTGGGTGTCACCTCTGCTGCACGGCCCCCCCATCCTTCCTGCTGGGTACTCATGGGTGGCTGTGGGGCATGGCTATGGTGCGGTCACCCCCAGTAAAGCAGAAAAAAGTACATCATTGTGTTAAAGAAGGGCTCAGGGCTTTGTAGAGATGCTGCTGTTGTTCGTCAGAGCAGAAGGGGTTTATCTGACATGTAAAGCAGGGAGCAAACATTTGACTCTGGGATGGCTTTGGGGTGGTTCGGAGGGGAGCAGGAGGGGCAGGATGCATCCCACTGGCAGCACTGTGCTGCTTGCAGGGAGCTGAGGCACCGGGAGGGACGTGCCATTGGCACAGTATGGCTGGAGGTTCCTCTCCCCGCACCCACAACCATCACTGCTAGCTGTCGGCAGCACCCGCACAGCATTTGTGGGGAAAGCACTGTGTGTGCTTTGCTCCCAGGGTCCGGGAGGCGTCTGGAAAAATGAGCTAAAACGACGTGGTTTTGAGCCATTTCATAAAAAGTAATAGAGAATTATATCCCTGTTGCACAATTTCCCCAGAACTGGGGGGAAAAAAAAGAAATCTGTTGAAAGGATCTCATTCTGCATTCAGCCTTATGAGTAGCGGGAGAAATCCTCGCCGCATCCAAGCCCGTTTGTCAGTGCCCTCTGAGGTGCTCCATTCCCCATCTGGCATCTCCATGCCTCATGCCATGTCCACACATGGTCCCCCTGGCTTGTCCCTGCATGGGGCCACTTTGCTCCTCCTGCACTGGGGCTGGAGCTGGGGGGGATCTGAGCAGGAGAAACAGGGAGAGCCAAACGTTATGGATCCCTCAACCCCTGCTATTTGCCCCCATGTGCATTGCCAGTATTTTGTATTAAAATATATGCTGTTAAATTTATGCCTTAATATATATATGTGTGTAACGCGGCTGAGTTACGGTTGCTGTGGGAACTATAACTTTCTTTCTTCCAAGAGGCTGTTATGTGTCTTATTATGTTGTATCATCTGGAGGCTGGCTGCAAACAAGATTGCTGCTGCTAATCCTTCAGCACGAGGACTGCCTGCTTTCTCCTGCTCCATCCCAGGGACATCCCCAAGCCCTGCTCCCACAGCACCCACCCGAAGCCTCATCCTCAGCCCAGTGCAGCTCTCTGGGGGATGCAGCTTCACCCCTGTGCACAAGCACAGGGCAGCACCCAGAGGTGTCAGACCCCATTAAAAGCCGTGCCCAAAGCTGAGCTCTGCGTCCCCATCGCACGGGGGTGTTTGCTTTTTGGCTGCAGTGGCTGATGGAAGGCTGTGATGGGCCGTGGAGCAGGCTGAGTGGGTGGGAGGTGGCTGTAAAACAGCTCCGAGCCCCGCTCAGTGCCACATGGGAGCTATGGGCGAAGGACAGGCTCTGCTGCCCACGTCCTCTTAGTGAAACACAAATTGCTCATGAGAAATTGCTCCAGGCCATGGATGTCTGTGAGAAGCTGAATGGCCTGCTTATCAGTTAAATATTTATTCCTTTTCTCTCACTTTTTTTTTTTTTTTCCAGGATGCGCCTGTGCATGCAAGCTTTGTAATTTCCAGTCCTTGCCTGCTGCCCCCCAGGGCCCTCCCTGCTGGGTGGCAGCTGCTGGGCTGGGGATGCCCGACCCCGCGGGTGGGACGCCTTTGGCTTTGGACACGTTGGCTCACTGCCTAGCCAGGTGACTTCTAAAGTGACAGTCACGCAGAAGGTCACGTGGGATTTTGCCCACTTCAACCCATGTCCGAAAGGTCAGATGAAGCCCTGTCTCCCCCCAGCCCCACATTTTGCACACAAACAGGCCCACAGCCCATGGCTTTCTCCCTTCTGCACGTCCCCACTCCTGCATCCCTGCCCATGCATCTCTCCCCGCTCAGCCGTGAAACACGCTGATGGAAAAGTACCACAGAGAAATGGCAGAGATTTCCCTTCCATGGTACTGATATTTTAAGGTTATTTGTGCACTACCTGCACCAGGGTGGCTGTTGTTGCTGCAGCTCCCTTCCTTGCAGGGCAAAGTTCAGCAGCACGTGCTGGCAGGGCTGCATGGCCCTGCAGGAGGCTGCGTGGCAGCTGGAGCAGGGCAGACTCAGTGATCCTTGTGGGCTCCTTCCAACTCAGGATATATCCTCTGCCCTCCCCACCACCCTGGGCCAGACAGCATTGCTGTTTTTACTGGGGAAAACACAGCACTTGGGGTTTGCTTTGCAAAGTTTCCATCAGGAGGGGACTGTGGGGGGCATGGTGGCACTGGAGCTGTGCCAGCTTGCTCCTGCTCCCCTGGCTGCACCCCCAGCAGCCCTGCGTGCTGGCACTGCACTGTAGCTCACCATCTGCACTCCAGACAAGCTCCTTCCCACCCTTATCTCACTGCTTAGCTTGCAATCATGCTCAGCCTGTCTGCTCCGTGCAGTGCTGCTCCATCCTGCTTCCCGCTCCGCTTGCCTCTGCCCATCACCTGTGCACCTTCCTGCCCTCTCCACCTTGTTATTCCTTTTCTGTCTCCCCTCGCTTATGCTGTTTGTTACAATTTGGATTTCTGACATTCTGTTGGGTTTTATTTTTCCTGGCAACTGCTCTTCAGGGATTTCACTCGCATCATTCCAGCCCCAATCTGCACTGACAGCACAGTGGTTGTTCCTTTCATCCTGCCTGACCCTCCCCGGGCGCTGGCTCTGCTTCAGATTTCTCCGGCGTTGCTCAGGGACGGTGCTCTCTGACCTCACTCTAGATGTTTTTCTCCTCGTGCTGTGCGATTCTTTGCTCGTTTGGCCTTGGGCAAGCACGGGCAGAGCCCATTTTAGCATTTCTGGTCTGAGCTGCAATAACATCTCCAAGCATACCAGGAGCAGCCGCTGCCCACAGCATCACCCCAGGTCGATGCGCTCTGCATTTCACAGATCCCTGCACACCCTTGCCCACTGCTCCCAGGTGGGAGCACTCCGGTGTCAATGAGTCCCTCCATCCCGTGGGACCCTTCCATGGCCAGGTCCCACCAGCTGCTCATGTGTCGTGCCCAACCAGTGCCACCATTGTTCCCGTTAGTACAGAGTGCTTCAGCCACTGACGGAGGCCCTACCAGGAGCACGGCCACAGGTCCCTGTGCTGGGCTCTCCCTGTGCTCGGGTGCAGGCTGAGCTGCGGTGCTGTGCACGGAGCTGGAGGCTGCCGAGGGCAGCACGCAGGGAGGGAGCCAGCAGGAAGAACAAGATCAGGTACACAGACCTGCAGGGAGATACAGCACGACAGGCCTGAACAGAACAGCATGCTGCTGGCAGCTCCTGCGCTGCTGGGGAGAGGGATTTCTATCCAGCAGGAACGGCGTGTCCCAGATCCATTAGCACATCCCAGAGCTGTGCTTAGGCTCCCTGGAAAATGCTGGCTGGGAGGAAGCAGGCATGAAGCCTCCATTTGCAGTCACAGAGGTTGGGGGAATCAATCTCTTTAGAGGTCTTAGGAAATCTCACTCTGATGGGTTTAAATATTTACTGTGCTCCCGCACACCAGCACACAGAGCAGCAGAGCACACTTACACAGCAGCCAGCTGGTTTGGATGCTGGAAGCCTCCGAAGGAGCCTCTGCAGGTGCCGACAAACACCACCCCTGATATTGTTGTGATTTGCAGTTGCAGCAGCACGAGATGCTTTTAAGTTTGGGGAAAAAACAGAAACAAATCTTATGACTGCAGAGCATTCATATCCTCCGTGCTTGGGGCTGATAAGAGCAGGACCAGGGATGCCAGCATCTCCGCCAGCTGTGCCCACCGCCTCCCGCTGTGGGTATCAGTGACAGAAACACCCGCCTGGGACATGTCCTGTGCTCTTGGATGCCTCAGCCAAGAAAACTGGGAAGCAGAGATAATGCTCGTCCTGCTGTGCAGCTAATGGCATTGCCATCTTGGAGGCTCTAAAGTGGCCTGAGTGAGCATTAGGGGGCTTTGGGATCCATCACTTTTTCTCTCAGGCGTAACAGGAGGTAACATCTGTTTTTACTTTTTAAAGATGTCTCTGATGTCACCACTCACCTGCTTCAGAGAGAGCTTTTAACCCCTAAAAATCCAATGAAAGGCATTGGAAAGGAAACTTTTCTCCCCCTGCTATGGCCTCTCCAGAAGCGACCAACCTGCTTGCCCCACCAGCAGGGCAGGGGCTGCTCTGTTCTCCTACCAAAGCCCATCACAGTTACAGTGATCAGCCCCATCTGCAGCCCACAAACACCACAGCTGTTTGCAGCCTGGAGTCACCTGCAGCCAGAGAGCTGGGCACCCTAGCATCTGCCTCTGGTGGTGGAGATGCACAGGGACCTGCAGATCCATGGCTGGACTTGTGGGACTATTCGCAGTGACCCATGCTGCTGTAAAACCAAAAGTAAAGCTGACAAATCCCCCCGGGTGCTTGTTGGGCTCTGTTTTGGCTCGGTGTGACGCCAACAGGTCAGGTCTCGCTTCAGGTGTCCCCCAACGCAGTCCGGAACCTGTCTGTACCCTGAGAGGCAAGAACATTGCTGCAGAGCATAGAGAAAGTGCAAAGATTCGGAAGAGACGGCTGGTGATTTAGAGCCAGCCAGGATTCAGGACAGGATTCAGGCCCCCACAGAATCAACTGCTTTCCAAAAATCTGCTTGCTGTCTCTGTCCTGAAAAAACTGTGTCCTAAAACACAGGTGAAAATGGGGTTGGAGCAGCCCATGGCTGGAAGCATCTCCAGGGCCACCACCACGTTGTTCACCCCCATCCTAGTGCTGATGCCTCCACTGGTGGCACCCAGAGCGGTGGTGACACAGAGACACTGACAGCACGAGCCCATGGACCAGGGTGCCACAAAGCCACATCCTCTGTGATGCCCACAAACGTACCCCAAACCATGTAAAGGTGCCACAGCCACAAAACCCCCAGCAAAGCCAGGCTGCCAATGCCACTCCTGATTTCAAAGGGTACCTCCTGTTTGTTTGAAAGCCTGGAGACAAGAAGCAGGCAGAATGCAGCACTCTTGCTGGTAAGCACACCTGGATGTAGACTCAGCTGTACAAGATGCAGGACTGTACACGTGTCTGGCAGCTCTTCTGGGCACTGAGAAGCCCCCAGGAAGCCAGCTGGAAGTTTGCAGCCTTTGTTTCAAAGCTGGCTTGTTTATGAAAAGGATAAAAAGAAAGGAGCATGAAAAACCACATTCAGCCTGGCTCTTTCACTGGCACTAAAAAGGGGAGGAAAGAAAGGTGCACTGAAACCAGAGCTCTGCTGGAGCCCTTTCCTCTCCAATTACTGCTGCTTTCCTCCCTGTCTGGAGCCACAAGTACTAACAAAGCAGAAATAATTAGCAAATAAACACAGAGCTTTTTCAAAAACTCAGTTCAGGGGCAGATTAAAACTACACCAGCAAAAAGGACAGGAACATCAGGGTGATTCAAGCGTCCATGGACAGGTAGGGAAGCCCACACGGCTAGAGCCCTCCCAGCATCAGCCAAATTAGCAACCCAGCAGTGCTCCAGCCTCACCACAGGCAGACAGGACAGGCTGAGCCCCAAGACTCAGGCACGCAAGAGAGGAAGTAAAATGGACAGAGAAAGCTCAGGCTGAGGAACACAGCCACCTCCATTCCTACCAATCTTCCGTGCCCCAGTCAACCCCACCCCAATAAAAGCCCAGCAGCCCCTGTCCCCTCTCTCCTTGCCCCTCCCCACCTGGCCCCCCCAGCTGCAGCCACTCCTCTCATTGACTTTCCTTCCTGGAGGGCTGCTTGCGGACAGAGAGAGGCAATGGCTTTCCATTGCTGGAGTGAAAGAGCCAAGCTACTCGGTCCGTGTGCCAAGTGACCCGCTGAGGACAGAGCCTCAACCGAGTGCCGGTTGCTGTAAAGCTGTCACTCCTCTAACTTCCTGCCCAGGCTGAGGAGTAGGCAGAGAGCTCTTCACAAGACCTTGTTCCCGTTCTCAAAATCCACTGTAAGGCATTTATTCATCTCTTATAAAGAGCCAGAAATAATTAATCCAGGCGTAACGGTTTGTAGAAGCAGGATATTTTCGGTGCTTCAGTGCTGCGTGCTTTCCCCTGCTGGCTTTGGCAGAGGAGCTGCTGCAGCAAGGTCAGGCCACCAGGACTCCACGCGACACCAAGGGGCAGCTTGGGGTGGTGGCTGGGCGGCTTCAACGCTCGCCTGCTCCTATGAGCATCGAGTGCAGGGTGACAGAGTGCTTCACGTGGGACCAACACCCGGCGGGACAGGGCCTGACCCCTCCCTGCCCTCCCTGCTCCTGCCAAGAAGGACAGGAATGAGGCTGTCTTGTCCCAGCGCTGGGGCTTTCCAGGAAATATGCAGAAAAGAGATAGCTTCCTATGCTGATCTGAGAGCTCAGAGGTACTTGAAAATACAAAATAATTGCTGGAAAGAATTTGAAAATGATAGCTCCTTTTTCTGCCTGGTGTTACACTTCACTTCTCCTGATGGAGAGTTCAAGAGCCAGCTCTTTTTCCTCTTTTCATTAACTCCTATGGCTACATACATTTGAGAAGAGCTTCCATTAGTCACAGTTGCTTTCCTACTCATCCTTCACACCTCTCAGCGACGAGACCAGGCTAACTGGTACCCATCTGGATGATATTTCATCATGACAAGCATTTCCCTAAGTCCAGCTATGGTCTGAGCATCGCCGTGCCTGCACAGCATCACCTCTTTCCGAGAAGTCATGATTAGAGCAAGCTCAGAAAATAATGATTTGGGACAGCTGCCACGTATCAAACAAGCCCTCACTGTGACTCCAAGAAAACTCATGGACGTGAACACTTGGGAAACCTTCAGAGGAAACTGGAAACAAGGGGGAAAAGGCAACAAGACAAGCTGAGTCTTGGCAAAACCTGCTTGAGAAGCCCAATGTCCCATTGAGGATGTCTGGGGGCGACCCTTGCCCAGGAAGCAGCCCCAGGCTCCCCCATGGCATCCCTGGTTTGGGTACTTGACTGTCATCCCACCTCCGAGGAGTGAATAGATGCTGGGACTTCACTAACAGAACTGGCCACCTAGCCTCTGGGATGCTGTTTGCCACATTTTGTGCCAGCTTAACTGTGCTTTTGGGGAAATACCCAGTGACAAGGCGTGCTAGGGCCCTGTGCTTGCTGCAGGTTGCTGGCAGCTTACACCGGCAGGGAAAGGATTGTGGGGGCTTGGCCTCCACAGAGCCCCAGAGACACGATGTCCTTGCCAAGCACTGCGAGGTCCCTGTGGCAGCCTCCTTGCTGCTGGTGCTCCCTTGCAGGCTGATTTCCTCAGCGCAGGCACCGCTGCAGCCCCTCAGCTCTCTGCCCTGTGGGAAAGCAGAGCATCCCTGCAGCGGCCCCATCACGCTCACAGGAAACAAACACGGGCTGCAGTTAGGTGCTCACAGACCCAAAGCTCCGTAACAGCAAAATAACGTAACGCAGGGATTATCGCATCTTCTTGGAAGTCATCAGCACTTATCCCGTTAAAACAATTATGGCTGAGTGTTCTCAAAACCAGACCTGGTATTATCTTGCTTTTTAAGACAATTGCTCGAATCATCCCTTTAGTGACGCTTAATGGGGACAAGAGTCGATGAGCTCACCCTGGAATTTGTTCTGGACGCTGCCCTGAACCCATCCCTGCACCATTTTGTCTTGGTTCCTCTGACCCACGGGTGCAGGATGCCCTCTTGGTAGGTTTTGCACAGCTTTACATATCCCCGCAGAAAGTTTGGGAAGATGAACTGATCATTTTTCTTGCAAGTGCTTATTAAAATGTGAAAGGCACGATGATTGCCTGCCAGGTGCCCAATTACTGCTCCTGCCTGCAGCACAGAGGAGCAGTGAGAGCATCTGGCCAGGCAGGGTCAGACTGCACCAGGGCAGATCCCTGCTGGCTGGGGGATTGGAGCTCCCAGCAGGACACAGTGCTGCTGGGCTCCTCGTTCTCCTCCGGCCCACCCACGTGTGTGTCTGCCTGAGGGGCTGTCAGCCCTCAGGTGCCAAAGGAATGAGCAAGCTCAGGATGGAAATGAGGGGGATGTCTGCCAGATCCTGCAGTCCTTGCAGGGGGCTTTTCCGCAATGAAAAAGCTGTACCTGACCCAGGGAGGAGCCTGGCTGTGCTCATACTTGTGTAGGGCATCAGAAATTGGTTTCTGCCCCAGATCTTTGCCATTTTGTCATCCAGACACCCCTTGCCACCATGCTGCAGCTCAGGGGGCTGCTGGGCGAGGGCATGGGCTGGCCGGGGGAGGCCCACTGCCACTGAGAGATGGAGGCTCAGAATCTTTGCTGCCACCACCAGAACCAGCAGCCAACACCCTTTGCAGTCAGGAGAACATCTGCAAACAGGGTTCCTGTTTCTTCTCAGGCTCAGAGCATCTCCCAGCGCTGCCATGTCGGCCCCAGGCCCTGCTGCGCCCAAGGGAGCAGGAAGATCAGGCCTTGCCTTGGCTGTGCTCCTACCCTGCATGAGTGAGACAGCACAGAGCAGAGGCTGTGGTGCCCTCCGTCCATCCTCAGGACAGAGGAGCTGACTGAATGGTGGACACAGCCAGCACCATGCAGCGGGGCTACAAATGGGGCAGGAGGGGCCATGGCTTGGGGCTGGCATTTCCAGGCTGTTCTCCTGAGGCACTGCTGGTGCACGGGGCTGTCCTTCTGCGTGCAGGTGCCACCTGCTGCACTGTGCCAACCCAACAAGGAGGAGACCCCCACTGAGGTGATCCCAAGGTGATCCCAGGGTGATCCCGAGGGGAGGCCGCAGACCATGGCACAGAGGCTGCCTGGTAGAGGCCATCACAGCGTCACCTCAGGGCCCCTCTGCCCGAAGGGCCCTGGCCCCACACGCTGCTGGAGGTGGCCTGAAGGAGCTGGAGGGCCACAGGCCTGACTTCTGGGTTGAACATAGCCCAGGACAGCTATCAGACTGCTCCACCACCTCCTCTGTGGGCCTGGCACTGCAGTGGACCCTTCTCCTGCATGGTGGATTCCAGCACTGTCATTTCCTGGTGCATTTTCCTTTTTCTGGTGTGCTCCATAGCTGGATCCCTTCCTGGGCAATGCATGGGACACAAGGTTTGTCTCTCCCCGTTCAACTTCCAGACACTTCTCCCAGATCTGCTAACAGCCCCTGGTGAAGAGCTGCCTCCCACCCAGGTTTGCTGCAGTTTTTACATCTGCAGGTTTCTGTCTTTGCAGCCTCACAGGCATTGCCCTGTGCTGCACTTGTATCAATTTTGGAGGTGGTCATTAGTTGCAGTTGCGTGGGGAAGGCTGCTAGCTCAGCACTATTAGATTCATCGTGTGGTCAGTCTCGTAAAATAAGCTCTAAACTCATGCACCTTGCCTGGTCCTCCATTTATCAGATGGTTAAATCTATGCAGGACCCGTAGTCCTCCACCGTGTAACGATGTCGTCAGCCCTGCTGGAAATGGATGGAGTGACCTCTGCACTTCCACTGCTGGATGGGCTACTTCAGCCAAAATCCTCCTCCTCAGGAGTCCTGCAAACAGTATTTATTGTACATGTGGGGGAAATGCATCCAGCCCCATGCAATGTGAGCAGATGTGGGCTTTTGCCATTAAATATTCTTGTTTCGAGCTGGTGGCTTTCCTCTTTGCATCGTTGGGGTCTGAGCCATGCTTCTCTACCACGCTGCTGTCTACCACATTCCTGCATGGCAAACTTCTCCGTGGCTCCTAGGATCAGCTTACGTACAGCTTGTCTGAGCTGCAAGAGCAGTCCCACGTCTGTTGTCATCCTGTCGCTTTGGGTTTATTTTAGTTACGTCATGACCAATGTCTTTTAGCTACAGTTTTGCTTAGCTTTGTACAACTGCATGATTTCCCCTTCCATAAAAGAAGTCATATCATACAGACAGAAGTTCAGACAAACCTGTATAATTTAGGAACAGCTAATCAGCGGGAAAGGGAAGAGTGTAGCCCATTAGCAGGCATGAACCAGGCACTTATAAGAATAGTCCTGAATGAACCCAAAAGAGAAGGCTGGGGGAACTCCTACCAGCTGTGCTGTGCTCCTCCAGGCAAAGAACACGGCAACATGCATGGAAACGGGGCAGCATTACGGAGACAAATGAGCAAGTGACAGGAGTGTGGGGCACTCCTGGCACGTTCTGTTATCCTGACAGCTAGAAATGGCCTGATTTTAAAAATGTTTAGCTCAGTTTTTGTCCTAAGGAGCATAAATCTGTGTGATGATGATGACATCTGTCTCTGTGAGTACGTATGCAATGATGGGTCCCTCTGTCCACCCCTCCCCAAGCCAAGTTTTGACAGAGGGGGAGATTACTAACACAAACGTGCACGGTGACAGCGGATCTGAACAAACCAGAAATATTCCCAGAGCAGCCCCAAGGCCACCACAGCCCAGAGACAGCGCACGGTTCGCCGTGCTGCCTCAAATTGACAGCTCCTTGCAGAACACGATGGAAGCGCCTGCTAATGGCGGTGGGATTTGCAGGCCGTGGGATCTGGTGCAGCGGTAACGTGGCCCTGGGGGATGGCGGAGCCACGCAAAGGCAGCGAGGGACGTGTGAGCGGAGCTGCTCCCGCGCAGCTGCAGGATGCTGCAGGAGAGGAGGTGGGATGGAACGGGCAGCATCAAGTCAGTCTCTGCGTTTTCAATTGCAGGATCAGCTGGGGAGAAGAGTCCCTTGCTTAACTGTTGTGTTTGCTAACTGTGGAGGACGGAAGGAAGGCGCTGCGGTGTGTCGGTGCGCTCTTAAAGGAGTTGACATGGAGAACTCCCAGTAATTTCCTGTTCCATTCCCTCACTTCTTGTTTTCCAACTCTGAAATCTTATGATTTTGGAAACGTAATATAAAAAACGGAATGGCTCCCTTTAAAACAAAAGCTGGATCTCTTCCAAGTTTGGACAACTTTCAAAAGTTGGAATCCTTCGGTTACAAAAAAAAAAAAAAAAACACAGTCTGAGCAGTTCTAATGAGAGTCTCACAATTATGCTTTGCCGGCCACGTGGGATTTCTCTTTACAGGGGCTCAATTCATTGGGGAAATTAAGTTGCTTAAAAGTAGCGGGTTTTAATGAGAATGTTCTGCTGGCTGCTCTCTTTGCACGGTGGCTGGGACCTGCGGCGGGCGGTCCGGAGGCTGGGACAGGCTCCGTGCTCCATGGCCTTCAGCTCCACAGCAGCACGGCCGGTAACAAGGAGAAATTGTTTTAAAAAACCGTGTAAAGTCTTCAAAACTTCTCAAGTCAGCACTTGAAGAAATGCGAAACACGATGAATTAATGAGAAGCGGCGAATGAATCATTAAAACGGCATCACGGCGACGTGTTCCTTATCGCATCGCCCTTAATGTTCCCACAGTCGGAACAATTGATTAAGAGAAACACCGCAGTACACTAAGCATTGGAAACAGTTAAGAAGAAACAGAATTAGCAAAGTCTTACAGGAAAGGTCAATTATTTCTCCCAATTTATTGCTAACCTGACATCTGTAAACAAATCACTAGAGGAACTCCCCGAAGACCGCGCTCTGTCCAACAAGACATCCTAATTAATGAGGACGCGCTGCGCAAACACAAACAGGAGCAGGGAGGGATAAAACCCCAGCGGAACCGCAGGAAGGCCTGGCGTGAGCAGTTATCCACGCCGCTGCAGCAGATCGATACATAAGGAGCAGGTTCAGAATTTGCCGCCGGGTGAAGATGAATGATCTTTGTGGTTATCAGAGCTAAGATGGCAAAATAAATGAGTTCAGACAGGGCACGGTGAGATCAGCTCGGAAACGAAGGAGGGTCGTGGTCATTTCTCGCCCTTCGTGGCAGCGGAGTGGTGCTTTTCGGGTGCCGTGCCTGTATGGCATGCTCTGCTCTCGGATCCAGGGCACCTTGCTGTGCTCCAGCCTGCTGCAGTGCCTGGGAAGTGCTGCTGTGAGCTCCCAGATCCCAGGGCTGCATGCCTGCCTCTCCCGTGCCCCAGGAGCCGTGCATGGCACAGCTCTCCAGCAGCCAGAGCTGCCAGCGCCGGGCACCGCGCCCGCCCCAGAGCCCCCCGCGAGCAAAGCTGGGTCGTGGCAGCCACGGTGAGATTCCTCTTCATCAGCATCCCAACCATTAAATATGTACAGAGGCATCTGAGACCTAATTTATTTCTTTTGTGTTGCAAATTCCTTTTCTCATTGGCTTTTTTGAGCTGCTTATAATTAAGACCTTCAGACAGATCTCAGCATGGCTGGAAAGCAGCCACGCCGTTGTTATATCTGATCTGTTTAAAGTACACCCCCTCCCCTCTCCTAGTCAGCCATGAGATTCTTCTTTATTAATTCCAGTAATGATGTGATTTCCTTCTTTCTTAATGAGCAGAGTGACACTGCATTGAGTCACTGATGTGCAACTTGCTGTTTTTTCCCCTCCCTTTGGAAAGTTCTCAAAATATTTATAAATATTCAAAGGAACGGAGAAAGAAGAAATTAAAGTTGCATTGTGTTTATTTGGCTGCCACTCCCCCTGCTTTCTCATATGTGGGAACCGTAGTCCATCCCATTGTCAGGGCTGCTGGAAATCCCCATCCCGGAGAACCCCACAGCCACGGCACGGGCAATATGCCCCGAGGCAGGGCTGAAAGGAGTGGGGCTTCTGTGGGCTGAAGAACGCTGCTGGGAGCGCGGATGGACCAAATGGGCCTCCAGGTCCGACCCAGCTCTGCTCACGTGACATGAGGGACTCTGAGCATCTGGAGCAGACCTGGACCCTCAGCCCTCCAGACGCAAGCCCCAAAGTCCTGTTGTTCTGCAGGGCTGAGGGCACCCACGCCTAGGGCAGTGTGAGCCCCATGGCAAAAGAAGAGCTCCAGCGTGCTCCTGGGCTGGGAACTCTTCACAAAGGGGTTTTGCATCTCCATTTCCATGTGATACAACTGAATGGAAGTTCAGTTCCTGATCCAGCATCAGTCAGAGCTGGAAGCAGCAGATCACCACCTCCTGGCACCACCAGCACATTCCAGACTCCAGCATCTCCACACCGGGCTGTGCTCAGGCAGCCTCAGCACTCCCAGCTGCCAGCCTGGCCCCCGAGCATCCCCTTGCTCTGCCCCTAGCCCCTTCTGTAACCAGCTCCTCCAAAGCCCGTTGTTAGAAGCCCCTGTCCCTCCTCCACCATGGTGCAAGGAGTGACTCTCCCTCCAGATGGCTCTAAAGGTTAACAAGGAATTTATTCAGAATTACACACAACTCAGATTGTCTTTTTTTTTTCTTTTCCGCAAGGGAAAAAAAAAAACAACCACATAATTTCAAACCCACACAGGCAGCGCAGCCTTCCAAGGTGGCTCAGTTGCCATAGACGACCGCAGGCATCCGAGCTGTCACGCCGAGCCTGGTACGTGGTGGTGCTTGGCGTGACACGGGGGTGAGCTGCGCTTCCGTCCCCCCGCCCAGCACCACGCGGTGGGGATGAGCTGGCTGTGCATCCCGGGTGGGGGACAACCCTGCTGGGCCATGGCCAGTGGAGACACATGGCCTGACTGGCATCCGATCCATGGGACAGGATGGATTCCTCTGTAGGAGGCTGGTGACGGCCAACCCTACTGGGCTATGGCCAGTGGAGACACGTGGCCCGACTGGCATCTGATTCATGGGACAAGATAGGTTCCTCTGTGGGTTGCTGATAAATGGAGGAAGTGGGGATTTGGGGCAGAATCCCAGATCTGATGGTGTTTGGGCCAGTTCTGAGCACAGCTTCCTTGGGGCTGCTCTGTCCCCATTGCTCTGCTCCATCTCCAGCCTTGGGCAGCCCATGGGAACCCTGGAGCTCGTAGCCAAGCCATTCCTCTCTGCAGAAGCACATCCTGCAGAACCTCACTTGGGGCCAGCCAAGGGCTGCTCCATAGGGCAGTCCCACCACACCACCGTGATGTTGGGCCTCAGCTCTTAGGGACCAGGGCCACCAAAAACCTTCAGCTGAGTCTGGAAATCGCCTGGCCCATCTCTGGGCTCCAAGTGGGAAAGGGTAAAAGCAGAGGTTCATATTTTATGTTTTTCTAAGGCTGACACTAATGGAGCACCTCCTGCTGTACAGTCCATAGCAGATACAAGTGTGGTGGGAACAGTGATGTCGGTGTGGAAAAGTGCCAGCAGAAACACTGCACCAGAGCTGCAAGAACAGCCCACATTGATACCTCAAGCACAGAACCAACAGCAACAACACGGGTAACCCTCAGGACCAGCCTGGGGATGGGTGCTGCACGGGGTCTGGAGGCACAGCCCTCCATTGCAATGGGACCGACCTGGGCTTTCCAAGTGGTGAGAGACCACTGCCCGTTGGGCAGCATCCCCCAAGTCCCCGAGGGCTGTAACATGGATTTTACATGGATGGGGCTGGTTGACCAGCCTGCCACGAGCATATGCGGTGCTCACAGACAGCAGCCCATGGGGTCATCCCCGAGCAGCTCAGCCTACGCTCATACCTCCAGCCTCACAATCCTCCCCCAAAACTTCAATTAAACAAATCACCGCCAGGTTCCCAGCAATTTCCCTGGGCTTGTAGTGGGGATAAAGGTGAACAGAGAGGCTTGACTTGAGTTTGCAGAAGGAAAATCCATGCTCCCAGCTCTGCGAGGGCTCAAAGCACCGTCTGGTATGCTTAAGAGAAGCACTTCTGGAAAGACTGAACACTGCCATCCCTGCCACACAGCCTTATTGGTCAAGTGAAGCTGATGCCTGGGCTGCTTCAACAGAGGACGCTTCCCCATATGGACACCCCTGCGGGTGCCCGCTGCCAGACTCGGTGAGCCCAGGTCTCCCGGCCGCCGTGGGGACGGGCCCTCAGAACGGCCTCTGTGCTCGCCAGGATGCTTTAAAGCTGTTTGACAGAATCTGGATCACACATTGATGTGTCATCACTGGCCCGTTAAATCCTGCAGCCGAACGGGCGAGAACAGGAGGGAGAGCTAACGCAGAAGCTATAGTTAGTTATTATCAATAATAAGAGAAAGCGGCGCACACGCTACGTTAGGAATGTGCTCATAAAATGTGTTCCTGGGCTGTGCATTTGCAACATGTGTGGCTTCTTTTTTAGCACTGATGTGCAGCATAATCCAAAATCTGGCACCGTGGGTTTCTTCCCCCAAGCCTGTCCTGTTACCCAAATTGCTTTGGCTTAAAACATTAGTTCCTTTGGGCGTCTGTTATTCGCAGACCTCGCGATGCCAACTGAACAGCTTCCAGGAGCTCTGATGTCTCTCTTTTTATTTTATTTTTTTTTCAGTGCTGTGAATCACTTTATTCCATCCACCTTCTGGAACAATTCCCCGGGGAGCATTGATTTTGTACAGCATCTGCTTGAGCAGGAAAACCACGGCCACTCCTCCGCTGGAAGCATCCAATGGTCATCACAGACGCCTCCATCCCATGTGCCCATGATCCCCAGGGGCACAGTGAGCCCCTGGGGTTTGTCTGTCCCGGGGGTGGATGAGGGCCATCAGTCCCACAGGTGATGCTGTGCCCTGATCCTGCCTCACTCACAGGAAATGTTTCACTGAGAGAGTGGTGAGGCCCTGGCGCGAGGCCCAGAGAATTTTTGGGCATCCCATCCCTGGAGGTGCCCAAGGGCATGGATGTGTTCCTGGGCAGCCTGAGCTAGGGGGACACCCAGCCCACAGCAGGGGTGGAGCTATCTTTGAGGTCCCTTCCAACCCAATCCATTCTGGCATTGTATCATCCTCAGCAGAACATGTCAGCTTTGCACCGTAGGACCCTTCCCATGCCCCATTTGCATGGACATGATAAAACATGG
This sequence comes from Penelope pileata, assembly GCA_013396635.1. Taxonomy (NCBI): domain Eukaryota; kingdom Metazoa; phylum Chordata; class Aves; order Galliformes; family Cracidae; genus Penelope; species Penelope pileata. The sequence continues at coordinate 943,043 of WBMW01003919.1, read as the reverse complement.
CCCAACCACATCCACCACCTGGCAGCTTCGCTCAGCTCCTGCCCAGCTCTCTGCTCCATCCATCCCCAGGGACCAGCACTGTGTTGAAAGTCCCGTGTCACCGGGACTGCTCTGAGCCCATCCCACCCTGCCCACAGGGAGCACGGCAGCTGCAGCTGCTCCCCTTGCCCCACTTCTATGGGTCACAGGCTCCCTGCCAGCCCCATTTCCCCAAAACTTCTCTGTGTGGAGTCTCCATGGAGCAGAAGAGGGAGAGAAATGACAGCTTTTGTTGAAGGTTCCAAATTATTTAGGATATTAAGGACAAGGGGTGATGGTGAGAGATTGCAGGAGGACCTTACGGTGAGTGAGCGGCCAAGAAAATGACAGGGGAAATTCAGTGTGGATAAATAGTGATGCACATGGGAAAAAACATTCCCAAGTTCAGAAGGAAAATGATGGGCTCTGAGCTGACTATTAACTCTCGGGAACAAGATCTTGGGGTTATAATAGATAGTTTTCGGAAAAAACATCAGCTCATTTCTCAGCAGAGATCAAAAAAAAAAAATAATAAGAGCTCTTTGAATGTTAGGGATTACTCAGAGAAGAACAGAGAGCAAAACAGAAAAAAAAATCATGACACCACTCTACAAATCCCCCGTGCACCTGCCCACCATGAAGGGAACAGGGATGGAGCGGAGCCGGAGATGCTTCCATGGGAGTGGGAGGGATGATGTGCCGTGCTGAACGGGCTTTGGGCAGGGGTGTGGGGCGAGGGTGGTCCACTCCCCTGGGATCAGGGGTGGGCTGGGATTCCTGCCGCCCCCTCCTCGTGCTGGGATGGAGCTGATGGCCCCCATGGGTGATGCATGGCCCTGCTGGGAGCGCAGCGTGGGCGCTGGCAGGGGGTGGGAGCGGCTTGGCGGAACGGCGAGGGGTGGGTGCCAAAAAATAAGAAATAAAAATAAAGGAGGAAGATCTATCTTCACCTTCTGTTCTCGTAATTCTTCTGTGCTGGCAAATCGGGTGGGAGGAGGAAAGGGAGAACAGGCAGAAAATCCAGCCCACTGATGGTTATTGCGCTGGAGGAGGAAAGCGAGCGCTCTTGGAGCTAAACCCATCCGACACTGTGGGAAAGGTGCAGGGCCGAGCGCTGCTCCCAGCTGGGAGATGACAGCAGAAGGGCTGCCTCTGCCACAGCCACCTGCCCCCAGGCAGCCCTGCTCCTTCACCTGCCCCTTTCTCCAACACGCTCTGACGTCCCCGTGCAGCCCCTCCCCAGCACATTGTGCATTCTCAGTGAATGCAGTTCCTCTTTGCAAAGGGAACAAAAAATGGACCCTGCGCGTGCATACGAACAAATAGCTGCAAGGTGGCATTCTGCAGGGCGTGGAAACCTGCTGTTTGGGTGTGGTGGCTGCTGCCACCAGAGGCTGGGGTGCTGCATGGTGAATGAGACCGTCCTCACCATCACAGATTGCACTGAAATAGGTGTGGGGGTGCCCAGCATCACCCCATGACCTGTGTCAGGTACGGTGTGGCAGCACAGCGTGCTGTCCCACGGGTCCTCACCTCCAAGCCCAGCGCCCCATGGCTCCTTGCAAGGACAGAGCCATCCCACGAAGGAGCAGTGGCTCTGCAGCTCTGGAGGACGGGGATAACACCGACCTTCATTGGGTATGCATGACCCAACCAGGGATATTTATTGCGGGGCAGCCGTCTGCTCCCGGCACGGAGCTCGGACATCCGCAGAACACGGCTGCTCGCTCTGCCCTTCACGGGCAGCATCGTCCCTTCCCCAGCACCGCGGCGCTCCCAGGGCCCTGAGGAATCGTAGAGTCATAGAACAGCTTAGGCTGGAAGGGACCTTAAGGATCAGCTGGCTCCAACCCCTGCCGTGGGATGTCGGTCCCAAGGCGTGTGCCAACAGCCTGCAATCTGTTGGCATCCTTCTATGGGAACATTTCAATCCACTCTTTCCTTCCTCCAAATATCTTCTGCTTGTTTGTTTCTCTGTGGCTTCACAGGGATGTAGATGGGATTACGAATAAGGCACTGTGAGCCGAGCTGAATGTGTTACTTAATGAACTGTATGAAATATTAAACTGCGCCCGATACGAGGCATGGTGAATTCTGTAAGAAATAATATATTGCACTTGGGTAAGACTAAAGATAATCAAAAATAATGAATGAATTTAGAGTCGGGACACACAGAGCTTAGAGAAGTTGAGTTTTGTTCATCGTGAGCCTGAATTATATGTGACTGCTGTTCAGGGCAGGTTTCTCTGCTGCATTTTCTCCTGTTGTGAATGACATTATTGTATTTTTCCATTTAACATAAATCCATTTTTCGGAAGGCTGCTCCCACCCGAATGGCATTGGCAGATCCCATTAATCATGGTGCTCTCAATCACTCAGAATTATTTAGAGTCTCTTCTGCGTGTCTCTGGCTCTTTCCCCATTTCTGATTAATCTTAAACTAAACCAACTAAATAAATAAAGCTGCAAGGATCCAAAAACCATCCCTCTGAAGATCTTATTTAAGAAAGAAACATCTTGACAGCCTGGGAGCTGGTCCCAAGCAGATTGGGAAATTCCTGCTCCCAGAGATTTCGAGAGGAGGGAGGACATTTTTGGTCCAAAACAGGGGCTCCGAAGCCCCTTGGGCAGGAGCTCACTGGGCCTCAGCCTCCTCCATTTTGGGATCCTTCCTCTTGGGTGTGCCTCATTTGGTCCTGAACCTCTCCGATGCCCACGGGAGCAGAGCTATCCCTGCATGGGGCATGGAGATGGGTCGGCTTTGGGGCTCTACCATGGATTTGTGTGCCAGGGACGGGTGCCAAACTGAGCTGAGCTACTGCCTGAGCACCACTGCCCTGCCAGCTCTGTGCCCCTCAGTTCCCAGGTGGTGACTGCCATGGCCGTGCCACCCTCCTACCTGCCCGCAGTGCCCCAGCAGTGCCCCAGCTGTGCCTCGGCTGTGCCCCAGCTGTGCCTCGGCTGTGCCAGCTCTGGGGCTTCTCCAGCAGAACCTCGGCACCGCCCCGGGGCACCTGCACGTGGAAAGGTGCTGCTGCTTTACAGCTACAGCAGAGGTGGTGAAAAGGGATTTAAAGTCCTGTGCCTTTGGCACATCTGCAGGCACCAAGCAGACTGGACGCAGAGCTGGAGTCCTTCAGAGACCTTCTGGCCGTGGTTCAGCTCCCTGCATGGTGACCGAGGAATGGCGCAGAAGTGAGATGAGCACAGCATTCCCTCTGTCCCCGCTCGCTGCCAGGAATCCTGGGATGCTCAATGAAGTGTGCTGACGGCTATGGGTCTGCTGAGCTTCAGACATTTGGGCTAAAACAGAGACACGGCAGCAGGCTGGGTCACAACGATTGCTGCCAGCGTGTGTCATGGGCTGATCTCTCCCTGCTGCGTCCTCTAAGGATGCAATGTCCTGTACAGACATGCTGTGGTCCTGGTTTCAGCGGGGACAGAGCTGATTTTCTTCACAGTGTCTGGTATGATGCTGTATTTTGGCTTTAGGAAGAAAATATTGTTGATAACACAGAGATGTTTTAGTTGTTGCTGAGCAGTGCTGCACAGAGCTGAGGATGTTTCAGCTTCTGGTGCTGCCCTGCCAGCATGGGGCTGGGGACACAAAGAGCTGGGAGGGGACAGAGCCAGGACAGCCGAGCTAGGCTGGCCAGGAGGACATTCCATAGCGTATGACATCATGTGAAAAAACTGCAAAACTGAGGGCAGATCCCCAGGGGGGCTGCTGCTGCTCCAGGCTGGCTGGGCACCAGCCTCACAGCCTCACTGCTGGGTGGTGAGCAGTGGCACCCAGCATCGCTTTTGTAAATACATATATATATATATATATATATATAATCATTGCTATCATTTCCTTCCTTTTCTGCTTTAGTAAACAGTTTTTATCTCAACCCACAAGTTCTACTTTTTATCCGATTCTCACCCCATCCCGCTGGTGGGGGGGTGAGCAAAGGGCAGCGCGGTGCTGAGCTGCTGCCGGGCTGAACCACAGCCCTGGTTCATCGGTGGGAGCCGAGGGCTCAGCGTGGATGCCTGTGGCTGTTCTGAGTGACTCCAGCATCACACCCCGGTGCAGCAAATGCTGCCGCTGCAACCAACACGAACCCCGCAGCGCAGCTCAGGGCTGGTGGAGCCGCGTCCCCAGGGCCACACGCAGGGATGGGGACACCGCGTGGGTCCCACCGATGGGGGTGGGTCCCCCCATGACACGTGGCCAGGACTCCAGGGTGCCCATCCACACCCATGTCCGCATCCCGGGGATGGGGCAGCAGCACTGTGCCGCGCTCCCCCCAACCTGGGGAGGAAGGGAATTTTTTTGCTGGGAGAAATAAAGGCTGCTAATAAATAATAGAGGGCAGCGTTATTACTTTTTTATCTCACAAAGTCAGACCAGCTTATGAAACCGAGAGCAGAGCAGCATGCTAATGGGCGAGGCCGGGCGGGATGGAGCTCTGCCTGGCGGCGGTGGCACGGACAGGGCTGTGTGCTCCGGCATCGCCCTGCCCAGCCGCCAGCATGCCTCCACACTGCTCATGGCTTCCTGCTCCTCCAAAAAACACAGAGCCAGGGAGCAACGGGTGGGTCCTAGAGCAGCACATGTGCTGGAAGCAGTCTCTGCTGGGAGATCTCCAACCCGACCTGGACGTGGGGCTGGGTGGCCCTACTGGGTGGGACCGAGGGGACCAGAAATTGCAAGGGAGCAGCTGCCAGGGAAGGGGACGGCATCCAGCAGCAAGCTGCAAGCAGGGAAAAGGGGAACGACAGCAAAGCAACAAGCTGAGGGTGTCCCAAGGCCTGGCTGTCCTGGTGCCAGCTCGCTGGCTGGGCACGGGGTGCTTGGCAGGGCACAGCTGCCCCGAGGAGTGCTGGCACATGGTGTGGGTGCTCTGGGTGCTCTGCGCTCTCTGCACTGAGACATGGAGCACTGTGGGCTGCAGGAGCCTTCTGTCCTCTGGGAGAAACCACGGGCATTGAAGTGTAGCCACCCTGGAGTGGTTTTGCCTCCTTCCTCCATAAGCGTAATGCACACAATGGCTGTTTCTCTAATCATTATCTTTCACCAGAGATCAATATGCAGTTTGGTTTTTTGTCCTGGCACCTCCATAGCTCTTCCTCCAGGGCTCGAGTGTTGCAGCACCCACCTGGGCTCTCCCACAGCACCTGAGCGATGCTCCCATCTCACTGCAGCTCAGGCTGTTCACTGGTGGTAGGGCTGGACAGAGTCCTGAGGGAGAGAAGGGGACAACCAAGGTGCGAAGACGGATATTGGGTAGTTTTCCATGAAGTTCTGCAGCAATTTGGGAAGGTAGACTCCCTATAAACTCCCCATATACAGACACCAGCACTGCACACGGGCCGTTGTGGAAGCCTGCCTTCACCCTCTGCTCAATCAGAAGAAAGCTGTGTGATGGAAATAATTAGTGTAGGAGCAGCCATGAGTATGGCAAAGCCCATGCAAAGGGCCACTACCATGGGGCTGGGGTGCTCTCAGCCTGGAACATGGTCGAGAAGGGCCGGGCCGGGGGCAGCCACCACGGCATGAGTCAGCCCCTGGGGAGTGGGGAGATGGAGCCATGCAGCAGCGCTGCAGAAAGGCACTGACGAGGACTCTGGCAATTAATTAACTCCAGCAGGGCTGAGCCCATGTGTTGGGATGAATGGGGGGGGGGTCAGCACGGGGCCGTGTGCTGGGCTGGGTTTTGGGAACAGCCCATCAGGGTGCAGGGGAACACATGGGTGAAACTCCCCAGGTTTAGAGGAAGGGAGAGTGAAAAGAGGAGGCATGGGCAGAGCAGAAACACAGAGACGGGCTTCCCTGCAGCCCTCCCCCTGCTGCCCTCCCCATGCTGAGCTTCCCCCATGCCCAGGTGACGTGGGGTCCAGCTGGCAGGGACAGTGTCCCATGGCATGGCACATCTCTGTGTGACTTGGGATCAAACCTGTCTGGCTCTGGGAGCCAGAGATAAGGACAACACCGATCATTCTGATGGCTGAGATGTGCATGGGACCACCTAAAAAGGGAAAACCAAAGCTTTCAAGAGAGCCCCATGGAGCCGGGCAGCCTTTGCACCATGCCCTCGTGCTGCAGGGGAGCGCTCCCAGGATCCACCAAGCTGCAGCGATCTTCTCCCTTAGCCTTTCTGTTGGATAATCTGAGGTCCGTGGGAGTCTTCACTTCATAATCCATATATCTTGTGACCCTCTGGAAGCCTGACAACTATTTCATGCTCGGATGGCTCCTTGCTCATCTTCGGCTGTGCAAGAAGAGCGTGTCCTGACGGGCACAGGAGCAGCCCGTATTTCCATCACACCGAGGCAGTGATGGAGTGCCCTCGGCCGAGCACAAGGCGACTCGGGCTGGCTCTGCTCTCCAGGGACCAAGAGGACTGGGAACACAGCCAGGGGATGCAGCAGTGGGGCTGGAGGACCCTGGACAGAATGCTCAGAGGCAACTTTGGCACCTCTGCAACCCCAAATGGAGTGGGTCCAAACCGGGGCTGCTCCCTGTGCTGGGGGCTGAACCATCCCCATGCTCCTGTGGTCCCCAGGCTGGGTGCTCCCAGCATCTCTGTGGACAGGTGAAGTGCCCTGCACACAGCATCTCCTGCTGCAGGGATGGGAGAGCTCTCTGGGGAAGGAAGGGTTGGACACTGGAAGATCCCTGTGACAGCTCACAAACACCATCAGTGTCACCAGCACCAGCCCGAGGCACCCCCAAGNCATCCCATCCCATCCCCCCCAGGCGCACATGCAGAGCTGCAGTGATGCTGGGCTCCAGGGGCCCAGCTCTGCTCGGCGAGCACAAAGCCCTGGCACGTGGCACAGCCCTGCCTCCCGGCCACAAATAAAAAGCACTAATAGAAAAGTGGTACAAAGGGAGCTGGGCTCTTGGGGCCAGGCTTGAAGTGAGAGCAGTAAATCGGAGGATAAAACGGCTGCTGCAGCTGCTGGCCGGCCCGTATTTCACCAGTCAGAGTCGCAGTAAAGAGGAGATGTGGGTTTTTTTTTTCACGTTTCAAGCTATCATCGCTAAACCTTGCATATGTAAAGAGCAAACACCTTTTAAATCCTCATGGGCTCCTCAGGAGATTGAATGCTTTTAGTATTCTCCCCTCCTCTCCGTCACAGTGGAAATTAAGACCAGAAATAAAACTCTCAAAAATAAACTGTATTTCAGCATTGCCACCATTTTCGAGCCAGTGCCTGGGATGCTGGGGACAGTCCGAGTCTCCGTGCTGCTCTTTGCCAGCGTGGGTAGCACCATGGGCTCTCCCCGACACTCACAGCAGCTGCTGCAGACGAAGCCCTGGTGAGAGGCGATGTTCCAGCAGTGGTAAGGATGGATGCACGGCTGCTGTAAGGAATTGTTCATATTCCTGACACACGTCCATGGGAGCGAGCACAGGCGCACCCCAAACTGTCGGGAATGCACCTGCTGCCCTCCAGCCCCCAGCTGTGGGGCACCAGGGAGAACGCTGGCATTGCCTGGCTGGTGCTGCCCGGCTCCCGCTGGGTACCACAGGGACGTGCCCCTGCTCCAGGGGACATCTGCCCTGGGACCCCAGGAGGGACATTTCCAAATGGAGGGCTCCCATGTTTCTCCTGTGGGCAACTGGGAGCTCTTTTAGAGATGCTGTCGTGCTCCAGGAGATGCTGATGGGACCCCACGTCTCTGCAGTTCCTCCTCCCACTCCCCCATCCCAACCCTCCCAAGCTCCCCCAGAGGCAGAGGTTCACCCAAGGACGTCGGTGCTGACCGTTGGCCCCAGAGGTGCCATTTCCCGGGGCGCACAGCATCACGTCGGCTTCCCACGGCCGTCTGGTAGGGCCATGAAATATGATACAAGATTTAGATTTATCAGCACGGACAGATTGGCCTCTNCCTGTGGTCCCCAGGCTGGGTGCTCCCAGCATCTCTGTGGACAGGTGAAGTGCCCTGCACACAGCATCTCCTGCTGCAGGGATGGGAGAGCTCTCTGGGGAAGGAAGGGTTGGACACTGGAAGATCCCTGTGACAGCTCACAAACACCATCAGTGTCACCAGCACCAGCCCGAGGCACCCCCAAGCTCAACAGAATTGCTGCAGGATGGGGAAACTGCAGCATCATCAGCCCTTCTTGTTCTTGTTGGCCCGGCTCTTGAAACAACGATCTTCTCATGGCCCAAACCCTGCTCCTGGCAGCAGCACCTGGCAAAAGCCCAGCCTGGCTGCCTGGGAGTGTCAGTGACTGCAGGACCCGGGCTCCCACGGATGCAGCACAGGGGTTGGGAGAGGTGGAGCAGCAGCATTCTGAGCCCCTTCCTGCTCCCATCCCCATTACATCCCCATCCCATCATCCTATCCCCATCCTATCTCCATCCCATCCCCATCCCCATCCCCATCCCATTCTCATCCCATCCCCATNCCTTTTAAATCCTCATGGGCTCCTCAGGAGATTGAATGCTTTTAGTATTCTCCCCTCCTCTCCGTCACAGTGGAAATTAAGACCAGAAATAAAACTCTCAAAAATAAACTGTATTTCAGCATTGCCACCATTTTCGAGCCAGTGCCTGGGATGCTGGGGACAGTCCGAGTCTCCGTGCTGCTCTTTGCCAGCCTGGGTAGCACCATGGGCTCTCCCCGACACTCACAGCAGCTGCTGCAGACGAAGCCCTGGTGAGAGGCGATGTTCCAGCAGTGGTAAGGATGGATGCACGGCTGCTGTAAGGAATTGTTCATATTCCTGACACACGTCCATGGGAGCGAGCACAGGCGCACCCCAAACTGTCGGGAATGCACCTGCTGCCCTCCAGCCCCCAGCTGTGGGGCACCAGGGAGAACGCTGGCATTGCCTGGCTGGTGCTGCCCGGCTCCCGCTGGGTACCACAGGGACGTGCCCCTGCTCCAGGGGACATCTGCCCTGGGACCCCAGGAGGGACATTTCCAAATGGAGGGCTCCCATGTTTCTCCTGTGGGCAACTGGGAGCTCTTTTAGAGATGCTGTCGTGCTCCAGGAGATGCTGATGGGACCCCACGTCTCTGCAGTTCCTCCTCCCACTCCCCCATCCCAACCCTCCCAAGCTCCCCCAGAGGCAGAGGTTCACCCAAGGACGTCGGTGCTGACCGTTGGCCCCAGAGGTGCCATTTCCCGGGGCGCACAGCATCACGTCGGCTTCCCACGGCCGTCTGGTAGGGCCATGAAATATGATACAAGATTTAGATTTATCAGCACGGACAGATTGGCCTCTTTCGCTGTGCCTATAAAAGCTCTGAATGATGCCATCCATCAGCGGGCGGACAGGGCCGGCTCTGACCGAGGACCAGGCAATTTTGCATCGCTGGGGCCAAGTGCCAATTCCTTAAGTAATCCTGGGTTTCATTAAGGAGGCAGCCCGAGGAGGGAGCTGCTTCGCATTTTTTTTTCTCAAAGTCAGCTGCAGGACACTTACAAATTGCTGTAGAATTGATGATGGGTGAGTCGTTAAAATTAATAATGGCCGTAATTGGGAATATTCCAGAAGAAAACCATAGGAAAAATGGTCCATGGAAGGATATTTTCTGTAGCCATATTTTAAAAATGAAGTAAAAATTTGCAGCTGCTTTATTAATTTAAATAATAAGAGATGGCTTTCTCTTGAATAGCTTGAGAGGGTTTCTAATGGAGAGGGGCTGCTAGATGAGGCATTTCAGAGGAAATCAAACAGCCTTATAAAAAAATGAGTTTTCTCTTTTTCAGAGCACAGCCATGGTCGTTCTCACAACACCACGGAGCACCGTATGCAATAAGTGCATACAGGAGCTATACAGTGCCGGGTGTCCCCACACCCAAACCCTCTCTGGGTACCATTCCAGCCCCCTTGAACACCAGCAGAATTACAGAGATGGCAAACTGCAGCTCGGGGAGCAGCACATGGGGCACACTGCAGAGTGATGGGGCTCCAGCGTTGCTTTAATTTCCACTGGTGGATTTCCAACAGGCACAGCCTGCTTTGCTAATCCGCACAAAATCGGCACCTTCCTCCACTGAACAGCCCAATTTGCAACAAAGAAACCCGTTAGGATCATTCCCACTGACCCCAGCCTCAGCAGCTACCTTGAATTGCTCAGCTCCTCTCCACAAAACGCTCTCACGATGCATCCATCGCCAGCTCTGCATCCCCATGGCACCCCACCTAGGTAACGACCCATGAGCCATCCACTCAACCCTGTCCCTGCACACACCGACATGGAAATGCCTGCTCACAGACAGTCCTAATGCCCACGATGATGAATTTCTTCCCAAGCTGCATCCCTCCCAGCCACGTGTTCTCATGCTGGAGTTGTAGGAGAATTTGCAGAGCGTTGGGTGCTCAGTTGGATGGAGGGCAGCCAGCGTTGAGTGCAGCACACGTATGGATGTCCCATGGGCCCTCTGTCCTCTGGGTCTTCCTCCCCTCTCCTTGCTGCTCTTCCTCCTCGCTGTGCATGCTTTGGGATGATATCTGTGTTATGGCAGTCCTGTGCCCACCCAGAGCTGGGATGGGGAGCGGTCCCCCCAAAGGGCCGGGCACACGCTCGTTAGCCATGGAAAGGACTAATTTCAGATTTGGTGGCAATTAAGAAGCATTGTGTTATCCTTCCTGTGCTAAAGCAGGCTGTCAAAATCTTTGGGTAAAACAGCAGTTAAATGAGGTGCTGACAGAGAGTTACAATAAGGAAAGACAATGGCATCATTATACTGGGATTTATCTTCCCAAGACAGGATTGTCCTCATTATTCAGGAACGTGTACCCAAAAGCCACTAATAAGGCTCCCTCCCAGGATGGAGATAAATCCCCAACCTCTGGAAGACTTCTGAATGTAAATTCTCTGCCTCTTTCTAAGCGCCCTTTGATGCTCAGTGCATGCCAGGTGGGATTCTCCCTCCAGTCCTGCACATTGGTTTGGGGACTGCTTCAGATGGTGAAGGAATTATGAAGGTGGTGGGGAACGCGTTGTGGGTGCCCCCTTGCTGGAGGTGCCCAAGGCCAGGCTGGATGGGCCCTGGGCAGCCTGAGCTGGTGGAGCTGTCCCTGTCCATGGCAGTGGTTGGGGCTGGATGGGCTTTAAGCCAACCCAACCCGAGGCACACCCAGCGGGGATCGTCGGTGACAGCACGGACAGGTCCCCATCCTCGCCAGCGAGCTGTGGCAGGCAAGGGGTTCAGCTCAGCTCTTCAATGCTTTGTAGCGTAATTAAATCGCATCGACCGGAAAAACGCCTTCCCATTCTTCACGCAGAAAAATCTATGCTTCCCAAATAAGTAGGACACTTTCTTTTCTGTTATAAAACAAGAGGGTAGTTATTATACTCAATCCATATTGGGGAGGTGCCATGTTGTTTTAAACATTGTGCTTTCCCCTCTAACATGCTCCAAAAGAGGCCAAAAACCCAGAGAAAAGGATGTGACACAAACTTGGCATCACAAGGCAGCTCAGGTGCCAGCAGTGAGGTGGAAAAGCAGCGCTGAGGCACAGCAGCCCTCAGTCCCCATGGGATGTGGGACGGGACAGCTGCTTTCTGACCTGCTGGTGGAAAATCAATGTTCCAATGGCACAGGAGCGGCCAAATCCCAGCGCCGAGGCAGCGCATCCCAACGTCCAGCCACCCTCGCCAGGAAGGAATTCTCTGTAATTCCCATCCCCAACCTCCCCTGGTGCAATCTGAGGCCGTCTCCCCGCACCCTGTCACTTGTCACCTGGGCAGAGAGGCCGGCACATGGTGCAGGGAAAGCAGTGTCTGTTCTGTATGCCCAAGGACCGGGTGATTTTTAACAGCAGAAGACGCATTTCCTGGGGCTTTCGAGACGAGCGCGGTGAAGGATCTGCGGGAGGCACACAGGGCAGGAGATGAATTAGGGGCTGGCGCTCAGGAGATAGCTTTCCTTGACTGAGGCTTTGCCAAGCACGCTGCTGCCCACGGCCTGGCGCTGATAGAGGACTTTCCTCGGCGCTCTCTGGACAGGGTCATTTTTCTGGGCTCTGTGAACCTGGTGTGCAGCAGATGTGGCGATGAAGCCTCCATCTCTGCTTCACCCTCCGGGCTCTCAGCAGCAGAGGGGGCTGAGCCAGACCCTTTGGCCACTGCGAGGTTTCAGCTCCAAATTTCACCTCACCCAGAATTCACTGGTAACAAAATCCCAGGGTTAATTATCTGAACTCAGGGATGCTCCCTGAGCACGCAGCTCCCTGATGCCCGCAGTGCCCAGCACAGCATGCTCCTCCAAACCGCTCGTATTAACCAAACCATTTAATCTGAGCCAGTTTCTATTTCACTGCTCAGGAGAAAAAATCTTTAAAATAAATATTTCATGGCTCCCACTTGGTGCTGGGAGCAACGGGGCCGGCGGGTGCTGGGAACCACGCACCCAGCCTGCAGCAAAACGAGGTCTCATCTCATCGTCCCAGATTTTATCAAGATTGACTCTGCTGTTGGGGGATCCTGGAGGATTTCTCTGGGATACAACCCCTGAGGGGCAGAATGTGATGAAGACTGAATGCAGCAGCATGCAGTGCATGCAGTGCATGCAGCACCTGGGCAGGTGCAGCCCTCTGAAAGCAGCACCTGCTCTGCTGCTCAGCACTGGAGCCAGTGAAAATTAACAAGGAGCTAATTAACAGCAGTCTGGACTTTGGATATGGTACAGTTCAACAAGGCAAAGCATCACTACGAGCAAAAGCACGGAGCTGGGCTCGCTCCACCCCCAGCACCAGGGGATCGCAGCCCAGGAGGGGTTTGGTGCCGGGGACAGCCCCCGAGGCAGCGGGCAGCCCCAGCTGCGGGGTGCGAGCTCCCGAGCCCCGCGCTGCTGCTCCGCCTGCTCCGGGCTCAGCGGAGCCCCGCGGGGCCCGGGGACGCTGCCGCGGCCGGGCCGGGCCTGGGAGCCGCGCTCGGGGCCGACACTGCCGTGTCAGCAGATGGATTACATGGAATTATAATTCCATTACCCTCGCCCGCTCCGGGCGGAATGCAAAAGGTCAGCTTCCCTCCCCTCGCTGCCTGATCTCCAATATGTTAGGCCACTTACAGACGCTGGCGTGACATTTACGGGAGGGCCGGGGCGCGATGCGCATCTGCGCTGTCTGCAGGGCCGTGGCTGGGGACGGCCGCGCGCAGCCCCGCGCTCCCCCCGCGTGCAGCGGTCCCACCCCAAATGCGGAGCAGCAGTGCCAGGGGAGGATGTGCAGCGGCACGCGTTGCCCTCCCGGATAGAAGCCCAGGAGGGAGCAGGGCAGGGGGATGGCTGCTCACTCCATCCCAGCAGATCAGGAGCCCATCCCCTCCCTCTCACGGCGTTTCTCAGCCCAACAGCTGCAGGGTGCTCGGGTGAGTGTAAATACACACCCGAGGAGCTTGTCCCAAAGCAGAAAGTGGAGGAACCTCCCTGGTTGGATGAGCTCCCGGCACTCGCGGGCAGAGAAGCCCTGGTGCAGGGGCCCCACTGTCCCCCCGTGCTGTGAGGACACAGAGCCATCTCCAGGCATGCACAGGAAGGGGTTAAGACCCAGGCAAACCCAACCCAAACACAGACAGCACTGCAAAGGGGGGTGAGGAGTCACCTGGGGGAGGCGGGAGCCACTGCCTCTTTTTTTCCATCCCCCACAAAGTGCAGAAGGCTCTCCTATGGGACACCCGAGGCACGGGGCAGCGGGGGGGCCCTGCCAGCCCCATCTCTGCCCTCAGCCCCACAGCTCCTGGCTGCTGTGCTGGCTGCTGTGCTGGGTGCCAGCTGGCACTGGGCTCTGTCTGCTCACAGCAGGAGCGGGGCAGGGACACGCAGGGCTGATGGGGACAGTGGCCTCAGGAGCCCCACCGGTTCTGATCCCTCACTCAGGTCCATGGGAGAAGGGCTCCCTGGTGGGCACAGCGATTTGCTCTGTGGCTGCCCAAGGACCTGGAAAGCAGTGACTGCTGCAGACAGAGACAGCTGATCCCCTGCTTGAAAAACATCGACGGAAGTGCAGAGATGTTCCAGCTCCTGGGGGCATGGTGTGGGCATGGGACAGCCACCCCAGGCAACCCTGTGGTGCTCAGCATCATCATCAGGACCTCATGCGTCAAGGGTGAGGGACCCAGGGGAGGTCACCAATGGCAAGGTGACAGCCAGGCATCCCTGCCTGGGGTGGCAAACATGAGCTGCTGAGCCACCCCTGCACAGGTGGGCTCAGGGCTGGGGGCTCAGTGTGGGTGTCCACAATGCTCCATAATCATAGAATCAAAGAATGGTTCAGGTTGGAAGGGACCTTAGATATCATCTTACTCCAACCCCCCTGCTATAAGCAAGGACACCTCCCACCAGACCAGGCTGCCCAAAGCCCCATCCAGCCTGGCTTCAAATACTTTTGGGGAGGGGACATCCTCAACTTCTCTGGGCAACCTGTTCCAGTGTCTCACCACCCTCACAGGGAAGAATTTCTTCCTTCTATCTAGTCTAAATTGACCCTCTTCCAGTTTACAACCATTACCCCTTGTCCTGTCATTATCTATCCTTGTAAAAAGCCCCTCCCCAGCTTTCCTGTAGGCCCCTTCAGGTCCTGGAAGGCTGCTATCAGATCCCCCCGCAGCCTTCTCTTCTCCAGGCTGAAGAGTCCCAACTCTCTCAGCCTGTCCTCGTAGGGGAGGTGCTCCAGCCCTCTGAGCATCCTCGTGGCCTCCTCTGGACCCGCTCCAACAGCTCCACATCCTTCTTGTGTTGGGGGCCCCAGAACTGAACACAAGACTCCAGGTGAGGTCTCACGAGAGCAGAGTAGAGGGGCAGAATCCCCTCCCTCGCCCTGCTGGCCATGCTTCTCTTGATGCAGCCCAGGATCCCGTTGGCCTTCTGGGCTGCAAGCGCACACTGCTGGCTCATGGTGAGTTTCTCATCAACAGACACCCCCAA
>WBMW01003919.1:893523-927611 GCA_013396635.1 Penelope pileata | reverse complement strand
TTGCCAGTGAAGACTGAGGCAAAGAAGTCATTGAGCACCTCAGCCTTCTCCACATCCCTCGTGACCAGGTCTCCAGTTTCCTTCCAGAGAGGGCCCACATCTTCCCTAGTCTTCCTTTTGTCATTGATATACCTGTAGAAATTCTTCTTGTTCCCCTTTATGTCCCTGGCTAGATTTAATTCTACCTGGGCTTTAGCTTTCCTAACCTGGTCCCTGGCTGCTCGGACCACCTCTTTGTATTCCTCCCAGCTAACCCGTTTCAGTTTCCACTCCCTATAGACTTTCCTTTTGTGCCCTAGAAAGCCCAGGAGCTCCTTATTCATCCACGGAGGCCTCCTGGCATTCTTGCCCGCCTTCCTCTTTTTCAGGATGCACCGCTCCTGAGCTTGGAGGAGACGACCCTTGAATACCAACCAACGTTCTTGGGCCCCTCTTCTCTCCAGGGCTTTGCCGCACAACACCCTGCCAAGCAGATCCCTGAAGAGGTCAAAGTCTGCTCTCTTGAAGTCCAGGGTAGTGAGTCTGCTGCCCTAGATCTCTTAGCTGCCCTAAGGATCTCAAATTCTATCATTTCTCAAGTTCTATCATTAATAGATATTTTAGATATCGTTAATTATCCATGCACGGCATCATGAGAGCATCCCACCACTATGATGTACGATGCCCTATGCACAGCCCCACAAGAGCACCATGCCAGCCTCCTCCTGCTTTTGGTGCCTGTCACATCCCAGGGAACACCCCTTTCCCTCCTGTGGCCCTGCCACGCTCCCAAGCAGTGTGTGGCCCCACCAGCTGGGCCCAGCAAGGCCACCATTCCCCCCCACCTCCATTGAGTGTGGTACTGAACAGATTTTTATCTCTTTGGCTCCTTCAGAAGCTCATGGTTTGCTGCTGCCACTCTCTTTAGTAACCAATAATGGGTTTTTCTCCTCCAAAAGCTCAGTGTTTGCCATCGCACCAGCAGCATCAGGCATTCTCTGCTGTAGGTACACTGAGATAAAGATTTTGGGGTCCTCTGAGCTGTGGCACAGCCCTTCCCACAGCGGCAAATGGTGATCTTTCCATTCGGTAATGTATTTATATCTTCCCAGTGAGGTCAATAACAGAGTATCCCTTGAGCTGAGAAAAACGATGAGCGATGTCCAGTAATTACAGAGACCATAAGGCAACAGTGAATCTAATTCTGACATTAAAAATCACGACAAGCACCTCCATTTCCTCTTGTATGTGCCGGTCTGGGTGGCGAGGTCCATCGCAGGGATGTCTGCACGCAGGGCACGTTGTGGGGCTGCTGGAATATAAAGCAATTAACCGCTTTTGCCTCCATCAGCTTCCTGGCATAGAGCCTGACCTTGAATACGATTCATCTTCCTCATTTGTGTTAGATGTTTGCAAGTCATCTTGCTTTGAGCAATGTAGGCTGCACTGGGGATTGAAGTGTCTGATACCAGCATCCTTCGCTCTTCCCCACCTCCGAGCCAGCCGGAGCGCTCTCGGGAAGCGTGGTTTATGGCTGCACACTGCAAACAAGCAGCGAGAGCACACTCTGAAGATGAATTGCATGAAACAACTCTCCAATGAGGTGCATTTTGCATTTCAAACACCGCCACTCCAAACGCCCAGCTGTCTTTGCCAGAGGAATCGATGGGATGCTTTTTTTATTCTCATTCCGTATAAATAACATTGCTTGGACTTCATGTTGTTTTAGAAACCCAAAGTTTTTCCACAGCACTGGACCTCTCTGCCCGGGCTGCCCAAGCCCAGCCTGCTCCAGCAGCTCTGCACAGAGGAGCCGAGCTGCCTGCTCCTGGTGCCTGCAGGGAGAACTGGGCTGACACCCCTTGAGATGTCTGAGATAAGGGCACCAGGCTGTGTTTCTAAGGCTATCACGTATTTTCAGCCTTTCATGGTATTTTGCATGCTTTTCCCTGAAAGTCACAGGAGATGATGCACTGCTTTTGGAGCAGCGCAGAACCGCAGAAGGCAGGGCTGGAAGGATGGGCCCTGCTCTGGGGGAGCTCCATCCCTCCGGAGAGGTTCCTCCAAACTCTTCCTCATCGCTCCCAGTGGCAGAGCCTCCCCAGCCACGCCCCCAGCCCTGAGCTGCCCTTCCTGCCAGGCCGTTAGGAGCCTCCTTCTCTGCAGCACTGATTCCCATCCTGACCTTCTGCAGAAGGAGCAGTGAATATTCCATCATTCGGATCGTTAGGGAAAATACTGACTCCTCTTCGACCAAGGGCAGATTCCTGCAGAAAGTCGCTCCATCCATCCTCGCGTTTGACAGCAAATCATCGATCGCTCCTCTGGTTCCCAGCTGTGCCTGCCCCGTCCTCCCCTTGGGTGCTTCTGTTCCCTGCCCGCAGGAACTCGCTTCACCTCAGCAGCAGCCTCACAGCGTGTGACCACATTTACCCGTTTCTCAGGTTCTCGCGGGTCCCACATCCCCTTATCCTGTGGGACTTGCTGGAAGCATGCACACCCCGCTATACACCAGTGTGCACCCACTGGCCCCTGCCAGGCGAGGGAGCCCCGCGGATGGGGAAGCACAACGTGTTCTAGCAGCTGAAGGACAGTTGTCCTGACACCTTTTTGTGGCATGCATCATTCTTCTTAATAAGTGTTTATCTCACAATTGCATCTCTTCCCCACAGGATTGGCTGCGGATCAGGAGTCCCGTGCAAACGCAGGGGAGCAAACTGTGATCAATGCTTGGGTCGCTCGAGGTGCACTGCGGGCAGAGCAGCAGAGGCTGCAGAGGAAACAAGTGGAAAATGATGCACCTGGGCTGCTTTGCAGGGAGGAGAGCCCTGGAAGGAAGGAGGGCAGAGGGCTGCCAGGACTGCAGCAGAGTGGAGCGGGGTTGCCCATCCCCTCCTCCTGCCCCTGGCTCCTGGGGAGCAGAACAGCACGATCCCACCCGCACCTCAGCTGGCCAATCAATAATCCATTTTTCTACTCAACCGAGAGCCATTTGTCACCGACACGATGACAAATGCCACGCTCCTCAGCAGCACTGCCCCAGCCTCCATGGCTGGAGCCAGCCAGGACCCTGCTCATGGTGCCCTGGATCCCAGCTCGTGAGTGAACCCAAGGCTGCCCCAGGGCTCTCAGCACAGCATGTGACAAACGTGCTCTGGGTTTGGGTCCTGAGCTTTGCCTCTTTCTGCTTCACCTCTGTGCCTTCACCCACCTGGATGCTCCATCCCACAGGGAGCACTGGGATGGCCAAGCAGGGAGCTGGAAATCTCCGAATCCCAGCTCCTTGCTCTAGCCATGAGCATTACTCTAGGATGGGGAATTTCTCCCTCTAATAAATAAGTACATGAAGGAACTGCTGCCAGTAGAACTGCTCATAATGTTATAAATGAGAATGGATTCGGGGACGCTGGGTTCTTTGCACAAGACAGACTTTCAGGCCATTAAGCTGGAGACATCCGTTATTTTCCTTTCAGCGCTGTGCAGCACGCAGAGCCCCGCACCTGAGCCCCCGGAAGGCTGCACGGTGTGCTGGGAAGTTACCAGGATGTGGCTTCAACCAAAAGCAGCTCTGGGGATGCTTGGAGGCGGCAGGATGGGGATGATGCCCACATTGCACTGAGGTGTGGTAACTGCCACCATTAATTAATAGCAATGTGGTTAATTGCAGCTGGATGCTGACTGCATTTTGAGCACAGGGAAGCGATGCTCACTGCTGCCAGCCAGGGGACACCACCTTTGGTGCCAGCTGTCACCGCCTGGGGACACGTGCAGTGCCACTGAGCTGAGATGTTCCGTGCTGGGATATTCATTGGGGGAAGAGCTGGCATTGCTGGGAGCAAAGAGACTGCAACCAGCGGGAGAGGGAGCGAGGCTGAGATGCCATCCATCACCAGAGCCCAGGGGGAACGCGGGGCCCAGGGCTCAGCACTGGGGACAGCACAGCACCGAGCATCACCCCCGACCATGCGTGAAGCATTTCTCTTAATTAACGCTGCGGGAACGAGACCACATCATGTTGAAAAGCATATGATCTCAATCCAACCCAATGCAGCAGTCTGGATACCCAACCGAGTGGGGCTTGCTTTCAGCCCCCCCAAGTCCCACTGAGGGCACCTCTCCACCCCAAACCTGCTCCGAAGAGCTGCACTGATGGGGCATTTCCGTCCCATCATGGTGCTGAAGATGACCTAGGGGCTGGGTTATGGCTGGGTGCTGTGGGGGAACTGCTGCCATTTCCTCATTGCACATGGCCTCTCCTGGTGCACATCTCAGCCAGGATTGCTCCAGGTCCCTTCCTCAGCACAATGCTGGGCTGGAAGAGGCGGGGAGGGACACAGTGCCACCACAGCCCCGTGCCTGGGAGCTGCACAGAAGGTGCCAGCAGGGATGGGCCATTTGGGTCCCCTGTGCTCCCAGCGGTGCTGGAGCTGCAGCACAGTTTTATGGCAAGGACCAGTGTCACCCTGAATCATCTCCCAGCACAGCCCGTGGCAGGCTGATTTGGGGATGCTTCCTTTTGTTTACCGCCAGCTCCTCGTTGCCATGACGATGACTCAGGCAGCGGATGGCAGCGCCAGTGCATCCCTCCCTGCACGGGGGTGAGCGCACCCACGGAGGGGACACAGCGGGTGCCCCTGGGAGGCCGGGTACAGGCAGCCCCTGGGGACGTCCCCAGCCACCACCACCTGCACTGTGAGCCAGGCACCCCCATGCAGAGGGGACCTGGGGTCCGCGCAGTGGGACGTGTCCCTGTTAGTCACTCCTGCAGGTGGCTGAGGTCACGTTGGTGGGATACGGATGGGAAGCAGCATCACACTGGTAGCACCGAGCATCCCAGCGCTGCTCCTTGGACCTGCACCAAGCCGTGTGGTCTGATTTTCGGGTGGTCCTGCATGGAGCCAGGAGGTGGACTCAATGATCCTTATGGGTCCCTTCCAGTTCGGGTTATTCTAAACCCTGGCCAGAAGCAGCCCCTGGATGCCAAACCTGCAGGGCAGGGATGGACTCAGCAGAGCCCCAGAGCCTCAGCTCTGCAATCACGTACTCAGCATCCTCCAAACCAGAGTGAGGGCACAGAGCACAGCAGGGTGGAACCAGACAGAGCAGCACATGCACCCATTGCAATAGCGGGGGTTGAAGGCAATGGGAAAAGCGAAGTCTGTGCATGAGGATGCATATTGCTGTCATTGCCTATAACTGCTGTACATCCTGTGAAGGTCTGTGCAAATGCTGCCATGGTATTTTCCAGGCTGCTTTCAGCCTGCTCGCTGCTGTGAACACCACTTTTTAGGATCCTGTTCCTCCTTGCAGCCCCAGTTCTGCAACCAGGAGGAAGGCACCATGGGGCCTGGCTGCAGCCATGGAGCTGCTGCAGTAGGATGAGCACAAAGCACATCGCTTCTGCACGTCCCCCGGTGGGACACGGGAGTGGGCAGCATCCGCTGTGACACAGCCCTGCCCCCCAGCAGCACTTTGGGGCCAAGCACCTTCCCCAGGCCCAGCACTGCCACCTGCGGGGACCCCTCGGCCTCAGGGACACCGATCTGCATCCCAGCGAGCACCTATTTCATCTCCCACTGCCATGGGTTTTCTGGCATGTTTATGAGCCCTCTGTCTCATTAATCTGGTGAGTGTTCACAGGACTTCCCTTTCATGCTGGAATAGCTGAGGGCAAAACCTCTCTTCATCTATCCTGCGCCGAGAAACCTTCCTCCGGAGTCAACTGGATGAAAGGTTTTCACCTTTTAAAATTCTTAATGGAGGTTCCCCAGCAATACATCATGTATTTTAGGAAAGAAAAAAAAAAGTCAGCTTCCTCTCCATGGCATGCCCAAGGTTCATCTCTTTTATTACCCCGACACGGCAGTGCTTGGTGCCTGCCTGCTGCCACAGCCCACGCCGCCGAGCAGTGATCTGTCACGGTAACAGCCTCAGGGGAGAGCCCCTAGAAATCCAAACAGCACAAAAGGCTGAGCCAGGGCATCCCCGCGGCACGCTGAGCTGCTCCCTGCTCAGGTCTCCTCTGGTGGGAGGAAGCCCAGTGTGTTCCTGGAGGGGAGTGCTGGCGGGATGGGCAGCAGGGAACCTGGCACCTGGGACTGAGCAGGGCTGTGGCACCTACACGTGGTTTGCAGAGCGGTTTGGGCACCAGCCCCGCTCCCCACCGCCCATCCATAACCCTGCATGGTCCTTCCCAGGGCACATCCGTGCTGGCTCCTTTCCATTAGAGCTCGCCTCAGTAATTGCTTTTCATTAACTTTTCCAGGGGTCTTTTTAACACTGTCTCTAAATCAATATCACAATTAAAACAAAAATATTTCAGGAAAGCCGCAGAGCAGTAAAAACAGGGATGCAATTACAGGAAACCTTCGAGCATCAGCAACGAAAAGGAAAGAAAGGCACAGAAGCTTTCCAGCCCCGGTCTGGGCCATTTACAGCACCATCTCTGCACAGCAAGTGGCCTCCCAGAGCCTCCCCCCCAGCAGCTCCGTGCCTGGTGCTGGGAGCTGGGCTGCAGCACGTTGCAGCGGTTTCCCTGGGGGTCTCTCCCTGCTGCAAGGAGCCTGGTGGCACAGCTCTGCTGCTCCCCAACAAGGGACACAGCACAGCTCTGCTGCTCCCCAACAAGGGACACAGCACAGCTCTGCCCAATGATCCATCCAGCAAAGGGAGAGCGAGCACGCAGCAAACAGATGGGGCTGGCGATGGCTCGAGAAGTCAATCTGTTTGCCTACTAATTATTTAATGCAGAGACAATTTCGATACTTAACCCCCTTGATCCCAGGAGCTGCTGTGCTTTCAAGGAGGGGAGGCAGGCAGCGCTCCTCATCAGCATGTAGCACCAGGAGCTCTGGATTAGCTGGCATTGAAGTTTGGAATAAAAAATGAGCAGGAGTCAGACAGCTTATTCATCATCCATGAGGAAGATGTCAGGTTCGGGTATCCTGGCCATTAGCATAATTGTCTGCGATATTCAGCCACAGACGCACACCCAGCAGCAGCCCCTGCCCACCCAGTGCTGCATCCCTGCCCCAGTACCACCACCCTGGGCACGCAGCATCCCTGTGCCACGGGAGCGTGCACAGAGCCTGTCCCACCCTGCAAGGTGCATCCAGCTCCAGCTCTGCGTGGCTGCTGAGGGGTCCCAGCTCCCCAGGCCATTTTGGGTCTCCCAGGGAGCACCCAGCATCCTCAGCCTCTGGTAGCAAAACCCTTTTGGCGAGACTGGGCCCTGCTGTTGGGTGGATGAGGAGATGCAGAACCCAACATGGGGGAACGGCACAGCTGGAGGCAGGGGGTGAGGGTGAGAACTGGGAGATGGTGAGGTGCTTGCCTGCTGCACACCCAGAAGGCTCAGCCCTGCGGGCTGACACACTGCTCCAGCTCCTCATCCACCAGGACCTGCCCCTGCGATGGGCATAGCTGGGCTGGGGGGCTGCAGGAGCTCATCCACTCCCCTCCACGTGAACCATTGCAACGGAGGGGGACACCGATCTGCAGCCCTGGGCAGGGAACAGCACCCATGAGCCACCACCTGGTGCCCCACATGGCCTCGAGACACCCAAAGCATCCCCAAAGCATTCCAGAGCAGAGCGAGGTGCTCAGCCACGCGGTCCTTCCTGCACGTCCTCCTCTTCTCCCCCCAGCATTTCTCCAGAGGGAAAAAGCAGGAGGAGAAATCAAACACCTCCAGCAACAGGGACATCTCCAGCATCTCCCAGGTCCCAGCTCAGGGCTCCATCCCGGGGCCCCCAGGAGCCTCCCGTGGTGATGGGACACCACGATGCCCCAGAAGCCAGAGACGGGAACCCACAGCGCAGCGTTGGTGCAGCTCCTTAGGGCTGGAGCACCCCATCCTGCAGCTCTGCAGAGCACAGAGCTGCTGTGCTTCACGTGGACCTTCAGATAAAGTCGAACAAAAAAAGCCAAATCCAAAGAATTAATGTGCCTAACATCGTGCTGCAAAAAGGAAAAAACAGTCCCCTGACAGGCCTGCTCCCAATAATAACTCGAGTTCTTTAGAAAGCAGGTCAGCAGCACTGAGTAATAAGTTCATTATAATCTAATAAAGTTCATTAGTCCTTGAAAAGTCTAAAATGCAAAAGCAATATTACCGACAAAATCGCCCTCTGGCGGGATCATTTCTGGGTGGGAAAAAAAGGATTTGAGATAAAAGGAAATAAAAATAGGCAGCAAGGATCTGAAATAGGAAGAAGGCATTGCTGGCAGAGCTGCAGACACCGAGAGCGCAGCCGGACCGGCAACGGGAGCGTGGGGCTGCACGCGGGGACCGAGCGGCTGTTTTGGGCAGGCTGCAACGCCTGGAAAAGGAACTCCTCTGCCCCAGGGATGAAGGAGAGCCTTGGACTGGGGCTGGGAGCAGGAGCAGCCACAGCACCCTGCGCAGGATGCAGCTCCTGGCTGCTCGGGGACATCTGCACACGGTTCCGTGTGCTCACATTGCTCCTGCAAAGCCGGCAGGAGCCCAGCAAGCATCCCGGGAGGGCAGGAAGCTGGAGGCAGCTGTCACCTCGCGCACACACACGCAGCACGTGCAGGAACGCAGCACACACTGCATGCATTTACAGGACGCAGCTGCGAAGGCTTTGGGGCAGCTGCCGTGCCGTGCCATCACAGAGCAGGGCAGGCTGCGAGCACCACGGGGCTGCACCCACTGGGTGCAGCAACTGCTCCAGGGGGGGATGCTGCAGCCCTGCCCCTCTCCCAGGTGCCCCCTGCACGGCCCCGTGAGCAGTGAGGACACAGCAGGGTCAGCAGCTGCCCCAGCACTGCACAGGTTCTGCTCTGCAGCCTCAGGAAAGTCACAGATGGCAAGAAGAACAGCAGCAATTTCTCCAGCACATATTGCCTCGTTTTTTTTCTTTCTGCCCCCAAAACGACAGTTATTGCCATCCTCCCTGCCATCCAGACAGCGGCCAAACAAAGCTGTAAAAACTCTTTGCCTAAAAGGAACGGTGCTAAAATAAATACTTCACCCGAGACTTCATGCTTCGAGTCTCAAAATTGCTTTTCCCCCCTTTGCTGTAGCTCTGATGAAAGGCCGACGCATCCCTCGAGCTCTCCAGTGCTGTGGCCGGGGCTGCGTCCCTGCCTGCGGGACGGGATGCACACAGGCACAGCCCCGTGCAGCTGCAGCGAGCTCTGTGCTGGCGTTAGAGGGGTGCAGTGAGCAGTGCCACTGCCATCTTCGTCAGGGCTGCTCTGTGCTCAGAGGAAATGGTCAGCACTGGGATGGTCCTCACCCCGGGGTAATCCATCTCCATCAGCAACAGGGGAGAAAAATCAACGTCTGAAGGAAGAACACGACAGTGTGGTCAAACGACAGGAGAACATATTGGGAAAAAGCTCCAGATAACGACCTCCAAGATTGATTCTCTTAACTAGCACTGTGATGGGCTGCAAATTAAAGCTGGAGGGATGGGGAGAGGCTGCAATTATCAGCATGTTGTGAAGCTGGGAGAAGATATGAAGTATCAGAGAAATAATTATAGATCGCATTCCAGGTTCTGATTTCAGCGACGTTCTGCAGACTCTGGGTAACTCCCGAGCAGCAGGATGGGTTTGCTCAGGCACAGCCCCACACCCCAGCCCAGCAGCCTGGTCCATTGCCTTACGGGTGACACTGGGACACAGATAAAGGCATTTCTGCTGCGTGCCAGACACATCAGTGGCGGCCAGGAAAAAGGTGAAATGTTTTTCTGGTGGAAACCAGTGCTTCATCAGAACGGAGGTTCCACGGATCCAGAATCCTGCAGGGTGGGCACTGCCCTCAGAGCAGGTTCCTGGGATTTGGGGGGGGGGGAGGGGGCTGTGCTCTGTTCATACCCAGGGAGAGAATCACAACCCTTGGTGCAGCCCGCAGGGAGCTGTGCCCAGTCCTGCAGGGGCTGACACGCAGCCCCAGGACCAATGTATGACCAGGGACCTGGAGGGGGCTGGCCAAGGCCACGCTGGGATCATTGCTGGTCCCATCATGGCAGGTACGTGTGCAGGAGCAGAGGGCATCTCCATGTGCCACTGCAGCACCGGCAGAAATCCCAATGTGTTTCAGAGCAGCAGGAGTGCTTCCAGCTGACGTCCAGGAGACATGGCACATCAGGAGCCCCTCTGGCTGTGCAGGGGGGTCCGTGCCATCACTGTGCCACCTCACCCAGCCCAGGTCACACTGCACTGCCAGCAGGACATCGCATCCAGTCAGCACAAAGCCAATGCACCCCGATGTTCTGCACAGCTGTGATGTGCAAGGAGACCGCCCAGAGCACCCCAGCAATGGCAGCACCATGGGGGTGGCCCTGCTGCTGCCCAGGGGTGCACAGCAGTGGGACGGATGCAGCCCAGCTCCAGCCAGGCATTGCCTGGAGCTGCAGCTTTCCCAGCAGCAGAGCTGCAGATGCTGAGGCACACTGACACACACAGCTCCCAGGCACCCTGCAATGGTATTTCTTCCCCGAAACACTGCCAATACCAAGGGAGGTAGAATTATGAGAAATGGTCTTTCCACAGCCCTGTGATTCTGGGAGATGGAAGAACAGGAATTCACCACCCAGATCAATAATTTGTGCTGTCAGCAAAACTCACAGCATCAAAACGCTTGGGCTGTGCTCCATGTCCTGCAGAGATCTCACGCAGACCGCACAAAGCATGCTCCAGCACCAGCCCAGGGCACCCGGACCTGGCTGTGCCGATGGCCTCTGCGCACTGCCTGAGCAGCACAGCAGCTCTGGCCCTGAGGGCCACCACCCCACACCCACCCCATAACCCAGGGGCACCACCCCACACCCCTGAGAAAGCGCTACCCAGAGGGACACCACTCTTCCCAGCACCACCAGGCCTGTTTTCTTAGTTTATTTACAATTGAAGCCTGATCTGAAGGTCAGAAGCAGCACTTGTCCAGCACACGTGATGGGGTCCCAGCACAGAGACCCTGCTGCAGGCTGGCACCCAACACCAGGGCAAAGCGGGGGCCCAGGCCCATGCCTGGGGCAGCAGCACCCCCACAGCACTGCACATGAGCCCCGTGCTCATGGCTGCTGGCACACGGGCAGCCCCCAGCCCCAGATCCCCTTCCCAGTTCCTCACCGGTTGCTGCTCCCCGTGCTCAGGGCCAGCAGTGGCTCCATGCACTGCCCTGCATGGGGTGGAGCAAGGGCACGTCCCAGCCCAGGTCCCTGCCCCAGGGCAGCTCCTGGATGAGCCAGGCTCCTGCCCCAGCCCAGTGCCCTCTGAGCGTCTCTCCAGGGCTGGCAGTGGCTGTGGTTTCGGCTCTGGAGGCAGCGGCAGCTCCTCGCCTGCACAGACCCTGCCCCACGGAGCAGCAGGGGGTCAGCGGCCCAGCGCTCAGCCCCCAGCTGGCTCCCCAGCAGAGAACACCACACAAACACACTGCTTCACCCCAGCAAAGCAGAGGGGATTTCTGCACACTGTGCAAACCCCGCAGCTCCTCTTCGGGGGATGCTGACTGCA
Organism: Penelope pileata; assembly: GCA_013396635.1. NCBI lineage: Eukaryota > Metazoa > Chordata > Aves > Galliformes > Cracidae > Penelope > Penelope pileata. Next base: position 916,148 of record WBMW01003919.1, on the reverse strand, counting down.
CAGAAGCCGGCATGGATCTGGCCTCTGCTTGTCATTAGCGATCAGGAGCCCAATTACCCCCGTAATTAACAGACTTTGCACCGATACTCTTAGCAGCACTGACAAATGGAGCAGAGCTGGGGGGCACAGGGCAGACCCCCTCTGAGGGGATGTGGGCACAGGAGGACAGGGACGGAGCAGCGCTGCCCAGGGCCTGGCCCCAGCAGCTTTCCCTGCCACCTTCAGCCTCAGTTTGCTTTAAAGAACCATTTCCAGCTTCAGGGAGGTGTTTGACGCAAGCTGAGTGCTGGTATCAACGCAAAGGAAATCCTGAATGCTTCTCTTAAAAAAGTGTTTTGTTGTTATTAGGTCAGAGCCACGCTCTGGACGTGCCTCCACGCCGTGCTTTATGTTCTGTGGGTTAGCTGCTTAATTAATACTTAGCATTATCCTCGCAGATGGAGAGAGCTTCTAAGAACTCAAGGTAAAATATTTTAGCAACACAGATTCGTGCCAGCCTCAATTTACACTCCTAAGCATAATGAGATTAGTAGCAGGGAAAAAAAAAAAAAAACAAAATGAGAGCCATAAAACAGATCCCTTGTGCACATCCCAGTGCTCTGCCTCTGGAGGTGCCACTGCCATGCTCTGCGCTGAGGTTCGAGCCCAGGGCTCCGTGTGCCAGCAGCTGGGGATCAAGGACACACAGCCCCTGTCCTGCTCCGAGCCAGACAAACCCCTGAGAAGCGACCCGGAACGCCTGATGTCAATGTCCAGCCACTGGATGCCGTATGCTGGTGTACTCATCTTCACAGCCATCTTCCAGCTGCTCACAGCAGGAATTTCAGTTCAACTTTTTCGATGGAGATGGGATTTCAGAGGTTACTTCAAGTAGAAAAGAATCACATTTACACTCAGCGAAGTGAAAATGCAGCCTAAATTCAGAGCTGATCTGGCTGAGGCTGGGTTTGCTTTGGAGCGGCACGGTGCTCCTGCCAGCCCGAGCCTTCCCGTGTTTCTGGGTGCTTTAAGGCATGTTGAGGCATTTTGTAGAAAAGTCTTCTCCGAAATTGCCTTTTTGTCAACAGTTGAATCTTAACAGAAAAAGAGCATTTCAACAGAAAAATCCCACCTGGCTCAGGATGAGCCCCAACTCCCCATGCCCCAGCTCTGTTGGGAGCGAGAGGGGATCTGATCAGTGCCTGTCAGCATCTAAAGGGCGCCAGGGGGATGGGGCCAGGCTCCTCTGGTGGTGCCCAGGGACAGGACAGGCAGCAGGCACAAACTGGGGCGGAGGAAGCTCCATCTGAACATGAGGAAAAGCTGCTTTACTGTGAGGGTGACAGCAGTGGGACAGCTGCCCAGAGAGGTGTGGAGTCTCCTCTGGAGACATTCCAGCCTCTCTGGACACCTTACCTGTGTGACTGCTGCAGGGAGCTGCACTAGAAGGGGTTGGACTGGGGGTCTCCAGAGGTCCCTCCCAACCCCTATAGTTCTGTGACTCAGCCCCACCTGGGCTGCCGTTCCCCCAGAACTGCACAGCCCTCGGCTTAGACCCCACTGCAGCAGACAGCAGTGACCCTGCAGCCCTCCACCCCCCATAACCCCACTGTTACGGGGAGAGAAAATCCTGAGCAGAGAGTTGAACTTTTGTCTTTCACATGAAGCTTGCCAGGGCTAGGAAACCAAACACAATGAGGGCAGCATCACACCAAGCAGGATCAGGGCCTGGCCAAGCCCTGGCAGCGCTCTCCAGGTACAAAGGGGCTGCTCTGGTGTTTGGAGCTGCATCTCCCAGCCTCAGGCCCCCTGCACCCAGGGAGCAGGACAGGGCTCCAGCACCACGCTCTCCTGCTCACAGCATCACTGCCTCCCAGCTGCAGGAGTCACCACGCTCCTTCCACACTGCTCCCAGCCCCCAGCACCACAGCAGGCCCCGTGGCTGACCTGTCAGCATCCCTTCTGTTCTCTTCCCAAAGCAGCACCCACCCAGTGGTGGGCAGGGGGATGCCCGTGGTGCTGTGCCACAGCCCCTGCCCTGCTGCCAGACCCTCACAGGGGCTGTGCTTAGAGGGAAACGGAGCTGGGGTGGCTTATGGGGCCAGGTCTGTCATTTAGTGTGGGTGAAGGGAGGGATACACAGCTGTCACCTGGGGCACGGCTCTGGGGACAGCGTGCATGTGTCTCCCCTGAAGTTTGGGTAACCAAGCTTGCATGCCTGCTACTACATAATGTTATTATGGGAAACTGATTGCTGGCAGCATGATGACAGCAAAAAAATTCTCTGGGGACTCAGGAACATCCAAGCCAGGGCAGCAGGAGGCTGGAGCCCCACTCTGCAGCCCAGGAGAGGAGCAGCCCAGCCCTCTGCCCGCCAGGCAAGGGCTCCTCATCCTCATCTGCCCTGCTGGGGTGGGAGCACAGGGAGCATTCCCTGGCAGTGCACAGCTCCTGCCTTCATCCCAGGGCACGAGTTGCTGCTCTGTGCCAGGTGGGTATCACCTTCCCAGGGTGCTCCCAGCAAAAGGAGCTTTGGTTTTCCTTCTGGGGAAGGGCAGGTGCAGCTTTGAGCCGCAGCTCCTGCAGCCTCTCCAGCGGTGCGGGGTTATCAGCTCACTTACTCCTCAAAATAGAGCAGAGAATTCACCTCACTGTGCGTGGAGACAGCGATAATTAGAACAGAGAGGAGCCTGAACCTAGCAGTGATGGGAACTTCATCGGGGAGAGCGCATCGGCAGGAAAATCAATCTGCCACGAAAAGGGAAAAGAAAAATCAAGCCTGGAAATGAAGGCTGGAGCGGCTTCAGTGAGACCAACAGCAGAGCACGTCTGAGTGAGGGGCCCGGTGAGTGCAGGCTGAGCCCAGAGCAGCAGAAGGTCTGCTCCAGAAAATGAAATCTGCCCTAAATGCAACATTTTTGGGGGTGACATCAGCAGCTGTTGGCCATGCAGGGGGAGCTCAGTGCCCGTCCCCAGCTGGCCCCATCCCACTCCCACCGAGGGGGTGCAGGGCTCTGCAGCAGGAGGGGCTGCAGGGCACAGCCCAGCCCTCCTGGTTACAATCTCAGATTTCTCCCAGAACCCACAGCCCCAGCACACACGGCCACACACAGAAGGTGCCCCCAGGGTGCAGAAACAGAAAGCACTGAGTGCTATATTTAGCCTCCTGCTCATGGAAACGCATCCTTTGGTTTCGTAACGGGCTGTGCAGAGGAGTGAGCACAGGGCTCCGGGCGGGCAGAACTGCCCCAGCTCAGCAGCCCACACCACGGGCACACAGCACTCCTGGACCTCCCAGCTCTCTCCCAGCCTCGAGCATCCTCAGGAAATTGCACAGCTTTATTGCACAACCTCGTCCTGACCCAGCTCTCGGCTCCGTGCACAGCCATCAGCTAACAAATAACCACGCTGTGCCTCAATACCAGCTCCATCACAGCTTGGGGACCTCGGCCCAGCATCCCCCACCCCAACACAGCCCTGACCCTGCGGGGTGCTGCCCACCCTCCCCATCAGAAATCCAATCAAAGCAAACATCATCCCGCTGCCCCCCAGTCAGAGGGGCTACGATCCATCACGCGCTGCTTGCAGCCGGGACAGAACAGCCCTAGCAGCAGGGAGGGGCTCCCTGGGCACCCGCTCTGAATGGTCTCGGGTTGGGGGAGCTTTAAAGCCGGCATGTGGCCTAAACCCAGAGCTTTATTTAAATCACGGCAAAACAGCACTGCTCTTCCCCATGGGCCCAGAAGTTCCCCAGGAGACAGAGCTCAGTGTGAGCTGGTGGGCAGAGCAGCCCCAGCACGGCACTCTGGTTTCCCCAAAAACACTAAGTTTAAGTTGAAAGGGCGTAATTCTTAATTTATGTGTTGCCATGAACAAAGCCGGCAGAAGTAGGTCATTTCATTATCTGCTGCCAGAGAGTTTCACCAAGGAGCCAACGCATAAAGCTAAACACAATCAGCACCCAAGTTCCTGGCTTTGTTTGGAAGAAAATATTACAGTTATTTTTCTACTTGCTTGATTCGCGCACCTCGGATTGCAGAGCGTATTTAGTTGGGCTTTATAGCACGCATTTATTGCAACTGTCATATTCGATAATGCTGCCTATAGACAAAGAGCAATCTTTCATGGATGCAGTGTCTCAATTTACAATTCAGTATCACAGCTTTGAGAACTCGCACAATAAGTCAGCCAACAACAAAAAGCCCCAAATGCCTCTATGCAAATAAACACGTCGGGATGAGCGAGCACCTTCCTGGAAGGTGCCAACCTCCCGCCTTGCTCCATGCTTCTGCGGCCACAGGAAGGCACAAGGGACAGGCTCAGCCCGCAGAGATGCACCCAGGCCCAGCCATTGGGATTTCAGGGGGTGCTGCTGGGGCAGCGAGGTCAGCACCCTCAGTGCATCACAAGAGCACAGCACCCATGCCCACCTCTGAGAGCACCCAGCAGAATGTGGCCACCCCAAGTCCCTCCCAGTGCTTGGGAAAGGGTGAAAGCAAAGCAAGGAAGCATCCCACAAGCTTCAGGGCAGATATAGCTCTGCCTGGGACAGCAACAAGGGCTTGGCCAAAGCCACCCGATGACCTCCGCCCAAGGGCAGGAGCACCACTGAAACCCAAACACCCACTGCAGCTGGGGCCACACTGGGGTCCTACCGGCACCCAGTGCTGTTCTGGCTCGCTGGCTGCTCTCCAGGTACGGTGGGTGGCCTTATCCCCAGCTCCATCCCTTGGATGCTTTCAGCAGGCCCTGATACCATCACCACACTTGTGGCTGTCACCACCATCACTTTGCTCATCATCACAGCACAGTGCCCCAGGTAGGGCAACACTGCAGGGCAGAACAGCCCCTGCTCACCCCTCAGGAGCCAGCTCAGGCAGAAAAGGGGTGGAAGTGAGGAGATGGAGCTTATACAGAGCTGGAGATCCCAGGTGAGGCTGCTCAGGGCAATTAAAACCAGTAGTGCATGCGTGATGTGGCACCTTCTCTCTGTTTTAGTGCTATTTCTATGTCACAGGTAGGGGTTCTGTGGGTGCTGCTGGGTAGAAGAGATGATGATGATGATGATGATGATGATGATGATGATGATGATGATGATGATGATGATGATGGCTCCTCAAGGGATGGAAGAGCTTTGCAGGAGGTCCTGCACTCCCAGCACCTTTTAGTGTGCTGGAGGGGCTGCCACAGCCCAGAGCTGCTTGGTGGGGCTGTGAGCAGGGCCACCAGAGCTGCCCGTCTCCCTGTGGGGTGCAGCAGCACAGGATGGCAGCAGGGAGCAGCCCAGGCCAGGGTCAGGGTGTGCTGGAGCTGGGAGCACACCCGGCTGTGCCCGCAGGTGGGGCTCCAGGCACGCTCCTGCCCCTAAGCCTCCCATTGCTTGGGGCTGGGCGGTGCCATGGAACGGGCTGTAGCAGGCTGCAAGCAGTCAGCAAGGGGGAAAAAATAAAACAAATATCGAGTCCCAGATGCTGAGCGCAGCTGAGGAAACGGTGACGTTGTCAGACAACAAAAGGCTAAATTCCTCTAGTGCCCTGCAAATTGCTGCTGTAGCACAATGCCAGGTACCTGGGTACCTCCTCCTGTTGCCCAGTGACACTTCCGCTGTGCCCCATGGCCTGCACTGAGACTTCAGCATTTTCCCACCCCTCGGCTCTGGGGGGAAGGTCCTGCTGCAGCTCTGAGCCAAGGGCATGGGGCTGCTGTTCTCCGAGCATCGTGGCATGGCCGAGCTGTGCCATCCTTCTGCTGGGTCCTGAGCAGTGCTGAGCGCTCACGTTTTCTCTAGCAGGTGGACCCAGCTGTAGAAGTTAAGTCTGGACAGTTTTCCTTTTGCCCACTGACTTACACAGTGGGTTTGCTTGAGGACGAGAGTGCAAAGGTGAGGAATGTCTTTATCTGCTAATGATCCTGTGAATTATACATGCTTAGTGTTCATGCATCCGAAGGAGAGGCAAACACAGCCATTTGCTGTGGAATGACCTTTACCAGCAGCCAACACATTTACATCTAATTTAGAATTACAGTTATTAGGTTAACTTGGGAGCAAGTGGAACTTACATTTATTGAGAGGAGAAGAAAAATTGTCTTTCTGCCTTCACCCAGCAAAATGCTGCTTTTCTCCTGCAATGCCCTCAAACAGCCTCCAGCAGTGTCCCAGGGCGTTCTGGATGGCTGAAGCCCTGCTCCGTGGGGCAGCCATGGCTCCAGCCCCGTGCAGCACCACTGAGATCAGTGGGGACCCATTGCAGGGCTTCCCACCCAGCAGGCACCATCCTCCAACATCACCCACGTGTCGCCCAGGAACGGGCAGGTGAGAGCAAATGAGAAGGAAAGGTCATTTGGGTGTCCCTTTTGCAAGAGCCTCTTCCCTTTTCCCACTCAGCTCTCCTCCTCCCTTTCTGCCGACCCCTGCGGATGTGGGGTGTGTCACCTCCAGCCAAACCCTGTCACATCCTCGAGGGATGGGGCAGGACCTCAGCTCGGGCTGAAATCCCTGCCTGTCCCACACTGCTCAGCAGGGACCCATGGCACCAACTGAGCAAAGCCATCAGGGGACACCTGGCCTGGGAGAAGCCCTCACCCTTCCCATCTCTGCCACCTTTGTGCAGGTGGGCACAGCTCCTGGGAAGCCCCTCATTGGGGACTGCCTGGTTTTGACCTGGGTCAGTGTGGATGAAGCCGTTGGGGACCTCCCCAGCCCTGGTGTCCCCAGAAGCCCGTTCTGTGCACCCAGCCAGCCCTGTCCCTGTCACAGCCGTGGGGAAGTTCACCTGGAGTTCATTGGGGCAACCTCGGTGATGGGTTTGGAGGTGGCTGTAATAATTCATGAGTGCCGTGTCCTGACCAGGTCATGGCAGTGGGGCAGTGCCTCGGGAGCAGCCCTGGCACAGGGCTCACGGCCACGCGTCCCACCTGGCAGCCTCAGTCAGGACAAACCTCTGCCTGCAGAGCACAAAGCCCCTGGGGGGGGCTCATGTCGCCGGCCCATCAATATTGCAGCACCCCATGATCCCAAACGCGCGGGCGGGAAGCATTAATTGCATTTCAGCTGATGCTTAATGCACATAAAAGATGCAAAGCCTGCTGCTTGTGCTCATTCCTGAGCTCGGCGACGTGCCGGTGGGATCGGCTGCGCCGTGGTTCGGCAGTCACAAAGCACCACGTGCGGCAACAAGCAATTTCTCACTGCAAGCACCGTGCGTGGGAGAGCAGGAGCATCCCCAGCCCTTCGCCTCCCAAGGAGCTGCAGGGCTCAGCCCGGTGCTCGGGGGCTTTCCCGGGCTCTGCAGCTGTTTGCAGAGCTCAGCAGGCTGCGAGCAGCAGCCCAGCCCTGCAGCTGGCGGGGAGATGCAGCCTGCCCCAAAACACAGCACTCACTGTGCTCCTTGTGCCAGCGTGGAAACTGTCTGTGGTGTGACTGACATGGGAGAGGGCTGTTCTAGGAAAAAAAAATCTATGTTATATTTATCTGTGCCTCCATTTATAAAGCCCCGCCAGGAGCAGGGGCAGGATGCTGCAAGCAGCTCCCTGCTGGTTAACTTGTCTGCCTGACAAAGATGCTTTCCTCTAAATTCATGTTTGGAATTTTATTTTAAAGCCCATCACGGTGCTGGGAAGGTTATTGAAGCTATTTGAACATAATAAACACATTAAAAATCCATATTTGCTGCTGGAATTGTCTCAGCAGCGCTGAGCATCCCCGGAGCGACAAGTGTGGCTCCAGGTACCTCATTTTCAAATTTAGGAGTGGACTCCAGCTCCATTGGCCCTCCCACACCACGGTGCTCCCACCACCCCTCCAGCTCCAGGGGTGCCCGGTGCAGCCCAGAGATGTCCCTGAGGGCTGCGTGCCTGCCAGACCCACGGGCTCCTTCACATGCCCAGTTTGCAAAGGAACACAGCAAAGTGGAGAAAAGATAAAATCCTGGAGCACTGCTCAAAGATTGTGTCTGTTTTCCCGACTCCCTGTGAGGCACTGGGGTATTTCTGTCTCTGTTTTGCAAGTGGGGAACTGAGGCAGGGAGCTGCAAGGACAAAACACTCGCTCCTCTCTCACAGCCTGGCTGGGAGCTGCACTGCGCAGGGGTGCAGTGCTCGGTGCCCGGAGCTGCGAGCATCCCTGTGCCCAACCCTGTGCCCATCTCTGTGCCCATCCCTGTGCCCATCCCTGTGCCCATCCCTCTGGGCTGAGGTCTCACCCCCACCCCATGCCACAGGCCGTGCAGCAGGGGCTCAAGCACTGGGATCACAGCATTATACGAAGATGCTGTGTTTGGAGGGGCTGGACAGAGCTGAAGGCCATTTCCATTCCCTGGAACCCATGGGGATATTGCTACATTTTCCAATTGTGGGCATGGTTTCAGACCTCTCTTCCAGCAGGGATGCCAAAATCTTGAGTTTGTCTTGTTTTCCCGGTTATGGGATGGCGTGACTTTTCCCTCCTGCTCAGTCCAGCGAGCATCCCGGGTGACTTCATGGCACCTCCATGGCTGACCTGCTCCTGAGGACACAGTGCATTCCCCGTGAGGGCAGCGGCTGTGCGAACTTTCCCCCCTTTGCCCGATGGATTTTGACCTCATACCTGGAGACCATCAGCTCACTGGGAAACTATTCTGATGTTTCTGTGCTGTGCTTAGCCTGATAGCCGTGCAGCGGGGTAGGCAAAGCCACTTACAGCTTTCAGTTAGAAGGGGGCAGAGCTGAGGATGTGACCTTTGTTATAAATGGTGGGGCTCTTGGCAGAAGATAAGAACCATGGAACCATTGAGGTTGGAAAAGACTTCCAGGGTCCCCAGGCCATCAGCCTACTACCAGGTCCCAGCACCGCGCCGTGTCCCCCAGTGCCACATCTCTGGGACCCAAGGGGTGGGGACACCGCTCCCTGGGCAGCGCATCCCAGCACCCCGACGCCATCTCCAGGAGGGAATTCTCCCTAACACCCAGCTGGAACCTCCCGTGGCACAGCTTGAGGCTGCTTCTTGGAAGGGATTTCCCAAAAAAGCACAGGAAGGGACTTACCCGGGGCAACGCTTGGGATCCCCAGTGTGGGTTTGGGACCGAGGGGCAGGCAGTGAGCCCGGGGGCACCAGGGCTGCTGCGGCGTTCGCTCTCCATCGCCGTCCTTATTATGTTGTCTCCTGCACTGTTTGTGGCAGCGAAGTCTGCTACAGGCGTGTTAGGGATTCTCCATGCAAAACCGATAAGCTGAAGCCTCATTATTATCCCGCACAGTGATTATCTCTCCTTGATGAAGTCTCGTATTTGCCCAATTTCAGATTGAAACCTTCCTCTTTTCAATTTGAGCTTAATTCATTTCTTGACTCCTGGTTACAGTGCAAGATATCACAAACGCTCCCGGCCTCTGCTGGCTCTGATTTATATCGTTAAGAATCATTTACTCGCAATTAAAATGAGCCTTCGGGGCTTTTGCAAACAAGCTGGATTAGCTAACAGCAAAACATTTGCTTTTCATAAACAGCGACTGAGGGCTATGAAATGGGCTGGGAGGGAAGGGACCGAAGGGGACATTCCAGCTTCCCCATCCCTCATGTCCTGAGTGTGGGGAGACCGGGATGGAGCACCCCTGGGCACCCCCTGCTCCTTCCTCTTCCTCCTGCATGGGGAGGAAGGAGCCTGGGGCGATGGGGTGCTCCCTGCACACCCCTGCCCCACTGCCCCCATCACCCCTGAGCCCTCAGAATGCTTCAGACAAGTCCCCAGGTGCAGCTCTGGGGATGTGGGACCCAGCCACTGCGGAGATGTCACCCAGCGGTGTGTTCTTAATGAAGATAATTAACAGTAGGATCATGTAATTGGCAAAGCCTCCTGCTCTTGGCTCCTCAGTTGCAGCTGCTGCTGACAAAACTCCATACCCAGAGCATCGCAACAACCCTCTGAAAATGTGAACTTGGCCAAACGCTGAGGATTTGGGATGCAAATGCCCCAAATCCCAGCATCAATAGACAGCAGGGCTGGCATCGCCATGTACAGCCGCCCCGAGAGCGGCGAAACAGGGTCTGCAACAGGCTCCCAAAATAGCTGAGTGCAGACATGTGCAAAAACAACGCCGGGCTGTTTGCAAAAGGCTCTGTCTGTGCTTGAAACTGCAGAGAAACTGCAGCAGGATGCATTCGGGGAGGAAAATGTTTTCAGGCCGGAAAATCCAGCGGTGCAGCTGGGGTGCTGCTCCCTGCAGCCTCCCTGCTGCTGCACCTGCGGGTGGCTTTGAGCATTCTTTGCAGAAGCATGGTCCTGTGCTTCCCCAAACCCAGAAATTGAAGGCCTGCTCCTTTACATGCATGGGAACAAGCACTTCCCCGGTGCCTGCAGCTGCAGGAAGGGCAACTTCCCCTAACACCGACAGGCAACGCTCACGCGTGCCACCAGCAAAGTGCCTCTGTGTCTCATTACAAAAGCAATGAAGCTCATTCTCTCCCTGGGCTACTGAAGCCAGGAGAAGCTATGGGTTTTCTTTCCTACTGTCAAGCACCCAGAAGAGCTTTGTTGTTTCTAAGCACATTGCTTCCCTTTTTCTTTTATTTGCAAAAATAAATTGCTTTTGGCACAGAGGGTGTAACGCTTGGCCAGGACCGTGGGTGCCCTGCGGTGAGACCAGATCCGAGCAGTGCAGCCCCCAGCACTGCCCAACAGCAGAGGGTCAGGACCAGGTTATCCCCAGGTGCTGCTCACACACACCTGGTGGTCACCAAACTGCAGTTCTAGAGACCCTCGCTGCCATGGGTGGGATGCAGAGCCCATGGCTGTCCCCAGCTGGAGGCCAGGCTGAGCACCTGCAGAAGGCTGGGAGAGCCCAGCCCATGGAGCAGAGGCAAGGACCTGAGGTGTTGCTGCTGCTCAGAGCCCAGCCCCGTGGCCAGGGTGAGCCAAGGGAGCTGGGGAGGTTTGCTCACGCTGTGATGTATCAGCAAACGGTGGCTGAGCTGCTCTGTGTCCTCCTGAAGCCTCTTCAGGGCTTTGGTAGCAGGACAGAAACCTCCAAGCCCATGTCACAGACAGCTGTTTCTCCTCTAATTAAGAAGCCTGAGGGTGCTGCTGGGAGCACAGCAATGCTGCTCTCCCTCCTGGCTGTGAGCTGGAGGGAAGCTCAGCTGCTCCCTGAGGCTGCCCTCCTGGCCTTGGGGCTGGGCTGGGGGATGCAGGCTTGCAGGGCAGGGATGCTCAGAGCCCTGGGGTTCTGTTGCTCGGAGGCCTCAGAGCTGTGCCTTCTCATGCAGTTGACTTGTGTCTCACTGTAGTGCTTGGGGCATTGCTGGCGTGGTTTGGGAGAGTCCTCTGAAGGCTGCAGCCCAAAGAGTAAAATGCTAGCTCTGCAATGATATTTTATATTGTGAGCAATAATAAATCATTACAAATTTCTTCCTTCCCCCCCCAGGAAATGCTTCTCCTGCTGGTGCAGACGGCTCCTTGGTGTGTGTCTGTGCTTCCTCCTCATCTGCCAGGGGGGATGGGGGGCCCGACTCCAACCACCAGCCTGGCGCTTGCCCCCACCATCCTGGAGCAAGCGTATAACCAATGCTTGCAGGTTTTATGCAGGATTTTGGTCTTTTTGTATAAAATTGGATGCCCTGGTGTGGCAGCCCATCCTCAGCTCACCTGGGGGTGGGAGGTGGTTTAGGACATGATGAAGGGTCCTTACTGCCTGTAACAGAGGGGTGAAGGTCTGAGAGCTGGGGCTGCAAGGGGAGCCCTGTTCTCAGTGCTGACAAAGCTTTTCTTCCTGTGTTTGTCAAATCTCTCCTGGTGGGTTCATGTGGAGGGAGATGAGGCAGAAGGCAGCCAGGGGGTGAGGGAAAGCCCTTGAAGCGCTGAGAACGTGCCAAGGGCTCCTCCTTGCCCACACCCTGTCACAGGTGTGATTCCTTAAAAAGGTTCAATGCTCTAAAAATCTCCAAAAGGAGAAAGGGTTGTGTGGGAAGAGGGTGTGCTCTCTGCTGCTGGCAGCTCCTGCACTGCTCCCCTATGGTTCCCTTTCAGGGGGAGCTGGGGCTCCTCAACAGCAAGAGCAGCCTCTGCAAGAGCTCTGAACAGGACACCGATCCCCTCCAGCCATCTGCTGTGCCTTTCTCTGTTGACATGCAGTATTTATTTGGTGACTGGGTAACTTGAACCTGTGGAGTTGTTAATTATGACCTTAATCTGATCATTGCTTTGTTCCATTTTTAATTAGCTTAGTCAAACTGAAGTCATTTTGCTTCCTAATATACTTGCTTAAGTGCACGTCTGATTGCATATCCTTTTTATATCCATCAGAAGAGCTTGGGACTGGCTCCCTCCATCAGACTGCAGCCTGGGGCAGGAACGGAGCAAACCTCAAGGAACAGAGAGAAGAGGTTTGCAGGTACAGCACCTGGATAATGAGGGAGAAAAGGAAACGTGAACCCCTGTGCCATCGAGAGCTGGCCTCTGTGTTCAGCACAAGCCAAGCACAATTCAAGCACAGCTCTGTCTGGACACAAGGTTTGGAGGAGCACAAACCCAGATGTTCTGGCAGGAGCGACGTTGCTGCTGCTGAGCAGTGAGCTCCAACTGCGCGTATTCCTGGTTCTCAGTCGGTGGAGACTTACAAGCAGATGGAGGGTTTGAAGTTATCTTCTCTCAAGAACTTCAGTGATGCTCATGGGTGGTTTTATCCCGGTATTTTGGAAGATAAATGAAGCCACTAGCAGAGAGCATGGGGCTGGGCAGCCATAACTGCCTCGGACCTGCCAGCACCAACATCCCCAGCCGCACAGGACAGCTGGGCACAGGGCTTATGGCTTTGATGCTGACAGCTGATGACTCACTTACGGCCCTGGGGCTGAGATTTAATCTGGGATCTTGCTGTGTTCCCAGCTCTCCTGGGCAACACGAGGCCCTTGGTTCCCCTGGAAGAAGTGGATGAAGGCTCTGGTGCCAAGCCCTTGGACCCGGGCGTTGGAAGTGCTGGCACTGAAAGAGGGTTGTTTTGCCCCATTTTCCCCTCCCAAGTGCATCGCCAGCCCTAACACAGCTTCTTGTGCCCAGCTCTGATGGATGATGACTGCAGCACAAGACCTGAGCCTGCACAGGTTTGCCAAAATCACGCTGTAATTGTGCCTTCTGCCTTTTTCTGGCAGGCAGAGGTGCTGGGATCGTTAGGCACAGGAGCACTAATGAAACAGAACCAATCCCTGCCATGTTTTTCACTTTCCCCCACTTTATTGCTTAATTCACAGCAGGGCAGTTCCACATCCGTTCTCTCGGGATTGAATTTAAGCAGAACTACACTTAATCACCTGTCTCATTAATCCCTAATATTCTGCGTGCAGACCTCGCTAACAGAGCTGTGCAGGAAGGCAGCGCAGAGGTGGGAAGGAATTAAACAGCTGTCCCCTAATGGAAGCCCAGCCAACACTTCCTCAGCTGCCAGACGCTGACACCCAGGTTTAGCTGGAGGATGTGGCCCAACATCTCCCACAGGCCCAAGTGTCACCCTGCGAAGGAGGGACGAACACAGAGAGGAGCAAGGCAATGCTCCCTGGGGATGGAGCTGGACTTTGTGCCAACATTTGGACAGGACTGGCCTTGTCCTGTACGTGGCTGTCCCCAGGCCCTGGCAGCTGGCGGCACTGGCGGTGGTGACCAAGTTATCTGGGATGAGTGTTCCCTTTGGGTTGCACCTTTTTCCCTGGAAGATGCAGGTGGCAGGGGCAATCTCCACTTGCTGTGGGACATCCCATCTCCCCCACATCCACCAGCCCCAGGGACTCAGCAGGAAGGATGCGGCTGCAGAGGGAGCCGGGAGCATTGCCATGGTTACAGGCACTTTCCTCATCTTCGTTTTTTACCACTGCTCAGGTTGACACACTGCAAAGCAGTTGAGTAAAAGGTGCTGGGATTTCAGACCCCTCCAGAAGCCCAGGTACCCCAGGATGGAGACTGAGGAGAAAGGCGCCTCAGCTGGTGGTTCCCTTCCTCTGTTCTAAATCAGGTGAGTGGAAGTACTTTGGCTCCAAATCATCCCTTCATGTTGTTCTCCCTATGTTAGAGAGACCCAGCACAGCTGTGACTACTGATTTATGTTCAGAATTATCAGCCTCCAGAAGAAATGAGAGCCCTCCAGCAGTCACGGACTCTTTCTATCCTCCAGTCTCTGCTCTCCATCCCTGTCCAGCTCTGCTAGTCGCTCCTCGTGTCAGGCATTGCCCCACGTTATGGTCTCGTCCTCTACTGGGCAGGGACCAACCGAGCCCACTCCCTACGCCTCCCGGGGCCCTTGGCAAGCGGCAGCTCTTTCAGAACACTTAACACAGGGGAAAAAAAGGCCACTTTGGGCAACTGATCCTCCTCTGGAGGAACCCCCAGAGGCTCCCTCCTAAAAGCTGCTAAATCTCCAAAGCATCCCTTTGACTCAATATCTATGGGTCTACAAAACCCATCCCCTCTCCCTGACTTGCCCACTCAGGGGACCATCCACCCCACCTAATTGGTGATAATTGGCATGGATAAACAACAGGCATGCCTCAGGATGGTAACGACTTGGGTTTGGCAGTGTGTGAACAGGCTCTGCTTTGGGACCTCACGCCCTGCATTGGGACACTGCTCTGCACTTCCCATTGGGATCTCATTGCTCTCGGGCGCTGTGTGAGTGATGTGTGATGGGGTCCACCACACTCTGCTCCAGCAGGACAAGAATTGGGTGATCTTTAAGGTCCCTTCCAATCTACGCCATTCTACAATTCCATGACAAACAAGCCTGGACAAGCTTTCCCCAGCATTTCAGCTACAAATAATTGAATCATAGAGTCATCAAGGTTGGAAAAGACCTCCAAGATCAGCTACTCCAAGCATCATTGAGCGCTTTGAAACTCCTTTTCTGCCACAAGGCTCTAGGAGGGGTTTAGATCTGATGAACAGATGTCTTCTCAAGCAGCAAGAGGTGGATTTGTGCTGCTCCAGCCTGCTGCTGCAGAGAGCAGAAACGTCCCCATGCCTGGGGACATGGCCATGTCCCAAATCCTGGAAGTGGCACCTGGGGATTTGCTGCTCCGGACAGGATGTTGCATGGAGCTGGTCACTATGGGTGGCCAAAGCCAGAGCTGAGGATGGGTGTGCCTGGGCAGAGTTCTCCTGTGGTCAGGGTGTTTGCAGGGAGAAATAACAGTTCCCAGCCTCAAGGCCTCTTATCTGGCTCTTCCTGCCACTGCTTTCTGAAAATAACAATAGTGGGAGGTTTATGTTCTTTCCTTTTCCCCTATTTCAGTCTTTCTAGTGATGTTACAATTGCTTAAGTGGAGCTTTCCCTGACATGTCGTTGGGGTTGGCTTTGTGGCACAATTACAGGCAGTTTACCAGAACCACTGCTGTGCCATCTGCTCTTGCCACTCTGGGGCATTTGCTGTTTGCAGGCACAGTGTGACCTCCACCCACCTCAGCTCTCCTGTCCCCCCACACCCCCATGGCACCAAGGCCTGTCCAGAGGACAGCATGAGCTCTGGGGTGAGCTGAAGCCCCAGATGTGCCCTATCCAGAGCAATGCCACCCACGGGTTCTGACACCAGGCTGGTGAGCAGAAATGCGCTACGATGCTTCCCTGGGAAGACCCAGAAGCAAGTGCTGGGGATACACACACTGCCTTCTGCTCTGCCTGTGCTGTAAAGCCATGCAAGTTCCTGGAGAGCTGGGGCAGGTTGTTCAGAGGCATGCGGAAGCCCCAGACATGCCCCATGAGGCATCACTGAACCCAGCAGGATGCTTCCTGAGTCACAGCTACTTTTTACTCCTCTGCAGTAGAGGAAAGCAGCTCGGCGTAAGATCAGCAGATAAATGTGCTGAGTGCAGTGCTCATTCTTTCTGTAATACTCCAGGAGGTAGGAAACCCCACCAGTCTTTCCTCTGGTTAAGAAGGATCCTGGTGATATTTACTAAGTATTTGTTCCTGCTTTCTTAGGAAAATGGGAAAATAGTAGGAAATAGTAGGACAACGCTGCCCCATCCTTTCCATACCCGAGGGCATGGACACGGCACGGCCAGCTGCCCATGCAGACAAGCCGAAGGGTGGGGAGGAAATCTGAATTTTTCCCTGCTGACTTTGCTCCCAGTGATCCTAGCCACTATTTGTAACGGCAGCAGATCCGTGTCCTCAGACAAAATCTGCTCTTCAAGTGATGATGTCCCTTCTTATAATGAATGCTGCCAACTCCTAGAAGTGATAGCTCACAAACAATTGGCGAGAGGATGCTGGGAACACTCTCTGAGATGCCAGGCCGAATAGATCTTCCACTGCACAACCACAAATCAAATTTAGGGAGAAAGAATTTGAAAACAAATTACCAGTGAGATATTTCAAGCTGACAGCAATTTGGAGCAACTTAGGTCTGTCTGGTAAGAACTGAATTCCTTTTATTTCCCTGTCAATAGCACCTACCTAAAGATTGTTTTCTCAACGGTAATTCTCTTGTCTGAAACAGAAACTCCTGAGCACACTTAAGTTGATAACTCCCTCTTTGATCACATTTTGGTAGCAATACTCTTCACCTTGATGACAGCATTTCTCCCTTTGGAGGAAGTTTTGATGCATGCCAGTGGGATTTCCAGCTCAGGGAGGAGAGATGCAAGTCCTGAGCTTGGATGTGGGTGTTGGGAGTGAATGGTGGGGATGCAACCTTGGGCTTTGGCCAGCGGTTGGACTTGATGACTTTAGAGGTCTTTTCCAATCTAAATGACTCTGTGATTCTTTAAATCTGAGAATGGCACTAAAGCATGCATTTCTGTCTCCGTGGGGGAGGGATATGAATGGCACCAGCAGCCCGCTGACACCACGCTGAGCCCCGCGGTGAACGCGCTGGATGCTTTAATTCCGGAGGCATGTCATTGGCCTCCATCAGCGAGCACAGAGAGGTCAGGCAGCGAGGAATGTGGCAGGGTGGAAGGGAATGCGGCAGTGCTGACATGCCCCGAGCAGCACAGACATAAAAGGAGTGCACTAGTCTGTAATTTGCCTGCAATTTCTCCTCAGGAAGCAATGAAAGTTTACGACTAGCCCTGGCCATGCCCATGTATTTCTTCCAGAAAGAGGCAGATAAAAATAGGCTGGAATAGCACTGAGAAAAAGAGCATTTTGACATCCCTTGAAATCTCCTTGCAGCCAACAGATCCCAGCCTGTTCTGGCCGAGCACTTACCAAGGGGGTGTCAGCTGGGGCTGAGCAGCGTTTCGGTCCCCCTTGGCGCAGCGCTCAGCCAGGCCCATTCCTTGGCACGAACGTCTCTGCCAGGGTAAGTGAGCCAAGCAGAGTGGTGCATTCAGCTAGATTAACCTTTTGAAACAGGAATGAAGGGACTCGTGCTGGTGCGGCAAAGCGTGAGCTCCCTCCATGTCCCCTTGGCCTTGGGACAGCAGGAGGGTTTCCACGTTGCTTCCTCAGTTGTTTTTGTGATGCTCAGGGCTGGCTTCTAGCTTGCTGAAGCCTATAGTGTGATGCTGCTGGGAAGTTCAGAGGGCAGTGGGGGCAGGTGCTGGCAGCATGGGATCTGGTTCCTCCACTGGCTTCTGCCTCGTGCCTACCATGTGGGCATAACACACTCATCAGGAAGGAGGAAAGTCTTGATCCAACGATAGTTTAAATTTGTTGGTTATCTTGGGGTCCTCTAACACCCTAAATTAATATCACACAGTCCGTGTATTGCACTGCTTCCCACCAGGATAAAGAAAGCACTCTACAGTGCTTATTTATTCAAGTGGTGCCTTAGAAACTAAAATCTTCTATTCTCTGTGGATATGAAATGCTCAGTGATATAACAGAGGCTCTATTTAAAATTAAGAATTTTCTCCCTGTGCCCTTGGCTAAGCTTTCCTACCATGCACAGTCCCACCTCTCTGGGAACCACGTTTCAATGGTGCTGCATGCTCCTAAGTCTTCACAGCATTTTAGGATCCTCCCAGATGGAAAGTGCCATAGAAATGTAAAACTTTATTAATTAAAGGCTAAAATATATGCAGTGTGTGGAGGTCAGTGACTCATACAGCAGGATTCTCAGGCTTCTGCTATGCATTGCCTCGGGGCACTTTTTTGAATGTTCCCTTCTCTGGGGCTACGGCAGTTTATTACACAAAGGCTGTGTGAACGGGAGGTGAATGCAAACTGCTCTGGCTGTGCTGCTGGCAAAGCAGCAACCACCAAACCCAGTTCATGCTGAGTCTTTTAGGGCAGCATAATTTCTGCCTGTTGTTTTCTGCCTGTTTCTGGATGTCTGTACCGTGGGAGGGGGCAGGCTGTTGCCCCGTGCTGCCAGCCCCTCTGCCTGCGGTCATGCTGGGGTTACAGATTGCTTTTCCTTTCCGCAGGCCCCAGGAACATTCAGCAGCAGAGGAGGAGGCAGTGCTTCAGTTAGAATCCAGTCACTTCCTCAGAATGAACCACAGCATGTTTGTAGTAGAACGCTTCTCTGAGAGAGTGGGCAGTGATGGTGAATGAAACTGTTGTAAGCCCTGGAGCAGTGAGTCACCGGGGAGGACGAGCGCTGTGGCTGACACAGACTGTGCCAACCTTGAGGCAGAGTCCAGCGGGGCAGAATTCCATTCCCAGGCAGGCAGCAGTGCCAGCGGGAGTCCCAGTGTGGGTGCAGGTGAACTGGTAAATCCGTTCTCCTCCTGACTCAGATCTGTTTAATGGATGTGGGCGCTTTGCTGTTCTGCCGCAGTGCACAGCACCGATGGTGTGGCTGCAGCCCCACCAGAAGCAGCACCTACCAGTGTCTCCACCCTGCTAGCACAGACCTGAGGCATGTGTGGCCCCAGGACACCAAGATTAGCTTCCTGGCTGTGCAGTCCTAACTGGATCCCGGGTGAGCTTCTTACTCCTTTGTGTATCACCAGAGACCTGAAGAGGAAAGGTGATGCCTCCCAGCTGCATGGGAACGCTGAGCCTTCTGCTGGGGACCTGGTGCCACGGCATGCATGAGATGACATTTGTGCCAGCCCCTCAATTTTTTCTCACTGTGCTACATTGCTGGCTCCATTGTGGCCACCTGAGAGGGTGCTGCTTTCTGGGGTAGCCCCCCAGGTGAAGCTCACCTAGGCATGAGGTCCCTACCCTGTGCCCCATGCTGGCAGAACAAGGATGGGCACCTGGGCAGATGCGACAAGGCTCTGCACCGTGAGGCTCCTCTGTGGCTGCATAGCATAACACCAGCTTGCAGAAAGCCTATACCCCCTGCTGCCTGGACCCTTTTATTTTTCTTTTTACTCTTCCCACTGACCATTCAGCCTCTTCTGCAGCAGCTTCCACCCAACACTGCTTTACATGTTTCCCACTTCTCTTCCTTGCTGCTTTTATCCCCTGCCCTCTCTCACTCTCTCTGGATTCCCCCGTTACCACCTGTAACCCATGCAGTCCTGCTTTCAAACCCCTCGCTTCTGCTTCAGTGCTGACATCTCAGAAATAACAAAACTGAAACACCCTTGTCAAAACCCACAAAGATCAAGCATACGCTTTGAAGCAGGCAGGAATGTACGTGTGGAGCAACTGTTTTACTTTCAGCAATGTTGTCACAGAAACAGAAAATCCCATTCCCGTTAAAGCACGTCATTTAGGCCCCTGGAAGCTGTGACTAGCAGACAGTGCAGGTACACCAGGTGCCACATTAACAAGATCCTTGCTTGGCACACAAGCCTATCCCACATTACAGCAGCGAAAGGGCAGCTGTGCTGCTGTGACTACACCCACGTGGGTATCCTTAGGCAGCAGCAGGCACGGATTGCCTTCCTGCACACCTCTGACTAACGCAGATACACTGCCAGGAGCGCGCAGTCACCAGCCGCAGTCTGCTGTGACGTGCTACACCTCGAATTGCCCTAATGGAGGCAAGGCTGGAAGCCTTTGTTTGTTTTGTGCTGAACAACCTACCCGCAGTATCGCTGCTGCAGCCTCTCCCCTTCGCCTGTTCCCTCTCCTCCTGGTTTATGTTTGCTTTTTAGCTAGTGACAAGGGGTGAAAAGAAACAGCAAAAAAAAAAAATAATCCAACAAATCTACAAGAAAATGGAATTACAAAACCATAAACACTGTTAAAAGGGAGATTCAGGGTCAAGCAGAAACTTCTGACTCATTTCAGAAAATGGATTGGATTTCAACTGCTGGCACAGCCTGATGCTGTCTTAATGACATTTGCAGGATGGGAAGTGCTAGCTATTGTTCCTGGGTGCCTGTCTAAACAACACCCCACATTTCAGTCTCCTTGACGAGCCTGCCACCATGTTCCAGAGAGAGCTGTTAATTAAGAGGCAAAGTCCAATCTCAGCCTCACTGGCTCTATTTTTACATGATTTTGTTTTTGTTTGCTGAGCCTTTTCTCTTGATTCACAGACCAACAGAGCTGCCAGCTGATTGCCTACTTCTTGCTTTCTCGTTCAGCAGTGTGGCACAGACCGTGTGAGTCCTCACCACTCCAGGCCTTCCACCTTTGAGGTTGTAATTTTAAAAGGGATTTTTAAATTTTTTTTTTAATCTGACATTTTGTCCTGAAAGGATGAGAGACGTGCAAAACTGCCAAATGTGGAAGCCACCACAGGAGGCCAAGACATGATATTAAAAGGAGTAATGAAAGAAAGCAAGCTATTGAAGTGTAAACTCAATTTTACCGAGAGTATGCTACAGATCAGAAACGAGTAGTCTGAATCCCTGTTGCAACCAACACCAAAATATTAATCGTTCACTACAGGCAGGAAACAGAGAGAGCTTAAAAATCTGTTTTCTCCATTTTTCCGGAGGAGAGCCCGTTTGTTAAGACACTGAACAACCCATTTTGTTTTAATAAGTAACAGCTCAGTGTCATAATAATAGATCTTGCTTCCCTTCGATTAACTTTGCTCACAAGGCCGGGCTCTTGATCCCTGTTTTCTTTCTGGATTGTAAAACAATGGCATTGTGTTTATTTCCCCATCTCGGATCCCTTTCTTTGATTAAACCTGCAGGAAGGAAAAATGCAATCTACATCGCAGCAGGGCTCCGCTGGCCTTCCTGCAGGAGTGGCCTGCGGGAGCATGGCAAAAATGGGAAACATGGCCCTGTTTGTGTTGGGACCAGGAGAGAATCAGACCATGAACCACAGTGCCTTGGTGGTGACGTGGGCTGGGGGCCGGCTGCCGGGAATGTGCATGGGCTGTTTGCTCCCTCAGCTAAAGCAGACAGCTCAGAGGGATGCTCCCGAAGGCTGCCCCATCTCTCTGTGTTTTGATTAGCAAATAGATTCAGGTATTGCAGAAATGCTGCCAAATGAGTCATGAAATGTATTAAATGTATTCGTTTGTTTTTACAATCCAGTACAAGCGTAAGTTCTGTAGAGATACTTGAATTAAAAGTCATGTCAAAACATACTATGAAAAATACCAGTCATTAGGTATAGGATAAAAACGGTCACCGACACTTCCCAAAGCCTCTGAAATACATTACTCCCCAGAAACAGCTCTCCCCATCCACAAACCTACCTCCACCGGCTGGCCTCAGCTCCTAAGAGCTCCCTAAGAGCAGGGGCTGGCACCGGCTCCACCAGGGCTGGAAGCAGCAGCTCCAGCAGGAAATCCCCGTCTGCGTCCTCACGGCTTGGCTGAGCTTCTGTGCCACGGATTCTCCCCATGTTCGTTATTAGAGACGTCTGCATGAAAACAAGACTCTTCCTGAAAGCGACAGCTCTCAAGAACACTAAGATACCGCGTTAGGTTTCCCAAAGAAAACCACATACTGAGCCTGAGAGGAATGGAGCTATATTTTTTCCCCAGTTTTCTCTGAGAGCACCCACCAGTTTTCCAATAGTGTTGCTACCTCTGCATTCTGCCCAGGAAGGTAACGGCTGCTTCAAACTTTTACGGACTCTCACAGCCACGGTTATGATGTGTGTTTTCACTTGCTTCAATTTGTTGCCAGAAGTTCACCTACAACTCCGTGACGTCCCAGTGAGAACCACGGCATGGGCACTGGGTGTCCCAGTGACTTCCCAGTGGGCCTACAAAACTCTTCTAACAATAAAAAGCCTAACGAGGAGTGGCTGAGGCGGCCGGGGCTGTTCAGGAGGCTGAGAGGGGACTCACGGCTCCTCACGCCTGCCCTGCAGTGAGGAGATGCCCATCTTCTCTCAGGTGACAGGGATAGGACGCGAGGTGACAGCCCCAGTTTGCTCCAGGGGACGTTCACGTGGGATATCAGGAAGCATTTGTTCATGGAAGGAATGGCTGGACATGGGAACGGGCTGCCCAGGGGTGCAGAGCCCATCCCCAGAGGTGCTGAGAGTGCATGGATGTGGTGTGTGGGGTCAGGGCTCAACAGTGGGGGCAGCGCTGGGTAGGCAGGCTGGGTGATCTTGGAGGTCTTTTCCAACTGAAATTATTCTGTGATACTGTGAATTCATGACTGCGATCCCATGGCTCTGTGGTTCCATGGCTGTGTGGTTCCACGGTTCTAGCCCTGCTTGACCAGTAACTGGGAGAGTTCTGTTCCCACAAGGGATTTTGACTGAAGATGTTGGTTGTACCCACACATGGGGTATTCATTCCAGGGGAAATGCTCCGGGGCAGGCCGGGTGCCGCAGCTCGCACCCCGCCTGAGGGCCGCGGGAGGCGGCGTGGCAGCCGGACCCGGCCCTCACCTGGCGCGGGGCGGCGCGGCGGGCG
>WBMW01003919.1:787269-893467 GCA_013396635.1 Penelope pileata | reverse complement strand
TTTCGGAGGCGGCGAAGTTCGCTGGGACTTTCCTGGGGCGCTGCCGGGGGCGGGGGCTGCGCGGGGCCCTTCGCTCGTGGCACGGGGCCGTGTCGTGGCCCCTCCGGCCTCTGGAGCGGCTTCCGCGCTCCGGCGTGCACTTTTCTCCCCCAAATCAGGACCTCGGTGTGCACAGCTGGGAACACCCCTTCCTCGGCCTGGCCCCGCCGTGTTTCTGGGTGCGCGCCCACGTGCAGAGCGACCCCCGCTCCTCCCCGCACGGCCAGAGCTCCTGCCCCGCGCCTGGAGCGCGGGGAGCTCCCAGCCCGAGGGGGCAGCGAGTGGGGCGGTGCCCGCGCAGGTCGGCGTGAGGCACGGAACGCGGCCGAGCTGAGGGGTGTGGGCACGGGGACCTGTCTGGATCTCCTCTGGCCGGGAGCTGGGGGCAGTCAGGGCGTGCCCACCCCCCCCTGCCCTGCCTCGCCCAGCGGGCTCCATCTGAGCCATCTGCCGTCTGCGTGGGTGGTGATCGCTCACATGCCCGGCTTGGGTTAGCAGAGCCCACCTCCTCGGTCCAGCACCCAGAACGGCCCCCGAGGCGGGGCTGGGTGACTGTGCTGAACTGGTCTGGAATCTCTTCCTCCCACCTTCCCCCTCCTTCCTGTTTTTTCTTTTTTTTTCCCCCCCTTTGTCTTCTTGAGACGGGGCTGTGCGAGGTGTTCCCGGTGCTCCAGCTGCTTGTTGCTTCCTGCCTTTCTCCTGCCCGGCGAGCGGGGAGGTGGGGGAGGCTCTGCTGGCTCCAGCCCATCCCAGCCCCGCGGGGCGAGGCCGCAGCCCTGGGCCGGGCCGCGGGGCGCTGAGTTTGTGTTGAAGTGGAGCGGGGCCCCGCTCAGCCCTGCTGTGTGGTCTGTGGGCGCTGGGCGCTCCGTCCTTGGGCGCTGAGGGGTTGGTAGGACTGGTTTCTCCTTGCTGAACTGAAACTTCTTTGGGAAGGGCGTTATTCTATGTTGAGTCATCAGCTTTTTTTTTTTTTTTCCCCAGAGAAACAGTTTTTAAAGGAAATGTCTTTGTTTCTCCTCCGAAAAGTCAACGATTTAGTTCTTGTTTTTCAAATGCTTTGCCCTAACCTTTTCCATAATAAACAACATGCCTTCAGTCTTTAGCTTTTTTCTGCCAGCTCTAATAATAGGCCTCTGCGCTGGAGATTAAAAGTTTACCCAAGGTGGCAGCGGGGAGCGCAGCGGGCAGAGATTAGAGATCCCGCGCCCAAACCCGTGGCTTCAAATACCAGAGCGAATATTTATGCCTCCATAAATTCTCCAGTTCTGTGAAACATCAGCATTTCCAGTGTCTGACACGTGTAGCAGCAAATGTTAATATACGGCTTCTTCGCAGGGTTTCCGTGGGTCTGATAAAGTTAACTGAAAGATGTAATAGAAAAACAATTTGTGTGTTTTCAGCAGCATGAATATCTTCCTTCTGCAGCTGTGAGATGGAGAAACTGATCTTGCAAAAGAGTCCACATAAGTAGAAATGTTGATGAGCTGGAAATAGACTTCAGTAGCAAGTCGGACCTGCATTGAAGCTGTACCTGCTGTTACTGTTTGATTTCTAAATTTCTTTTCTTGTGAAAAGAATTAGTTAAGCTTACAACAATGCTTAATGGCAGAACTCATCTCAGATGGTTAGGAAGGTCGGTCTGGGGTGAGGGTGTGCGGGGCCGTGGTGCTCTCTGAGAGCACTTGCTGTGTTGCGTGTGTTTGTTTTACTGGCGTCTCGGCTTTGCTGGACACCAGAGGAAGCATGCTGCATAAAAAAGGGCTGGGTGTTGGGCTGGTGGGACAAGACCATATTGAGACCGGGTCACCCAACACGAGGTTGAATGGCTGTTGTTGTTCTCTGCTGAAGTGCCTTAGCTGGAAATTGCTCCAAGTCTTGTGTTGTAGAACAGTAGCGTGTATAGCCTTGAGGATTCGGGTTCTTTTGTTACTTCTGGGAATTCACCCTAGTTTAGCTTTCCAGCTAATCTGCAGTAGTGTGCTCGGTGAGCTGGGAGCTCACAGCTGCAGTGTAGCAGGAAGTTCAGACATTTGATAATTACTACTTTTAGCTTCATGCGGCTTTAACACGGTGTGTGAGACTGAACAAGTGCTCACAAAGCTGTGTGCCCGTTCCCGTGTTGGAGGAGCCACGCTGAGGAGGCCGGCGTGGAGTGCCCCGTGTTGCGGCAGGCAGCAGCGGCTGGCAGAGCAGGGTGCCAGGCTGTCCCTGCCCTGAGGCGGAGGAGCTGCAGGAGGAGTGCAGTCACTGCAGCGCGGTGGGACCGTCCTCCCGAATAGCTGAGACTCCTTGTCTCCCGTTCAGGGTGAGAACGGGTGTTAGCTCTGTTTGCATGTGTGTAATGGGTTACTATAGACTCTGCTATTAGCAAATCTGGTACTTGAATATGATTCATAATTCCTCCTTGACTGTTCTATTTAAAGAGCTATCTACCTTTTATCTGAACGTGATTACATATTTTTGTTAGTTAATCCTGGCTGTATTGCACAGAACATCTGCTGGTCCTTTCACAGATGTTTGTAAACCACTCTGGGAGAATCAGAGAGGAGTAACCTTTTTTCCACGCTTTACGAAGCCGTAGAAATTATTCGGTGCGTGGACCTAAACTACCACAGTTTGCAGAGGGAAATTCTCCCCGATCTCTTGCCGTTCCCTTACTTCTGTTGTAATGGTAATTTATAAGGCAGCTACTTGAATAATCATGGCTCATCAGAAGGCCTCTTGAAAGGCTTTCTTTAAATTCAGGCATCTAGGAAGGGAAGAAGCAAGCTGGAGGTCAGTTACCACGGAGGGATAATTTACCAAGCGCAACACTAGCGAGGACACAAAACCAACCAGGATGGCAAGCAGCTCCCCAGTAGATCTGTTCGAGTGTATTAAGTGACACAGGAGTGTTGGTGTACGTCATGGTCTAAGAGTGAGTTCAGATCCTCGGTGTTGCCGAGGGGTGAGCGCTAGCAGCACTGTGCCAGGTGGGGTTTCAGTGCTGGTAGTGAGATACAGCTTTAGCTCTTGGTGTGTGTGTGTGGGTCTTATCCTAGCAGCCTCCAGTTCTCTAGGCTGTCCATGCCCCTCTGTTACAGAACAGAGCTGTGCCTTGCCCTGTGTACTTCAGGAGGCTTTCTGGTCAGCGGGGAGCTGATGCCAGGGAGCAAAGGAGGTGTGGGTGTCAGTTAGGGTAGGAGATGCCGGAAGCTCCTTGGTGCCCTCTGGTCTGGAGCCTGGTCTGGCCCTTAGCAGGTATTTCAAGAAAAAGAGTCTGAAGTTAGAGGGCTTGTGGAGAGCTGATGACGGATCAGGACAAGGAGATTTTATTCTTATTTTTCTGGAGATTGCCTGAAGGAAGTGAGTTCAGGCCAGACACTTGTGTCCTTGCTGCTGTGCAGCACAAGATCAAGAGGGCTTTTAGAGGAATACCAAACTCTCTGCTTTTAAATTAATAAAGAAATCAATAAGAAGTAATGCTACCAGGAACTTGTGACCTTGATGGTTGTTTTTTTTTTGTTTGTTTTTTGTTTTAACTCTCACCCTTCTACTGCTTTTCCCACCCCTACCAGGCTTCAGGGTTTTCGTTCATGCACTGTTTTGTTCTGGGTGCTTTCTTGGGTGATACCTGCATGGCTCTAAGGAAGGATTCTTCTTGTGTTATCTTTTTCTGGATGATAAAAACTCAGCCCAGGAGAGCCACTTAAATCAAAACGATCTGCACAAGGGCTGTACTAGCAGTGTAGCTTTACATAACCAAAGGGGTCAGTTTAATTTTTCATGTAAACAAGGCTGAGCTGTATGCCTATTAAATGATGTTTAACCTGCATAACACTGGGCAAGTTAGTATTCATCTTGCTCTTGAGATCTTCAGGTGAAGTCATAGAAGGGTTTTTTATTGACTAGAATAATAACTATATTCAGAGGCAGCTTTGAATAGCAGAGGGCAGAGCTGGCTGTGTGCTGGTGGAGGTGCAGGACGGTGCAGGTGGCTGTCTCTTCCTTACAAGTGTGTCCTTGTCGTGCCTACTTGTAAAACTAACTTTCTTTGACATGACTTGAAGGCCTGGGGGTATCATTGCTCAGTGTCCAAGAGTTGCCTAAGATCTTGGATAATTCATAAATAACATTTGGCGATGGGCTGTGGGTACATATGTAAGTGACAAGTCCTGTGTAGCCTTTGTATACAGTTCATGTCAAGCAGTACCTGATGTCCAGGTGTTGGAGTCTAAGTATATTAAAAACTAAGTTTATTTAAAGGATGAGAAGCCAGAACAACGAACTGGAAGTTGTGAGTGGGGGATTTGATGGGATCTGCTCAGGGTAGCTGAGAAGTCAGCCCCCCTGCTGTCCTGTCTCCTCCCCCCTCAATGGGAGGAGGCCTGGCCTGTACTGCTCCCATCAACGTTTTGCAGACTGCCTGGTCCTTGTTTGAGGTCCCACCTAGTCCTGGCCAAGCTGGTTGGTGACACCAGAAGGAGAGAATTAAGGCAGGAGCTCTGGGGTCATTCCCATTCCCTCTAGTTGTCCCACGAGGAGCAGTACTCATGGGCTCCATTATGCCCTTGGGTAGTGGCTGCTGCCCTCCTCTGATGCCATGTGTGTAATTTTTGACCCTGGCCACCTCTTCTTATTGTCCTCCACAATCCTTTGGCTTTCTTCTCCATATTTTCCCAGTCTTTTTCTTGAGTGGTGGTGATAGTATATAAAATCATCCCCAAAAGGGAAAGCAACAGGCAAGCAATAGAAGAAGCATAACATAAGAAAATGGTGGTGTTTTCAATCGGCTCAACTCAGTGACTTAATTTCATTTAAATTCCCAAACCTGATTGGGAGTTGGAAGGCTTCATACAAAGGAATAACGTGACATTTTTTTTCCTGCGAGAAAGAAAGACACAATCTGGTTTGATTGTATGAAAATGGCTTGAATTTCTGTACGAAGTTTGGCTTTAGAGTTTCTGCCACTTTTCAGGAGATGTTTCACTACAGACTGCCGCTGTTACAGCTGAGAACACATCTCCTGACTAGCATTAGACGTCCTGAAAGCAGAGATGTGGGGAAGGCTCCTCAGAAAATGGAGGAGCCATTGTTTGTTGGTCCGTGGTGCTTCCGCTGCTGTTGAGGGTCCTCAGTCCAAGTACTCCAGTTTTGCTCTGCTGCAGGGAGGAGTGCACGGTGACCTTTTGTCTCCCCTTTCCCAGCTGGGGTGAGTGTGTCTTTAATCAGATTAGAAGCTGGTGACAGCGATTTGCTGAGCTTCTAATCTTTTTTTTGCCAGCAGAAGCAATCGAGCAATGGCTCCTTCCTCACCAATCTTCCAGTTCCTCCCTCTTAATTTTATGAAGTGTGGGTGGGTCAGTGAGTTTGCATTAACAAAAGTTGCTTGTCTGTGTGTTAAGGCAGGAGTCCTGTCC
Organism: Penelope pileata; assembly: GCA_013396635.1. NCBI lineage: Eukaryota > Metazoa > Chordata > Aves > Galliformes > Cracidae > Penelope > Penelope pileata. The sequence continues at coordinate 888,029 of WBMW01003919.1, read as the reverse complement.
CTGCACGTTGCTGCTTCTGGCAGACCGGTCACAGCAAACGTGCACCTGATGGAGCTGGTGATGGCTTTGCAGATAACTGTGGTGTGCATCCAGAAATAACTGCAGTGGCATTTTGTTTTCTGTTCCTTGCTGTGCCCTTCTGGAGCAGCTGTGCAGTTCCTGTTGGGTGGTCCTGCCTCTGTGCGCAGTGACCGGCTTTGCTGCCTGTCGGTGCGGAGAGGAGAAGGTGTGTGTTGAGCATCCTCCCTTATGTATTCCTCTGGATAATTGCAGTCGTTTAAGGCACTTAACTCATCCAAACAACACTTGTGCTTTACATTCATGTTCACTCTTCATCCTGGGGTTTGCTTTTGTGTTGTTTTCCCTTCTCAACCAGCAGCATGTGTTGGTGGAGCTGCGAGTTGTCTGGAGGCGTGCGGTGATGCTGCAGCTCTTCCTAGGTAACTGACTCCTTGTCTGTAGTGAGGAGATCTCACCTGGTGCACATGGCAAGCTTCAGTAAAATTCTGAACCTTATCGCTTGTGGGTTTTGTTATTCCTATTTTTTTTCTTTTTAATTTACTGCTTTGTCATCTTTTAGATGTGTTTTTTCCTGAATGAAAGCTGGAAAAAGAATTCTAAATGTCTTTCCCTGAAACTTTAGAAAACATCTGACTTTTGAGGACTCTGTGGGCTCTTGTTCTTCTTTGCTCTGGTGCAGGGATGTCCAGCCTGTGGGCTGCAGGCAGCCTGGCCAGCAGCAGCCACTGTCTGAACTGAACCAGGGCACGGGGAGGGCACGGTGCAGTGCTAGCTCCAGCTATGCAAATAATTTCATGCATTTTGATACGTTGGCTGCACAGTCCTGTGAACAGTGGAAAAATATGCAGCCTTCCTTGCTGTTTTGATAAAGGAATTTGAGAAGAGGTTTCAAGGTTATCAAAAAAATTGATGGTTTTTTTGGCATATTTGCAACTCCATTTTCAGTTGACATAAACACATTACCTGCAAGTTTTCAAATGGAGTGTATAGAGTTGCAATCAGATATTCAACTCAAAGAAGAATGTGATAATGGCTCTTACTTAGACTTCTGCAAGACCTCTCTTCCCAGAGAAACCCACCCCTCCCCTCACGGTCACGCCTTGTACACTTCATTGCTTTCTGGCAGTACCTACGTTTGTGAGCAACTGTTTGCAAGGATGAAGCACAGGAGGAGTAAAATTCCATCAAGAATCTCTGATGAGCACCTTGAGAACTCACTGAGGATTGCAGTCACTCCCATCAAATCAGGCTGCTGTTTTTCTTTCACAAAAACAAGGTCAGATAGCCCACTAGTTCTGTGTTTTTGTTGCTCTTTTTCGATTCTTAAATATATATTAAAAAACTTGTTAGTTACACACACTAGCTACACTGTACGTTTTGTGTGCGTCCCAAGACAATTCCTCTTCACTCAGTGTGGCCCAGGCAAGCCGAAGGATTGGACTCCCATGCTCTAGTGGATGCTGCTCTTTCAGTTGTGTATGGAAATGGAAACAGCAATGGAAAAACTGGTGTAATACCATTGTGGATTTTTTGCTCTGTAATCTTTAGTTGCTGCCACTCTGGTCCTGCAATTGAGAAGGAGGATCACATGCAGTCTCTCCACACAGCCTGTCCATTTTGTCCGTGTTTAAGCAAATTGTCTATCAAACCTCTAATTATAGGAGTCTCATTTCTCATTTTTCTGAACATGTGTCAGCTCAAACAGCTCCAGTATTTGTATACTTCTGCTTTATAATTGTTAATGAAGGTCTGGCTTTGGAGGATGGGGTCAGCTGCAAGCGCTGGCGGGTGTTACATAGCAGCCCATCTCTTTAGGAGTGAAATTGTGGTTTGAGTGGGGTCAGGTTCTGGTTGTTTCTGACTGTATTTTAAACTGCTCTTCTTATTGCAGGTTGAGTGCTGAAGATCAAAACAAATACTCTGGTTTTCTTTGCCTTTTATTGCCAGCAATCAGTTTCTGTTTTTTTTTTTTTTTTTTTTTTTTTTTTTGCAAGCTGCGCAAGAATTAATTTTGCAGAACTGGCAAATTTTTGCGCCAACTGATAAAGCAGTGCAATTTATTACAAACCTGATTTGAAGAATACTTGTGGTGGAAATTAATTTGTTAAAAGGTTGCCCCTTTTTGCTTATATGCATTCTTTGCTGCCTTCGGCCGGCAGTTGGAAGCTGTGCTGGGTCTGCAGAGCCGGGCTCTGCAGCTGCAGCCCAGTTATGGCACCCTCAGTTACAGCGTGTCCCCAGGGCCTGAGATGCACTCTGGGGTGCTGTGGGTGGCAGGAAGCTCTCCTCCCTTTGTCCCTGATGGCTGTGCGGGAGCTTTGCAGAGATTTGAGCTTTGGGGTGGGAAGAGATGGTGGGAGGGAAGGAGGCTCCCATAGCTGCGCTGCGTCTGGCTGCGATGGCCCCGCTCCAGCTGAGCCCCCTGGTTCTGTTGGGAAGTGCTGTCAGCGTGGGCTTACGCTTGAGGAGGGGGTGGTCAGAGGGCTGGGAAACGTGAGGCTGAAGGTCTCTTGCTGTAAATACAAGTTAGTGGAAGATGTTGCTGTTTTCTTAAATTAGTGTGTTGCCTTTACGTGGCTGGGGTGCTGTGGTTCTGACCCACAGAGCAGGCAGCTAACGGGCATCAGCTGGAAATCTAGTGATTGCTTGTTCTGATTTCGGAAGTTGCCTCTTGTGGTGTTAGCATTGCATGTTTTTGGCATAAAATGCAGGAATATCTTTGTGAGGATGGAATGAGGGTTTATTGTGAAGTAATAGCTCACTGCTCAGGCCATGCTCTCTCGCTTCCCCTGTTGAAAGTTTTGCAGCTGGAATGTTAAAATTGATCTTAGCGAAAGGATTTCCTATGTAACTAAAGAAAGATGTGTGTGTATTGTAAAACAGTGTCTGATACCTCATCAGTTTTCTTTGTGTGTAGTTAGAATGCTGTGTGAGTTCTGGAACCCAAAAGCTGTGCAGCGCTGCATGGGAGGCGTGCTGGGCTGCGTGGTGACATCCACCTGGGCAGTTAAACAGGCATAAGCACAACTTGGGTTCTTGCACTTTTTTAGGATCTCATCCATGACTTGAAGCCTTAATGTGGCATGAATAAACCGCTAACTGCCTGTGCTTGCTGTGACCTGGCTTGCCATGCACCTCCGTTCCAGCTCCTTCGAGGCAAAGTGATCATGCCAAAACAGCACGGTCAGAGTCTGATGCTGACGGGACCAAGGGCAGGAGGCTGCTGCTGGCAGTGGCTTCTCCACAGAATGGTTCATTTGTAGCTGGAGAGCCCTTGCTGTGGTCCCACGAACGCTGTTGAAGCTGCTTGCCCAGCGTGAGCCTTCTGTCCTCTCAGTGATAGCTGGATGAAAACTTGGTTTTTGGTGGCAGTGGGTTGCTTCAGTCCGTGGCGCAGCGGCAGTTGGGAAGCTGCTGGGAGCTGCTGCACGCTGCGTTGGGGAGTGCTGCGGTGAGCCTGGCACTGTGCCTCGGGCATGCTGTGCCAGTGCCTGGCGTGGGAACGGCTCTGTGAGCGGTGAGGGGCTGCCAGGGGCTTGTTGCTGGGTTGGGTGGCGAGGCACTGGACAGGAGAACTGGCTTTCTTCACTTGGGTGTTACAGAAGTCGTTACTTCTTACAGGGCTGCTGTGCTAGATTGTGTTCCTAGACACAGAAGCAAGGTGTAAAGGTTTGTGAAGTAGAGGGGCAGTTACCTGTCAGTGGCAGTGCTCTCTGCCTGGCAGCTCTGGGTTGCTCTGTGTAGAGCTTTTCCGCAGCAGCAGTAGGAATGGATGCGAACAGAGGAGAGCTGGGTCTGAGCGGTGGCTGTTCCGCTCGAGCTGTTGAGCAGTGGGCTCATCCCGAGCTGGATTTCCTCCTCTGACGTGGCTGGTTGGTGCAGCCTGTGCAGGGACATGGGGAAGCTGAATACACTCAAGTGATGGAAATGCCTTCGTGGTTAAAGAAGGCAGTCAGTGCAACATCTGCAGTTTGTGTTTGAGATCCCAATACCAGAACTTTCTATGGAGGTTAGAACTCCGTTGCTTTTATAACATTTGGTAGCTGAGCAGAAGGAATTTAAGATTGAAGGTTATGTTAGAAGATGACTATCTGTTTCTGGTTGTGTATATTTGGCTTTAAATGAAAACAGCTTAAATCAAAACCACTTAAATGCTCCTTGAAAAGCGCCGTGTGTGCCAGACGTCCCTGACCAGCAGCCTGCCTTGCCCTGCGAGGAGCACGGCTGCACTGGGGAAGGAGGCAGGCCTTCATCTGGAGGCTGCAAACGAGTGAAACCACTTCTTGTGAACATGTCAATTATATTAAAAGCAGTTTAGAAGTGTCAGTGTGGCATGATGGAACGAACACCTGTGTGGGAGCTGGGCTTGGCACGCAGATGCCTTAACCTTCTTCATGCCGAGGTGGTTGCAAGATTCCCATTTACAATGGATGTCTGGTACCAGACTTCCACAGACCTTTCCCTTGTCTTGTTCTCTAGCAGGGGTGAGGGATCCCTGCCGGCTCTCAGATGGGTTGGGTGCTTAGGTAATAACACAAACAGACAAAACCAGCACAGTTCCTTGGAGAGCAGGGAAGCATGGTTTGCTATCTGGCTGGGAGATGAAGCGGGGTTGTTGCTGGGAATCCCCACCATATTCCACACCCATGACTTGGATGATGGAATAAGGAATATTCTCTTTGTGTTGCACAGAATATCCAAAGGCAGTCTGCAAGCACAGCAGAGAACAGGGTTGCAGTTCAGAATGACTGACTGCCTAGAGAAATAAGAAAGGAAGAAATAAGCTGCAAAATAACATGCTCAAGTATGTGTTGCTGTGCCTGGGCAAAATGGGCTGCACAAAATGGGAGCAAGTGGCTGGGTAGCAGAGGGAGCCACAGTGGAGAATGTCCTTCCGGGGAGAAACTAAGTAGCATGTTTTGAGGTCTTGCATGATGCTCTTCTGTTTGTTGGAGTAGCAGGATGCCCAGGGCCAGCAGGCAGGTTGTGGAGCTGGGCCCAGGCTGTACACCCCACCTGCCTTGAGAGCACAGCGAGCTGCTTCACTACAGTTCTGTGCCAGGATGGGTGAAACCTGAAGGTGTGTAGAGGACTGTTACAGAGAGGAAATACCCCTGCTTGATGCAGGTAGCACAAGGCAGTGGGGCTGTGTTGCAGTGCAGGAGCCCAGCAGCTAGATCTGCTGCTGCACAGCCAAAAGATTCGCTCTGGTGCGGAGCTCAGGGGGCTGAGATCTGGTACGGAGCAGGTCGGGCAGGCTTGCTCAGTGCTGCCTGGGATGGAGCCAGCACTGCTGCCAGGTGTGTGTGGGAGCAGGGCCTGGGCAGACAGGGCCGGGAGCAGTGCTCCTGTTCCTGCTGTGGGTGCACTGAGCTCGCTGTGGGAGCGCTGCTGCTCCCAGGGCTGCAGGGCCCCAGGCGCCTTCGGGACAGTGCTGCGAGGCAGCTGCGGGGCTGCGTTCTCACCCTTGTGAAAGTCTGGAAGCTATTTGCATGGCAGGGTTCTGGAAGTAAGCATCTGAAGTTATTCCTAAAGCCTGGAATTACCAGTTTTTGAAAGCACCACGATCTTTAGTTGTGGCTTTCAGAAAGAGCACTGTATGCACGTTGCCTGCAGCACGTTTGCAGTGTGCCAGCTCTTTCGGTGCGGGATGCAGGCATAGCCTCACAGCTGAGCAGCATCCTTCTGCCAGGGCATCCGTGCTGCTGCAGGGCACAGCTCACCCCATCTGTGCTGCCACAGTCCTGCCCAGCACCATGTCACCTCCTCTGGGCGGGACAGCAGGCAGGCGAGGGGACTCGACTCTGCGACTGCTTCAGCTCTGCATCAGGTGGGTGCCAGCACTGGTGCCAGTTCAAGGCGGGTTGGTGGCAGGGAAAGAGCACTAGTACTGCAGGAAGCTTGCTTAAAGTGTTTGAAAGTGCACTGGGAGCTGTTCTAAAGCTTTAGCTCTTGATTCATTGGAGAAAACAGGGGCTAAAGTGTCCAGGGAGGGCTCTAGCTGAGGTGCTAGTTGGCTGGAAGCTTGTCTTCCCCCACCCCTCGTGGCTTTGCATACGTGGTAAAGCCCCTTAAGCTGGAGTTACATTACTCTGGAGAGTGTACTACTAAAATGAGCAGCATGCTGGCCAGGGGGACGACCCGAAGGGCTGACGGTTATCCTGCTGGGCTGTGAGCCTGGATAACCTTGTTGCTTCACATGTCTGGAGGCAGGATCTGCTGGGGCGGCATTCCTGCTCTCTGCTTCGCTTGCTGCTCTGTTTTCAGTGTCCCCTGGTGCAGCAGCACCCAGCTTTGCTGTGCCCACTGGCACGTCTGTGCCGTGCGGCCGTCCCCTCGCTGCTGCTCGTGGCAGCACGGTGAGCCAGATGGGCAGCACGTCCTACCCTGCAGAAATGGATTTCTTCCCTTCCAGCCAAATCGGTTCTTCCCCATCTGGTTAATCGCTGAGCTGTGGGAAAAGCTGTGCCAGCACAGAGGGGGTGGCATGTGAAGATGGAACGAGCTCCTGGAGGGCTGTGGGAGGCTGAACGCTGCAGCTTCCCGGCTGCTTTTGGATCCACAGGCTGGGCCAGCGTGGCTCCCTGTATATTCCAGAGCTTCCCATTCAGTGTTGCTTCCTCTCTTCTGGTGAGTGCTGCTGTGTCCTCGAGTCCCGCGGTACGTGCTGCTCATGGTAGGCCTGTGGTGTGCTCCCTTCCTGTGGTTCCGGGCTGTCCCAGCCCTGCAGCAGTGCTGTGCTGGCTGCAGTAGGCCTGCCTTCCATCCAGGGCATGTCATGTGTCTTCAGGAAGTGCTACAGCTTCTGCAGTCATCGTGGGCATCGCTGGATACGCTGCAGACACAACAACGAAGCACTCTGCTCGCTGTCCTCTGTTCACTGGATGTTGTCATGTCCAAATCCAGTGAGGTAAAAGCTGGAGCAGTCACAGGAGCGGGTGCCAGAGAGTGGAAGCTTTCTGAGCTCAGGGGCAGCCCTGCCTCCTGTCCCTGTATCTCCTGAACCCACCAGTTCACATGTGTGTCTGAAGGCCTTTTATTGTATTCTTCACAAATATTTGAAATACCGTATTTACCGCAGGGTCCAAGTGATGCCCAAGCTGTAGCTACCAAACAACGTATTTGGTATTGAGCCATGTTTTAAAGATAAACTCCAATAAAGTTCGTACTAAGTGGTTTTATGGACCATTACTTTTGGCCAATTCGTGAGCCGTCATACTAACGTGTTCTCAGATGAATTGCCTTCATTATCCTACTAATACAATTAATGTGTCTTCTTGCTGTTACCTCCAGTCCTGCGCTTTGTTTCTGTAAGAGGCATAACGGCACTAAATATATAGAAACAGCTTTTACCTGGAAACCTAATGGGCTTTCCAGAGACCCAGGCATGTATCTCAGGAACCATAAAGGCTTTCAGCATATTTTTCTTGGCTACTTAGGTGGATGTGAATGCTGCCTACTTAATCAGGAGGGAGTAAAGCGGTGGAATTCCTCGCTCAGGGTAGGGTGGTGCGTTGTGGGGGGTGAAGGGGAGCTTCTGAACATGCTTTACAGCATGTCACCTGAAAAAGGGATGTTTGTGTGGGGAGGGTGCGTGTTCTTGCATAGCCTGAAGAGCATGGGAATGCCATGCTGGGCTCCCAGGGCTGCAGTGTGCCTCCTGTGCTGGCCCCGCTGCCCACAGCTCGCCCGCTGCCAGCACGGGCACAGCTGTGCCCTGGCACACTGGTGCGGAGCTGGGCCAGCAGAGTGGGAATGGGGCAGAGGAGGACAGCAGCCCTGTGAGCTGCTGCCTGCTGGGGAGTGCTGGGGGGAGGAAGAGGAGGCAGCCATCCTCCTGCAGCTCGGTGCCCTGCCTGCTGCTGGGCTTGGGGCCTTCGTTCGCCCCTTGAAGCGCTTCGATTTAAAGCCAGCAGAGTTATTATGTACGTGCTCTCCCTGTTCCCTTCTAAGCTTTCAGCTTGTAAAGTTTGCTTTCTCTCCAGCAGTGTAGGCATTGGGAGCGTGGCAGGGAGTGGGGAGGTCTGTGCAGGTGAGGTGGCTGTTCCTGCTCCGCAGCTTGCAGAGTTGTACGTCAGTGTGTGCCTGCGTGGAGGCTGTTCAGGGCAAGGATGTGTTTCGGCCTGATACCCAGTGTTTAATCCCCTGCATCGCCTCGGTGTGACTCGGGAGCAGGATGCTGAGGGCTGCAGGCAGGTGGAGCTCAGCCCTGGCTGCCCCCCTCCTGCTCCCTGAGCTTCTCAAGTGCCAGAGAATTTATTTTTCAGTGGGAAGCAGCCGTTGGTGTCTGCTGTTCCTGCGTGTGTAACTGTCAGCGTTGCTGTAAAGCAGTTAGTTGTTGGGGGGGGTGTAAACATCACTGGGTACCAAAATTAGCACTCTGCCTCCTGCTCCTTAAACATAATGGGGCTTTGTGCTTGCCTGGCAGCTCGGGGACATCTGGTGCTGTCAGAGCAGTCTGTCTTCTGAGATGCTATGCAGACAATGTCCTGTCCAGGGGACGGTGTAAAAATATCAGCTAATCAGCTTCTAAAGCAGCTCCAGCAGCAGGTGCTTAGGAGAAGGGGAGGAGACTTCGAACATTTCTTATTCTTCCCGACTTCCTTAAAACACTGTCACAAAGCTACACTAAGCCCAGGCTTGTATTTTCTGCAGATATTTTCAATGAAATCCGGGGTGTGATTATCTGGATTACTTGCTGTGTGGTGCAGCATCGCAGTGTTAACCTGGTGATTCGTTCTGAGCAGTTGTTCCGGTAATTTCACTGAACTTCTCCTGTAATCGTCTCTGCTGTTCCATTGGGATGTCAGCTTAAAAGTGTAATGGGAAGGAAAGGCTTGGTGACAGCTCTGAAGAGCTCTCATCATGCAAATCTGTTTTTTCCCTCCTATGTAAATGTTAAGGGAAAGCGTAGCAGATTTCTAAGCTGTTAAATATGAACCAACTGCGTTTCCTGGCTCTGTCAGGCTTACATCCACTGTTTTGCTTCTCTACTTCCCCAGGCTGAGTTGGGTGAGCAAGCTGAGCTGGAGCTGCTCCGTGCTTGCCAAGGAGCTGCGAGCTGGCAGCTGCTCCTGCTGCTGCACTCGGGGTTCCAGCCGCTGTCCCAGGGCCTGGCCTTGATGTGTGGGGCAGAGGCTGTTGCCTCGGCCTCGTGTCAGTTCCTACCTCACCTGTGAGGCTCTTCTCATTGCTCTGGGACCACTGAGGAGTACACAAAGCCTTGCCTACCTCACCCTTGTTCTGATAAAGTATTGGGACTCCTGGGTGTGCTCTGTTTGTTTTTGCTGTTTTCTGTTTTACTTTCTAACCAAAACAGATGGGTGAGGTCTGTAGGCTTCATAGCAAGCAATCTTTTAAGAACTTCTCACCAGTGGAACCGAAACTAATATTTCCATACACAGCGTAAACTTAATTTACACCAAATGGCCATGCTGCGTGTTTAACAGCCTCTGTTTTACAAATAAATGCTGATGGAATGGATCAGAACCAAGTTATTAATTGAGCTCTTGTCTTCTAGAAATGACGGCTGTTACTGCAGGCAACGTGAACTTCAAATGGGACCCCAAAAGCCTGGAGATCAGAACCCTGGCGGTTGAGAGGCTGCTTGAGCCTCTTGTTACACAGGTAAAAGAGCAAAGAGGGGTGGGGAGCAGCCTTCATGGGGGGGACTGCCTGTTTTGATGAGCTGTTTCAAACAGGCAACTCTGAGCTTGAATTCCAGGTCACTACAAAACTAAGGATGGGGAGGAAAGCCGAAGCCATTTTGTTTTGTTTTAGCAGTTACTGGGTGCAACTTGGTGCTTCCTCAGTGCATGAGGCAGTGTTTCAATTAGGGGTGTGGAAATGCATGTCAGTAACAATGTTCCGCTGATTCCCGCACTGTTCCAGCTGCTTCTCACCTCTGATTTGGGTGGGATCTTGCTAGTGTGTTGTCTTGTAAAAAGCTGTGTTGTGTCACTTAGGAACTGACAGTCAGGAATGAGGAGAGCCCCTTGCAGTGAGGCCCTTAGTGCTTGCTACAAGTAAGGTCTCCTAAGTTTATTCCTTGAGACTCTAAAGGGAACTCTGAACATAGGCGAAGAGGTTCCCGATGGCTTATTTTATTAATTATAGAGCAATGAGACAACACTTCCCTGTTTCCTGTGAAGGGTTTTTGCATGCTGTCTGTAGCAGCCTTGTGTTGTTATCTGTTACCAACCCCTCCTCACTGGGTTCTGCATAAGAAATAGACTTTTATGGCATTTGTTACTGTTGCTGTATATCTGTTACAAGGTATGCATGCTTTTTATTTTTTTTTTTAAATTTCTGCCTGCACTTCATGCTGGATTTGTGAATTAAAGCTTCTGCATAGTGTGTGTTGCCCTGTGCATGGAAAAATATGGGGAAGCTACAATGAGTCTTGTAATTGTAATCTGCATCTTTTGGGCATTTTGAAGGTTCTTGGAAAACACTCATTTTCTTCTGGACCTTGTAAAGCGTGCTGGAGAGAGTTAACTTGTGTTCCCAAGTGTTGTTTTCCTGAACTGTGGAATTCCTAGAGTGACCGTATGAACTGGACACGACTTGTGCAAAGCATGAACTGTAACGATCAAGTTGCACTTCCAATGTTTACGTTTATTTGCCAAGCTGTGGTCCGTACTTTGGACAGAACTTGCCATTCGTTCCCTCCAGATGGGCAGCTGGGTGATCTGCTGTGTAGCTTTGAAGCCAGAGTTACTGGTGGAGTCCTTCCTTAATAGAAGTAGTCCTGACTTGGCAAACTTCACTGGGCAAAGGACCTTTTGGCCAAGTTCAGTGGCTGTAACCTATTCTTCAAGTTACACAGCGGGCGGTACTGGCAAGCCCAAATTTTGTGAGTGGTGAGACTTGCAAAACACGAAGGGGAAAGCTGAGTAAATTGCCTTGCTGCAACTAGCTTGTTATTTGTAGTACATGATGGATTGAGACTACCAGGTACAAATGCTTTCTGTTAAAGGACAGCAGTACTCCCAGCTGATGGCTTTACCTCTCTGAGTCAACGTGGACCAACCTACTGAGAAGATGGATTCAGCTCTGAGCACCTACATGTCAGCAGTCCTTGGGCTTTCCAGAGCATTAATTTTTTTTTTTTTTAGCATTGTGATTTAATGTCCCTTTGAAATAGCTTTGTATGCGTTTTCCTGGACTTAAGAAAGAAGAGGAAGGGGTTGGAAAAAAGGTAGATGGGAAAACGTGTGTGGGTTTGGTGACACTTATATTCATTGGATTGAAAGGGGTGGATCTTGATCCTGAGCTGATGGAGTAGCTGAAGGTCAGCTGGCCTGAAGGGACGGCCTCCTGGCAGGGCTTTGTTCTAAAACACCAAACTTGGAACCATTCACTGATTGCAGGAGGGTTGTGTTTGGCTTGGGTTGTTTCAGGGAAATAGTGTGCTCTAGGAAGTCCTTTGCATTTAATTGGTTGGCTGTGATATTCTCTGCTTTTGATTGAGAAGACACTGTGTTGTTAGGTTTACGCAGATCATAGCTTCAGCCTCGTTTTGAGACTTGTCTGGAGAACTGCCCCAAGCTAATTATCCCCAGGTTGGATCTTTGTTGTGTGATGCCCGGTAGCTCTGGCCTGTTAGTGAGATCACAGCTTATCAAAACACAAATAGAATTCAATTCTTAAAATGAATTTTTCAGGTCTGCTGCTGCTAAGAGAAATCTCTGAGCAGTTTAGCTGAATTTATAAAACTCATCTAATGAGTCAAACAGCATGGTAATGTTTAAAGAGAAGTGAAAAACACTTGTTTGCAGATCTGACCTTTGGAGCTGACAGTAGTGCAAGTATTACTAATATGCTATTTAAAATCTAAACACATGTGACCTTGCTGTCAGGCTGATGAACTTCTAATTTTTTTCCCCTTCTGTTTATACCTTTAGGTTACAACATTAGTTAACACTAGTAACAAGGGCCCCTCGAATAAAAAGCGAGGGCGCTCTAAGAAGGCTCATGTTTTGGCTGCTTCAGTCGAACAAGCAACAGAGAACTTCCTGGACAAAGGAGACAAAATTGCCAAGGAGAGCCAGTTCCTGAAGGAGGAGCTGGTGGCAGCTGTGGAAGATGTTCGTAAGCAAGGTAAGAGCATCTAGAACTCAAATTTCTCACAGCAAATAGAACTGTTCCCATTTCTCTTTGCTGTTCCTTCTAGTGATTTTACTTATCTACTCGTGTAGATTCTCAACTTGTCCAGCTGGCTGCTTCTAGCGAAGATGTTAACTGGGCAGATTGGGAGGCTCTGTCCCAAGGAGAGGTTCGGAGGAGGCAGGGTGAGCTGAGTCCTCAAAGAGCATTTAAAACTCAATTTAGGCTAAGAAGTAACCTTCTTCCCCATAAACCACCACCTGTAAATGTTATGAAGCTGCATCTCAAATACTTGTCAATAACTTCTGCAAAATGTGAATGTATTTAAAGCAGCAGCATAGGGGGAAGAGCTGAATATTGACTTAGAACTGGATGTCTTGATTATGCAAAATGTAAACAGTGACAAACAATACAAGGACCTTGATTAAATATTCCAGACATCCTCCCCTACATCTAGTGTTGATTTTTGTCATTTTCCTTGTTGCTTTTCTTGCAGGTCTTTTCAAAGAAAGCCTATGAAGCTGGCTTGCTCTAAAATATGCACTAGTAAATGTTGTTGCTCATAAATCATTTATCATTCTTCCAGTCATGAGCCTTTTCTATGCTTCAGTGAAACCCAGTCAACTGGTATTAATGGTGGTTGCTGCTGCAAAAAAGAAAAACTCATTAGCATTAATTACTTGTTTGTAGCTGAAGTTGCACAGTGATGAAATATTAGTTGAAAATGGTTTTAAGTTCTGGACGAGCCTGGTTGACAGACCAAAGAAAGATCAACATAAGAAGGCTGCGATGTAAGGGGCTAATTGAGTTGGCTTAATTTAACGACAACAAACAACAGCCAGAGAGACCCCATTGTCCTGGAGGCCTTTAATTCCTTGGTGCTTGCTTGATTGCTGCTCAGTATTGGGAGTCAGAGTTCATCTGTGAATATCTCCACATCGCTCTTAGTGATATTAGTGTGCGAGGGAGTTGTGCTTGGTCCTTGGAATGTGAAATTGCATTATCTGAATTTGTGTTTGCATATTGCAGTGGGAAGCTGGTAGGAGAAACTGATGCAAGAAGCTTCACTATGAGTCTCACTTCTTTCTTGTTTGAGACTAGGCAGGCTTGATGCCCATCTTCCCCTGCTCTGTTGCTCTTTGGCAGAGGAGGTGGATTTCAGAGCAGAGATGTGCTGGAGAAAAAGCACTTCCACCAGAATGTTGTTTTAATTATTTCTTCTTTTGTACTACCTGTGGCTTTTACGGAGCCTGGTGCATAGAGGGGACAGCTGCATTCATTTTCAGGAGCTGGGTGGATGAGGATTAGACCTACAGATGCAGCTGAACACGAGTGCTGCCCACGGTGGTTTGTGGGGACGCAGTCGCAGCGTGGCTGAGCTGGGGCAGCACCGCGGGGCCAAAGCCTGTGTCTGTGCTGTGGTGGCAGAGCCTGGGCAGCTGTGGCAGAGTGGAGCAACTCGTCAGAGGGAAGTAAAACCTTTGAGGTAATTAGAAGCAAATGGTGGAAAATGAGATGCGACAGACTGCCGAAAGGAGGGTTGTTGTTGCTGTGCCCAGGGGTCTGTGCTGGGAGGGCTGCCCTTCCGTAGTGCTGATGATAGGAGATACAAACTCACAGAACACATTTATATACAGTCTGCACTTCAGAAGTGTTTCCAGTAGCGTGGCAGACGAGTGGGATTCACAGACTGGGGAAATGAGAGCAGTGTAGTGCAGACACCCTGTGCCTGTTGGAGGCACTGGCTGATGCCCTTAACGTGCTCTAACTTCTGATCAGCCCTGGGGTGGTCAGGCAGTTGGACTTGGTGATCTTTGTATGTCCCTTCCAATTGAGCTACTTTGTTCTAAAGCCTACTCATCTGCTTAGCAATCGTGCTGGTGCATTTATCTGCCTTCTGCAACGGGAGGCAAGAAGCAGAGAGGAGAATCTGGGTGCCTGGGTCAGCAGAGGGGTGGCAGCGAGGCGGCTCCGCGGGGGAAGGCAGCGGTAGGACTGCAGATCTATAGCCACATTTATCTTCAGCAGAAGACAGGAAAACAGAATTAATAATGCCTCTATTTAGGATGGGGAAAGGTTTAGATACCGTAATAAAAAGAGATGAATGAATGTGGACAGAGGTTATGAAGATGATTAGGACAATAGATAACTTGTCTCATCAGAGAAAATTAAAAAATTTTTTTTTTCCTTAGCCTAGCAAGAAGATTAAGAGGGTACACGATTTTAGTGAGCATGCTTGTTCATAAAATCTATTTGTTGGGGGTAAAAACAAAGAAGGGAAAAGAGCTATTTAGAATGAAGGATGGTGTGGCTACGTACTAAATCAATGTGAGTGGATCACTTCAAAGTCTTCCTGATTTTTAGAATGGAAGAATAAATTGCAGCTTGCTTAAAATATTGAACAGCTTCTTGAAATATCCCAAAGTAGGATTTCTTTAAGGCCCTTTAAGGCTTTCTTTTCTTTAGACCCTTTAAGGCTTTAGACTTCTGACTTCTTTTAAGTATTGAAACTCGTTTAAAAGAAAATTTCAGAGTAGTGGAGACAAAACTGAAATGTTTTTCCTGCTGTGGCTTTAGAAAAGCTGTAGTGGTGGGAATATGTCTGCTGCGATCTCTGATTTCAGCACCCTTGCAGTGTTTGTTGCCCTGATTTCTGCCATTGGGGTTTTGCTGGATAACAGCAGGGGCATATGATGGTCTTGCCCCTTCTTGCGTCCCCCACCTCCAGCTCCCGCTGCCGTGCTTGTTACAGGGTTCTGTGCTCCTTGAGGAGCTGAGGAGCAGTGTAGGTACAAGCAGCAGGGCTGCTGGGGCTGTTCTGGAGCTGAGCAGCTGCATTGACCAGGTGCTTGGCCCGAGGGCAGGTTGTGAGCTCTGGGGCCAAGAAGGAAACTTCTCTCAGGTCAGGCTGACCAGGCTGTTCTGTTCTGCTGTGCCGGACGGAGCTCAGTGCCTCTGTGTACCGATATACCCTGGATCCTCACACTGTGCTCTTACATTTCTTCCAGTGGTAATTTTACACTGAAGATCAAAAACTAAAGCTTAAAATTAGAAAGCGTTAGAAATCCTTGGTGTAGGGTTTGGGGTAAGAGAACGGATAGCTTTAGGAATCCTGTGGGTTTTGTTTTGTGCCTGCAGTCGCAGGGCACTGGGCAGACTGATTCAGCATGGCTTCTTTCAGCCCTATGCTTGAGTGAAGCTTTCTTCAAAACTGAGCAGTGGGGCAAATTATGAAAGCATAAAAAAGGTTTTTTTCAGTTGTACTTCACACGAGATGCACAGCTTAAGGATTTCAAAAGAACAGAAGGAAGCCAGCTGCACGAGTAGGGTAGTTAACACTGAGTTCTTCTTGGAAAACTCAACTTTACAAGTCTTTTGTGACCAATTAGCTTAATTTCTTGAAAGACTACAGAGTTCTTGCTTGTTCTCCTGCAAGAAAAACATTTCAGGAGAATGCCACTTGTTGTATTGAAGTAATTCCCCAGCCCAGGACTGGAGACCTTTGAAAAGCCGTAAGCTAAGGGAGCTCCGAGATTGCTCTTGGCAGCCTGCAGCTGAGTACCGTACGCTGCATGTGAATGTAGCTAAGATAGATTAAAGAATTAACAAAGCTTTTCTTTCCTTAAGCATCAATTCCCATACTAGTATGGCAAAATGAAGCCTGGAACGTGGCCTTCAATAAGGAATCACCAGCTGTCTGCAGGAGTGCATTAAAGGCTTTGTCCTTCGTAGCAGAAGGCTGGGACAGGCTGTCTGACCCTCGTGGGGGACAGTGAGGGTGGCAGCAGTGGAAGGTAGGGCTCAGTGCATGGAGAGATGCAGTGTTCAGGCTCTGGCTTTGTCCTCACCGCCATTTGGAAGGGAATGAACTGGAGGCACTGGGAGCTGAGATGGTGCCGTGAGCACTCACAGCTACGGCCTGGCTGAGAACCAGCACTGAGCTGCAGGTCAGGGTGGCAGCACCCGTGGTTGCCCAGGCAGCGGTCACACTGCTGGGTCTGTAAAAATGGCTCTGAAACGCTGGGGAGGGTGCAGGAGCTGGCATGCTGATGGCATTCCTTGTGTTTCTGATGCCGTGTGTGACGCGGCCTGCAGACAGGCCTTAATCTGGGAGGTGCTGAAGGGCACAAGATGATGGGCACAAATTTGCAGCTTGAAGGGGAAAAAATAAGAAAGCAGTCAACGCCTGCGTGTCCCCTGAATGGACGGGGGTCCTCCCTGCCTGGCCGCTGCCTGCCTCCTCTGCTCGGCCCCTGCTCACCCAGAGCCGCCTCTGTGATGGCCACCGCGCGCCGCGCTGCTGGGGAGATTGATGGTGCTGTCTGGAGTGCTGTCGGGCCCTGTGGGCACGGTGGGAATGAGACTAGAAAATGGTAATTTTCTTTTGATGGACTAAAATCTTACTATTTCTGAAATGGGCTTTGTTCCATTAGATTTAATTGAATTCTTAGTATTTTATTGACAAGATCATAGCGTGGCTCCCATCGCCTCTTCTTTTCTTGACTCTTTTATTATCTTTCCCTTATATCTAGTGAGAAATCTGAGGTGATATTGGAAAACCAGATTACTCCTCTAAGAATTCATACCAGCTGTATAATCTGAGTTGCAGTCTGACACTTTTGCAGTGTATTTTTTAACTCCTGAAATGCTGCTTTCGAACTTGCTTTGTTGCTTCTGGCTCACATGGAAAGAGAGAAGGTGATGCTGCACCCAAGCTGAGCTCCCAGTGCACACCCACGTGCAGAGTTCCCTCCTGTCCTTTGGATCTGGTTAAAGTAACCACACCTGCAGAGACTTCTGTGGAAAATGACTAAAAGTTAGCTTGCTGTAATTCGCAGAAAAAAAAAAATGCAACAATTTTAAATTTAATCTTCCATTAATTCTGCGAAGCCAGTTATCTTTTGACACTCTGACAAGCTGTTTGAAACTTACTAAATCTTTTAAAATCTCTCATTAAAATAAAAAGGAATAGCATTTTATTTCAGGGCTGGCATGTAAGGTGGTGATTTAAGGGACGGGTGGAAGATTAGCTTATTTTTTAGCCTCATTTAGCGATTCCTGAGATTGGAGTGAACTGAGGGGCCACCTCCAACCTGTTTTGAATAGGAAATTGGTGAAAACAACATTACTCTTTTTCTCTTTTTTGAGGGGCTGAGGACAAAAATTGAGAGTTTTACATGTAAATAAGGGAGGGAACATTTGTCATGAGCTTGGTTCTGGCATATGTCTTAAATCCTGAGGTTGTTCACAGATGTTTTTACTTGTGGAAAAATGAATTTCACTATTCTCTGCTAGAATAAATAGTCATGTCAGCCACATAATTTCATAATCTGCTGCCTTGTCATTGTCTAGCACTGGAGGAACATTGTCTTTCACCCCTCTGAAAGACTGCGGCTCTTCACGCTTGTTAAAATAATGAGTCATGTCCCTCAAAAGTTGGGTGAGGGATGGCTGGAGATTGATGTTTATAGCTGGTCTGCACCTGCACAGCAGCTTTGTCATGTGTCACAGTGCTGAAGTAGTGCGTTTTTTTACCTTAAAATGTTGTATGCCATTTGTGGTAGTAGTATTTAAGATGATGGAAGGGTGTTACACAGGGGGAAGCGTTGAACCAAGCAGAGTGGCTGTGTGCAGCTGCTTGGACAGGCTGGCAGCTGTGCTGGGGCAGAAGAGCCAGGTATGGGAGCTGAACACAGAAGAGCAACTGTGGGAGCCTGTCTGCTGGAAGCTTCCAGGGCAGGTGTGTGATGGCTGAGCTCAGGCTCTCCAGCTGTAGGTGATTTGGAGCCTTCAAGTGTGCACCCAGGGTTGCCTGGCTGTGGGAGTGGGCTGGGTGCACCTCTCCCCCAGCCCTGCCTGGTGGTGGGACGCGGGGAGCTGCTGCCAGCTCTCCCTTCTGAAGCACTGTTCGAGGTTGTGTTCTTACCTGGGGGAAGTGTGCTGCTTCTGCTCTGGCACTTGGCCACGTGGACGTTTTTCCTGCAGGTTCGGCAGGCTCTGACCCAGCAGTTAGTCACAGACCGGTCCGTATGCTTTTCTGGTCACCTCGGGTTGCCCACAGGTCTTTGACCCTGAGTGCCTAGCGTTTTCTGAGCTAAACCCTAGCTGCTCACCAAATGTTTCCAAAATGCAAAGAGGTCTAAGAGCAATAATGTTGATTCCAGACCTTGCTGCTGTGCAGGAACTGTGGTGGTGGAAGCAAAATGCTGTCCTTGAAAGAGGGGGGAAAAAATCCTAATTTTACTCCTAAATATATGCAGAAAAAATTTTTATAGCTTCTAGATGAATTTTTCTAGCTGTTTAGAGCAGCCTTTGCTTTCATAGCTATCCAGCTGCACTGTTACCATCTGAAATCCACATCCTCTCCTGCACCAGATGCAGACCCACAGGCTATGAAATGCTGGAGCGCGTCAGGAAGCAGAGCCTTGCCCTGCATGCAGAGCCACAGCCAGCCAGGTCACTGCTCCCACTTGTTTACAGCCCCATGAGCTGAGGCTCTTCCCTCTGTTTCCAGGACGTTCTGCTGCCTGCTGCTCGACAGCCAAGCCTTCCCTTAATGCAGGCACTGGAGTCCGAGCAATAACCCGACACTGGCGTTCGGCGTGCAGCAGCAGTGCCACGTTGTCTTTGTGTCTCCCGAGGATTGTGGTGTATTAAATCATCCGCATAATTGGCAATAAGGACCAAATGCTGTGACGATAAAGTGGGGCCATCTCCTCTTTGCACAGGTGACCTGATGAAGAGTGCCTCGGGGGAGTTTGCCGATGACCCCTGCTCCTCGGTGAAGCGCGGGAACATGGTGCGGGCAGCCCGCGCCCTGCTCTCCGCCGTCACGCGCCTGCTTATCCTGGCTGACATGGCAGACGTCTACAAGCTGCTGGTCCAGCTGAAAGTTGTAAGTGGGCCCTGCTGACCTGTGAGCTCCTGCTCTCAGCAGCTTGCCTCCAGGGCACTGGGGGCTGCAGGGCTTTTCTCTTGGTGTGCAGCTGGTGAGTGTAGGAACAACCCACAGATGTCGTCAGTAGCTTCTGACGCTGTGCTGCACTTTGTTCTCACCTTTCAGCATTGAGACCAATGCACCCTGGCCTGTGAACTGCAGAGATAATCAAATCCTTTAATCATAAAAAAATAATTCAGTTTTCTCACTGACTAGTACTCCCTTGTAGCAAGCAGATACAGCTACCTATTAGTAGAAACAAGTAGCTTCAGTGGACTGAATAGAATGAAGTTGATGAAATACGTATCTGTTTTTCCCACCAGTGGGAGGTGGGTGTTCTGTGCAGAACTGGAGATGCAGTGAGGCTCGGTGTTGGGCTGACTTTGGCTGGGACTGGAGGGCTCTGCTCTTGCCCCTCGGCAGCCACAGCTCCCCCAGGGCCCTGGGCTCCTTCGGGTATGCATCCCTGGCTGTCCCTGGAAGCTGGTGGCCATGAAGGAGTAGTTAAGCCAGGAGTGCTGTTAGCCTTGACATTTCTCTCTCCAAAAAACAATAGGAAGGAGATGATCGCTTTGTCTGCTTTGAAACATATTCTGAATAATTTTGTAAACCGTGAGCTGGATTGCTTGGGAAATTGAATATTTCTTGTTTTAGGTGGAAGAAGGTATCTTGAAGTTAAGAAACGCTGGCACCGAGCAGGATCTGGGTATTCAGTACAAAGCCCTCAAACCAGAAGTGGACAAACTCAACATAATGGCAGCCAAAAGACAGCAGGTATAGTGACAGCAGCTCTTCCTTCTGTACATTGCTTCCTTTTCAAAATAAGAAAATAAGGCAGCCTTGCTGCTCTGGGGGACTACCTGTTCCTTCTGCTAATTTTTTCTGTTTTTTTTTCTTACTTTTTGTTTGTTTGTTTCGGTGTACTATGTCTTGCTCTCAGTGATGTTTAGGAAACTGAATGGCACTTGCCTGGTAAGCAGAAAATCTGCTCGGCTGTAGAACGCTGCTTCTGACTGAAGTTTTCCTGATAGCTCTTGTTTATGTTAATGCTTTAGTACCTTTGTGAAGTGCTGCTTCTGTAGAATGGCACTGATGCATGTCAAGGCCTCCCATTTTGGAGCAGGGCACGTGTGGGGAAGGAAGGAGGACTGAGTCATGACTTAGTGCTTGGTGCTCTCACCACAAGACCACGCTGCCTTTGTGGCTCACACGGAGAGAGAGCTAGGAGTCATGGCTAGGGCTGGAATCGCAGCTCTTCCCACGGCAGAGGTGTGCTGTGCCAAGGCGAGCCTTGTGCTGAAATGCCCACTTAAAAAGGGGTTTAAAATCCTGTGCTTTGCCTGTGTTCTGTATTTGCATAGCTGGTGCTTAACCTCAACTGCACGTGCAATGTCCTTTTTCTCAGCATCACTGTTGTGACTCATTCCTGTGGAAGGTAAGCTTTAAAAGAAAGGAGAGGTGTAGGCAGTCCAATTTATCTGAAACAGCGTAATTCTTGTAGGCTGTTTGTGTTCTGCTGATCTGTACAAACCAAACTACTTACGCACCTCTGGCGCTCCTTGTTTTCTCACATGGATTTATCTTTGAAAATAAGCTGGGAACAGTTTGAAATGGATTGCTAGTTGGTTATGTATCTAGAATCTGATTGCAGTAAATGGGAATGGGGTTGTGATGGCAATACAATAAATGTCCTTAAACTGCTTGGTGATGGATTGTTTTACACTATGGGAAGTGGTTGTGCTAAATCTGTAAGCCTGCTTGGAGTGCCCTCGCTGCGTAGTGTGTGTCTTACAGAGGTCATGTATTACCCATTCATTTTGAAGAGTCTGTCAGATTATTTATATTTTTCTATTGGTAAGGCAGCCCACTTCTTCATTTTCATCACCTCTCTGTAAGACTTGAGGTAACTTTAAAATGTTGATGCTGCTAATAATTGTGCTACTTCTTCCTTTTTATAAACTCTGGTGCTGGCTCAGAAGCTGTCTCTGTTCACAGTACTTTTATTCCAAAACAGAGGTGATGATGGTTTAGAGAAATGCAGCATTGAGTGTTTAAGAAAAGATGTAAGGACTTTATCAATCTTAAATTAGTAGTAATTACAGTCATTGGATTCATTTTGTCTGTTTGGAGATGAACAAGAAGTTGAGTGAGGTGGTGTTCTTCTAAAATGAAGTATGCTGGTCTTTTGAGGAAAGTGAGCTCCATCCTCTAGATGTGAATAAAGAAAACGTTCTAGTTGTGAGACTTAAAGATCTGGCTTCTCAGATGGAAATTCGTGACACAGTTCCCTTGGTTGAACTGTTCCACACAGAACAACCATATGAATTTCTTAAAAAATCTCTGTGCTTGTTGCATAAACTCATTGGATTAATTACTTCTGAAAGAGAGCCAATAGACTAATGTCAGTGATTTTCAGAGATTGCCTTTCCTTTTTTTTTTTTTTCTTCAGTGAAATGATGCGTGTCGCTTATCTATAGGCATCTTAAAGCACATGTGGAAAACTGAGGTCACAGCTTCTGCATCATCCTGATGTAGCAGTATTGCCTGCTGTCAGAGCGCTGGTCCTTCACTGCGGCAAGGAGCAAACGTCTTGAAACGTGAAGCTGTGAATTGCCCTATAGTATTTCTTTATTTGAGATTTTATGGAGCTGTTGTGTTCTAAGATCAGTTGAGCTATTAATAATAGGAGTATGGCGAAAGCTCAAGGTTGAGTTAGACTCGAGCACACTAGGCAAAGAATCTGCCTGTCTCTTGAAGATGCAGGAAGACAGCGTATGGATTATACGTGGGGACTGTTTTCAAATGCGTCTTTCTTTAATTTTCCTAACAGGAACTGAAAGATGTGGGTCACCGTGATCAGATGGCAGCAGCCAGAGGAATCCTGCAGAAGAACGTTCCCATTCTCTACACTGCATCTCAGGCCTGTCTGCAGCACCCTGATGTGGCTGCATACAAAGCTAACAGGGATCTCATCTACAAACAGCTTCAGCAGGCAGTCACGGGCATCTCCAATGCAGCTCAGGCAACGGCATCAGATGATGCTGCCCAGCAGCAGGGTGGAGGTGGAGAGCTGGCTTATGCTCTGAACAATTTTGATGTAAGTTCTGAACCTGCACATAAAAAGTAGCAGCTCCAACTATTGTGTTCACTCACCTGATTTATGAATAGCAGCTTTCTTTTGTTTGTTACCTGAAAAATCACTTTCTACTGAAATGCTGCAAGTTCCAGGTGAAGCGGGCTTTTATTTTTTCAAATCGGCTCTTTCAGAACTAGGATTGATACAGGTACGTGGAGAGGAGCAGTGCAGTTCTCAACACTTGAAGGCTGTCAAGTTAAACTAGCTCAAAAATAGCTGTTAGCCTACTGCCACGTTAGGTGTAAGCCCTTGGTTTATTTGAAATTGATTATTTCATAACATGTTTATGTAATGTATTCTTGTGGGTGACAGAAATGACTCACTACAAGTGAATAATGTGTTTGGAATTGCCCAAACTACCCACTGAGAGGAACTTGAAGTGGGAAGTTTAATGTGATACCTAGTTGGAAATGAAGCTGCTTCAAACCGATGCGTTGTACGGATCTGTCACATCCTGTATCTTGTGCTCTGTAAGTTGCTGAAGATAGCCATGCACTCTTACTGGGAATACTTGCCTTTTGGAGCCAGTGTTCTGTGTGTACTGCTGATGCAGTCTGAGGATTTTAAACCTTGGGACTAGCTTACCTCTAAAACTTTGCTTAATATCACAAGACTGTCACTCAGAAAACGCTTAATACTTTCTTTTTTGCCAAACACTGTTCACCTTCTCCTCTTTTGCTCTTGCCACCTCTGCTCCTCTACGTTACTTTCTGCCATCTTTCTTAACTTCTTCTAACATATCCCTAAAGGATAAAGTACTACTTGAGCCTGCACTGACTATGAAGCCTTTCTGTGTGATTTCTTGGGTAACAAGAGGACGTCATGGTTATCTTGATCTTTGTGACAGGCTTCAGTTTTAAGTCCATCTTGAATTCCCTCAGATGTACGTTCAGCTACATAAGTTTTAAGGCTGTGCATTGGGTTAACACCCAAAGGATCACAGGTTTGATCAGGGATCTGTAGGATGGAAGGCAGTTCCAGGAACAGCACATGACGTTGAGGACTGGCGTTGGCTTGTAGAATTGAAAAACATGTCACTTCCAATTTGTGTATTGGCTGATCTAGCTCAAACCATTTAACATGATTTGTGATACGTGCTCCTGTTTTACTATGAGTCCTCTAATATATGGCCAGAGACTTATTGAGCCTTGCAGCTTGTGTTGAGCTTTTAGTTTCACATCGTGCGACTCGCTGGCAGCAGCAGGGCTTGCTGAGCAGGCCAGCCTGAACGGGCACTGTGTGCCATGGCTTTGTCTGCTCGTCCCTGCCACGGGAGACAGGCAAAGCAGACGCACGCAGGTTCTCTGCAGATGTTATCCTGCACTTCATTTCCTGTTAACATGCCACTGTTATTGTGCTCTTGTAATAGAGGTTCTGCACGCCCCTCCTAAATACTTCAGTGTTTTCTGCTGCGATGGTAAAATATTAAATGACTACCAGAAGATAACAAGATAATTATCTCTGGTTTGTATGGTGCAATTTTGGAACTGTAACATGCTAGCGTTGTATTACTAACACTGCTAAAATTCTCAGGAAAAATGGGAGTATTAGGAGAATGTGTGCTGTCTGAACCTGCTGTGAAGTCTGTGTGGTTGCTCAGTTGGGAGACTAATTGCCCTGACATTAATGTTGAGGTTAGCTGGCATGCAAACTGATTGCAGAGAACTCCTGTTTCAGAAAGCTTTGGGGCTCCTTTCAGAAGGAGTTAGCATCTTTCCCTCCTATCCCCTTAATTGGAAGAAAACCTATGCAAGCCCTAAACCAATTGGCAAACTTTGAAATGGCCGAATCATTTTCCTTAAACTGCAGAACCTGTTTAAATAAATAAACCACCTGAAGGTAATCACAGGGTGATGTATGCGACACTGCTGCTTCCTGGTGAGCTTCCTGTGGGTGGTGGTGCTGGCCCCCTGAAAAGCAGATCCATCAATACTGCTTAGGTAGCCTCGAGTCTCTCCGTGTGGGCTGTGCCTGCTAATCTTCTCCCAAGTCAGAGCTGTGATAGACTTCTGCCGTGAAGAAATCAATTTCTGTGCTATTTTAATCATTCATCTTGTTGTTTCACTTGAATTGGAGAATACTGTTGCATTTACCTGTGTAATTGCGTACTAGTAAAAGGAGGAGGACTGGATAAACCAGGACAGCAGAGCACTATATATAGGACTGATTTTGGACATTTGTTTTCCTTGTTTCTTGCTCCTGATGAGGTAATTATATCTGACAAGTTTAAATAGTGAAGGCATGTCCGGATTGACATGTAGTTAAGAAGAGTTCTGTGCTTTGAACTTTATTTGTGCTGGCACATTTGATTTTTGCCATTCATATAATGAGACTTCATGTGGCCAAGCTGGGTTCAGCTGTCAAAGCAGCACAAGAAATGACTAGCAACTTAATGTGCTGGGGAACCTGTTAGGGATTTTACTAAACTAGTCAAGAAAATCACTCTCGGTGCCAAAATTCTGTTTTGCCTTTTCTGCCTGGTCAGGGGCTTGCTGTAAGTGTCGGTCTGGTTGATGACCTAGTAGGGACTTCCTGCTCGGTCTGACGGCTAACTTCCCAAACCTTTATTTTACCAGAAACAAATCATTGTGGATCCATCGACCTTCAGCGAGGAACGTTTTCGGCCATCCCTGGAAGAGCGCCTGGAGAGCATCATTAGCGGAGCGGCCCTGATGGCTGATTCATCCTGCACACGTGATGACCGACGGGAGCGGATCGTTGCAGAGTGTAATGCGGTGCGACAGGCCTTGCAGGATCTGCTTTCAGAGTACATGGGGAATGTGAGTATCGTCTGTTTGCTTGTTTGTTTAGTTTCTGTGTTTTTAACCCCAAAAGGGGGAATGAAAGCTGCGGGTCCGGAAGCTGCTCTGTTCTATCCTCAAATAGGATTTGAACGTGAACCAGGAGTCCTAAAAGGTCTGTCAGAAAGCCAGCATGGAGGCACAACCAAGCATGCTTAACTCGTCTGTGATGGCTAAAATTGATCTCTGTTCTTCAAAGAACTGTTACCATCGTTGTGTTAACCCTTCAGTAGTGTTTTTAGGTTATGACCCTTACCTGTTGGTTTGTATAGAAGTTCTGTAGAATTAGGCTGTCTTCCCCCTCCGTTTACATGAGGTAACAGCCTATGCAAAAAGTAGTAAGTACTTTTTCACTTTTTTGAAGCTTGAAAATTTTACGTGTGAACTTCTTAGCTAGAGGCATAGATTTTCAGAATCAAGTTAATTGCTGCTCCATCTAATCAAAAGTCATGTACAGAGATGAAACTGAATATTGAGTAAGAAATTCTGGGAGCAGTTTGTGAATGTTGAACGGAGCGGTTCTCATCTAGCACTTGTACGTTACGCTGCATGTAAGTACACAGTATTTGAAGCTTGAGTGTGTTTCTACAGTTGGGAAAAAGTGTTATGTCACAAAGATGAGCTTCTGTGTTTGAAGGCATCAGGATATAATATCAGATGCTGTCTCTTTCTTAGCTCAGGGGATTTTAATCTGAATAGCTTTAGCTGTGTTGAGAGATGAGCTTGGGCTGTGATAAAGGCTTGACATTGTCTAAATCTTAAATACTCTAAAAGGGAATTGATGTCAGGTGAAAAGCTGTGGAAGTTGCAGCAGTGAAATGGGTTGTGGCATTGTGGCAACTAAAATTGGCTGCAGAACTGATAATGGGCTGAGACGAAGCCTGGTATGCACTTCGGAGCACGTGGAGGTATTTCCTGTAGATGCTGGGATTCATGTAGCAGTGCTGTGTGCCTCGCCTTCTGATCTGCTGAGTTTTAGTGAAAGCTGCTTCAGCACGAGGGAGCAGTGGCCCAAAGCCTGCACGTGCAAGTTAGTGTTGTTCAGAGAGCAGAGGCACGCAGTGAACGGTGGAGAGAGAGTTACACAAGGATTTCTGTTCACCAGCAGAAGACAAGGACAAAGTAATTGAACAAAACTGGGAGACAAGTCCTGTGTGGCCTGAGGGCTGAGCTAGGTACTGCACGTAGTCTTTGGTAATTGCTTGTGGAAGTGGCTTGTGCTCAGCATTGACGTTAGGTAGAGTTTGAGGCTGCAGCAGGGAATCAAATCACCACGTTGTGCCATTTAAAGTGCCTTTTGGAGCAGGGTGTTCTGTTAGCGTATGGTGCATCTGGAATAATCCCTCAAGCAAACGTGCTGCTGGATTGGATGCAGGCCTATCAGCTCAACAGAACAAAACATCCACCAAATGCTAATTAAAAATACGGAAGAGGTGTAAATGTGCAGTCTTGCACGCCAAAGATTTGGTTGCATCTCTCTCATTGATAGTTGGTCAATACCTGTGTAAGATGTTGGAGCTTTGACTTCCTTAGGCCCCAAAGCCTATCTTGCTCCTCTGGCTGTGTACTGCTGTCTCTGATAGGCGAGTTAAAGTAATGGTGCCGAGATGGAAAGAATGTATTCCCTATGTTATCTCTTTTAACACATTGTGAAATTAGTGGAGCATACTGAATTTTTTAAAGTCACTGCTATGTTACGATTGTAGACAGTGTAGTTGGGAAAATGAGATTAGAAATTCAGTGAAATGGAGTGGAAAAAGCAATAGATAAATTATGGTGAAAATGTGGGATGGTGTGTAAAAATCCATACTGAGGGTAGAAAATTCAGAATGGCGAAGCTGAAGAATGAATAGTGGCTGCGGAGCTCAGCAGTGGAAAAGGCTTGGTTCATCAGCAGAAGGAGCAGGGATGTGCTGCTGACGCGCGTGGCGGAGGATATGTCGTAGCACGTGGGTGAGGTACCCCAGTGCGGTACCCAGCCACCCCCTGCTGTGCTTTCCTCCCATCTCCCTTTGAAAAAGAGAATGAGTTGGGCATTAAATCTGTTAATTGCACAGTGCTTGCAGTGCATCGTAAATCTTGGTGGAGTGGTAGAATAAGAGCTATTTATTGGCCAAGTGTAAAAATTCAGAGAGAAGATTGGATGAGGAATACACTGAAAAGGTTGAAGCACAAGGATGTCTTGAGGCAGATTCCCTTTTAGTTTTAAATGCCTTCTGTTTTAGTGGCTTCTAGCTTCTGGGTTTTCTTTCAGATCTCTGGTAATAAAAAAGCTTTTTCTGTAGCTAGTTTATAACTCCAAGTTTAGTGTTTTGGACCCTTGGTTTAACTGTCTCCTTGGGCCTGTCCCCAAGGGTTCTGCAAGTCTGCAAGCCTTGCTGGCTGTGTTATGATGTGTGGCAGAAGCTTCTGTCCAAATACAATTTTCAGTAATAAAGAAAAGTGAATCATAGGAGCCCTTGACCCTTCATTTTGCTGGCACGGTGGTGAAACCTGTGATTACATCGTTAAAGAAGGGCGACAGTTGCTTGTGCAGTAGTTCATTATGGAAGTTTGTACCTTCTTCACTTGGATTGGCATGCGTTTTATTTCTTTTTCCATCTGACTGTTTTCAAAACAGAAGAATAGCCCAAACTAGTCCAACTAAATTTACGTCAAGACCAGTCTCCTGTCTTGACAGTAGTCAATAGTGGATGCCTACAAGAAAAGGGGACACTAACGGGGAAGGTATGTGGCTTTCTGTGCCCAAAATAGCTCCCAGCCACTAGCAGTCTGCAGCTCAGATAAACACGGCCAGCAGTGTGAGCTCTGGAACTGATAGCTCTTGATGGACTCTTCCCCAGTGAATCTGTCTTGTTTTTCTGAACCCTTATGAACTTGCAGTATCCATATAAGCTGGAGATCTCCTTGATAAAGAAAATTAATGATTTTGCATCAAGAAACATCTTGTTTGAAGCAGAGCAATTTGATATTTCTTCTGTTCCATTTCAGAAGCAGCCCTCGCAGTTACTCCCTGCTTACCCTTCTCTGTGCCCTTGTGCCAGAGCCACGCCATGCAGCAGTCTCCTCTTTCCCAGAATGAAGTGTCCCACTTCTGTTAGTTGCTTGCCAAGATGAGGGCTTTCAGCACCGCCTCTGAGCTTGAGCTGTCCCCATTAGTAGCCAGCATGGTGCAGGAAGATGGGGTTTGTGGAGGGGGTGAGGACTTGATGCCTTTCCTTCCCTCTTTCACAGAACTTTGCATCAGCAGGTTGTAGCCCAACCCTGTGGGTGCTGGTCAGCATTTGGTGCCTCCTTGCTTAGGGTCTCCGAGAGGGTCTGTGACAAGAACCACAGCATGGCAGTGATCAGGAGATGCTTTGGGAGTGTACTTCGGAGAAGAAAGGCCAGTGTAGGTACATTCCTCCATGTCCTCCTGGGCCTGGTCTAGGTCTTCAGATTCTCTTTGAGATTTGGGGAGCAGAACTGCATCCAGTCCGTCTGGCCTGTTTGGGATTTGGGCATGCTGTGAATTCATAGAATCGTAGGCGCTTCTCCAGTGTCATGGTGTTTGCTGATTTTGCTTGTTCTCATCCTAATAATGCCTAATGTTTGATTTGCTGTCTGAGAGCTGCTGAGCGCTGAGTTGGTACCTGGATGAAAGCTTCAGAGTCACAGTGACTGAGTCTGTTCCTCTGAATGTTCAGTCAGATGGTCTTGTGCATCACTTAATACTCTGTCTCCCGAACTTCATCTGCAGTTTTATTAGCTGGTGTCTTGATTTATGTCCTAAAAATGCCAACTGTTCATCCCTTAATTGTTCCATTCATTCTATAGTGTTTTTTCCCCTTCATCTTCCATTTTCCCCCAAGGAGAACTGCCTTCCATTATGGCTTTTGCTCATTTCAGCCTCACGACTCTAACAGAAAATAGTTTCCCTTTTTGAACCAGCGCTGCAGATCCCTCCTGGATTCAAATAGCAAACATGAATATCTGAGTGTGGTGGTTTTGTGTGTTTTTTTTTTTTTTATTACTTATCGCTAGTGCTGAATGGCACAGCAAGAGTGGGAAGGCTTAACAAAATTCATTATTGATTCTGACTAGCGTTGTAAAAGCAGAGTAGTGCAAGGTCTTGGACTGGAGATCAACTACCTAGAATGCAGTAAATTGCCCACCTCAGTCCCAGCTGAACTTGTAACATAAATAATCAATGGCGGGAGTCAGATCTCTGTGTGGTGTTGCATTTGGGCGTTCCTGGTGCATTATTCATGGTGTATTTATTAATTAAATGAAAAAAGTTCAAAGTGTATGTGAGTTTAGTTGGATGATGGTTCCAGTCCTTGAGACAGGAGGGCAGAGCCAAGCACCTGCTTGAATGTTGTCCACGCTCATAACCCGTGAAGGAGTTAACAAGAAAGCTTGGATTTGGGGTTCAGGATTAGGTGCAAAAGACACTTTTTGTTGCATTTTGTTTTAACTTCATAATTTTGTGTAGGCAGATGTTGACTGGCTTCAGGTTGCTCCCAAATAAAATACATGATGCTGAACAGTTTTGTGCAGTGTTGCCCATTCCTCCTTGGCTCTAGCAGACGGCGTAATACCTTCCCTAGTGCAGAGAGCACATGCAGGGCTTGTTCCTGCTTTTCTGTACTGTACAGGTCTACTCTGCCTCAAATTTATGTGCTTTGCTTTCATTGCAAGGAACATTATCTAGAGTGATTAAAGTGAATTCATTAAAAAAGAGCAGTGAGCTAATTAGGGCTGAGATATTTCTGCACCTTTAAGAAGCAGGTGCACAGAACAGAGAGGCAGCACTGCGTCCAGCAGCCCCACAAATCCGCCAACTGGAAGTTGTGATGCTGTGCTCCGTGCTGTGCCTCTCTTTGGGCATTATCAGTGTAGGGCTTGGACAGCTTGACTTCATCTTAGCGACTGTTAGATGTGGGGGACAGAGGAGGTCGTGGCTTTGGAGGCTGGGCTCTCACAGGTTAGGAGGCAGGGAGCAGGGTGTCAGTCAGGCACAGCAGTTTGACTGCGCTGCACTTGCAGAAGGAACCAGTCTGCTGCGCTTGGCTGATTGCTGTGTCAGACTGCAGACAAGGACTTCCTTCAGCTTTTGGCACTCTGCTTTCCTAGCGTGGCGCAGGGCCTTTGCGGGGTGCGAGCTGTCAGGTTCCTTTCCATGAGCCCTGCTTCAGAGCCGTGTGACAGCAGTGACTGGAGGTGTCCAGAAACGTGCAGAGAAGTCTCGTTTTTAAGGTACATTCTGCACCCCACCAGTTCCTAATGCTTCTAACTGCCCTTTCAGACACACAGAAGTAACTCAGGCTCATACTTGCACATGCTTTGTCAGGAGCTCTCATTTGGCTAACATGGAATGTGAACCCAGAGCCCCGCTGTGTACAACAAGCTCTTGTACAATAAAACCCCTTGTTACTACATTTGGAAACGATAAATCATGTTACATAAAGTAGCTTGACAGGTCCTATTTCAATGGGAATTTTAATGCTTTCGTATTATCATTCTGACTGTGTCCTTGACTGTCTGGATTGCATTAGAGGTGCTTGGCAGCAAATGGAGGAAAACCATTTGGGGCCAGCTTCAGAGCAGGCACAGATCATTTCAACTGATTTTCCCAGTTTCCATCAACTGCCTGGCCTCAAGTACTGTAGCAGGGTGTGCTGTGGGGGGAGGAATGAGGAGGTGGTGTATTTTTTACTAATGGCTTTCAGTTGGATTTACAGATGCACAGCACTTCTTGAAGGTAAGTGCAGCAGGTGGTCTGCAGGCTGCGAGGGCCCCGGTGCTCAGGGTGTCTGAAGTCGGTCTCAGCACTTCTGGTTGTAGACTTGGTGGGCTCAGGACTTGCCGAGTGCTTGGTTTGGATGTTGTTTCTGGGTAGTGCTCTCAGGGAAGTGTGCTCCTGCAGACCAGTGCGCTGTTTTCCTGATCTTAATTCCACAGGTTTGCTTTTCTTTCCTAAAGCTTCCTTGAACGTGTCTGGTGCTTGAAAGTGAATGGACAGGTGATACTTGGCTTGTGTCCCCAGTGTGTTTGGGGAGCAGTAACTCTGCCTTCAGAACTACCAGTGAAGGGTATTTCTGCTCCTGACACAACGCTTCTAGAAGGGAGATGTTCTCCTTATGAATTTGCCTATTAATAACAGTGACCCACAGCTTTGTGTTCCCATCAAGGATCCAGGTTTGGACATGAAGACATGCACGTTCTGACATGGCTGTTGACCCTGTGTGCAGTGGATCCATGTATCTGGAAGGGCTCGTGCGTGGCCCTTTTAACGAAAGCAGCTGTTTCTGTGGGAATGGATGTGAGTGAAAATGGCAGACTGATCCATATTTATGATAGGTGCTGCTAAATAATTCTGCCTTGAGATAATCGGCACTTCCTTCTGTAATATTGTTTCTGTCAGTTTAAGATGCTTGGATGCTGAAGTGATGGACATGGCTTGCAAGCCTCCGAATTTTCCTCTTGGAGACTTTGCTGTTCAGGAAGGAGCTGTGCTGTTCTGCTGGGCACTCATTTCCACAGGCATTACCCGTTTGGCAATGATGCTGCTTTTAAAGTAATACACTTCTGAAGTGATACTGCTTTGAAGTTTAATGCTTGCAGGATGATGCAGAGTAAATAACTGAGCACGTTTGGAGGGCAGCCTGAGTGTGATGAGAATGCTACATGCCCTTCATTGGTTGGGTGTCTGAGCCGCAGAAAGGAGCTCCCAGGCTGCTTTCCCCCCATGATGGTTTGGGACTGGCATGGACTATGCTTTCAGAGGGTGTTCTGGGAACTCTTCTGAGGTAGCAATACCAGGCCCATGGAAAGAAACAGAAGAATCCTCAAGTCCTGAATGCTTCTTCAGGCCCAAGGCAGCCTTTGTGCTGTGCATCTCTTAAGGAGGATGGCTCTCCCCATGTTCCCTTAGGGCATGTTTCCCTGAGAGCACCTTTCCCTTAGGGCAGCTCAGCAAAGCCCAGGTGGCTCCTGCAGAGCAGTTCCAGCACGGGCTCGGCAGCCTGCTGGAGCCTCGGGCCGTTGCTCTCCTCCGTGTGCTGTGCTCGCTGCGCCTCTGCTTGCCGTGCGGTGCCAAGCAAGCAGCAGTGACTTCCAAATTGAATAATTTGACAGCAGTTGGGATTTAGTCTAAATGATATTATGTGGCTGTGCTCCACGTGCAGTCTACACACGCTTCTCAGTGTTTTTGTTAGAGGTTCTTAATACACATAAAAAAGGAAGGCTGCTGCCCTTCGGAGAGCAGCCGAATTCTGCTGAAGTCGAATGCTGCCTTCCAGTGCTGGGGCTGGCGTGGCCCGTCCTGCCTGCACCCACCCCACAGGTGGGTGATGGTGAAACACCTGATTTTCCATCCCTGTTAGGCTGTACTATCTCCAGTGTCCACACCCCTAATACTTTCTAATAACACAAATCCTTTTTAATGCAGCGTTGTTCGGATGGCGTTTTGGCTCAGGGAAGGAGGGCCTGCAGCACGCCGTGCCCGCGTGTCTGTGCTGCGGGGCTGGGCAGCCCCTCACCCCCCTGGAGCTGTGAGCTGTTCTGCATCGACGCCTGTCACTGTGCGTGGGCTCTGCTCCACAACTCCGTGCTTTGTGACTGAGGCCACTTCAATTCCACTGATTTGTATGAAAACATCTGAACTTGATCTGCCTGTGTACGATATATTAGTGAGTTTGTTCAGCAGTACTTCAGTACTCTCTCAACTCAAATCAGGGAGCAGAGAGGGAGCAGAGCGTGGGGGTTTGTGCAGTGCCTGCTGAGCTGTGGATAAGCAGCCTTTTCGCCTGCGGCAGGATCGTGCTCTCAGTGTGCAGAAGTATTACACACACAACTGGGCTTTTTAATTTCTCTCTTGTTGGAAGAAAGGGACGATGGAATTATTACAAAGCTGGAATGCTACATTTCTTGCGATGGAACAAAATATGCGCCTCAAGTCCTGGATTTTCCCTTCTTCCCCATCCTTGCTCTAATAAAAACTTTGGCTTAAGTTCATATCTTTCTACGTGATGGGGTTCAGAACAAAGGTAACCAAGTGAGGGGACAGTCACTGTGTGCACATCTGTCTTCTACCCAGTGCTATGCACAACGAGTTACCCTTTTTTTTTTTTTTTTCTTTCTTACTGAGCTCTGTGCAAGCAGTGCAGGTCTCAGCTGGGGCCTGTACCTTCTGTTCTAGGTGTGGTGTTATCATCTAGACCGTGTTCTTTGCTTAACCTGTTTTTTCCTGCTCGAGCAGACTGATATTCTGCAGTGCTCAGAATGTCTCCTGGAGCTTTAGGGCTACTTTGTCCCGGAAAGTCAACGGAATCAATAAAGCATAATTAGCAGTTGTGGCGTATCCAAGTAGTGGCAGCCCTCTTGAATGTAAATAGAGGCAGAAGAGTGACTTAATCCTCCTCTACTCTGAGGAAAGGAGGAGGGTTAAGCTCTATCTTGAAATGGAGGAGAAGCATTTGGCTTGCCTCTGGTTTGCACAGGGACATGTTCGTTCTGCAGAGGCAAATGAGAGAGGGGGAGGCAGAGCAGGGACAGCTTGCGTGTGCCAGGGTTCAGAACCCTTCTGCTCAAAGCTGTTTGTAAAGACTGACTTGGCTCTGGTGGTGGTTTACTCAGAGTCAGGCAGTCAGGATTATCGTGGCTGAACTGCTGGTCTGACCAAGGGGTTTCTTCCATACAGCAGCAGCAAAGCTGCGGGCATTCGGGCCAGGAACTTGCAAAGGTGTGCTAAAAGATGCGTATTTCTCAGTGCCAATTAAAGAATAAAACCACTGACGCCAAGCCCTAGGCATGAAGCCGTGAGGGGGAGGACAGGACACGTGCAGAGCTGGCAGTGGTCAGGGAAGGGCAGGGTCCCCTCCGTCCCAGCCCGCTTTCCCAAGTAGCGGTGCCTTTAAGGTACTGAGGGCATCTTTTCTGTTCCTCTGTGTCTCAGGCTGAACTGAAATGTTGCGTGATGTGCAGCCATTTGTGGATTATTGACTCATCCTGCATATATGTTAACCTTTGACTGTCGAGAAAAATGCTTTTGCCATTCATAGGGTGCCCTACTGCTTCCATATGTGGCCAGAAAGAAATAATAGCTTCTCGGCTCCGAGTCTCTTCTGTATGCCTGAGGTGCTGTCATCTGTGTTCTACTGAATATGCTAACTTGAATTGACATTATCAGTTACTTTATAAAACCTGTGGAAAGAGCTTGAAAAATGAAGCCTGATAGTGCTTAGACAAATAAAAAGGCTTCTGAAAGCAGAAGGCTCTTCTCTGTTCCTCTGGCTCCGTGGGTATGATGTCTGGAGAGCTGAGCATCTCCGGAGCAGAGGAAGCTCAGGAGACGTGGGGGTGTGCAGAGCAGCAGTTCTGAGAGTGAGTTACAGCTCCTGTGGGTGCAGATGGGTTCGTCTCTGCTCGCAGACTGCTTCATTGGGTTGGGCAGGCAGAGGTGCTCTGGCAACGGGCAGGTGTCCCTGCAGGGGCTGCTTTGTCCTTTCTGCCTTTCGCTTGCTCCAGGTTCTCACTCGAGCCTGCCTTTCATCTGCCTGGCTTCTGTGGGACACGTTCTGGTCTCTTATTTAAAAGATGGACTCTGTGAAAAATAGATGTACTTTTTATTCCCTTTCTGCTAAATTGATTGAATTTTTGATGATTCCCACCTACAGGTGGGGCAGGCACTTTTTTCCATGACAAACTTAAGATGTTGCAGTGCAGTGAGAGGCTGTGCATAGGGGCAGTTTGGGGGGAGGAAGGGCATTAATACCTTAAAATATGCAAGGCTTCAAATAACAGTGATTTTGTTGAGTTTATTGATGTCATCCTAATGCATGAATGTTGTGTTGTATTTGTGTGTATTTCTGTGAGAGAAATGCTAAGGAGCGCTGGTGATCCTAGAGTGTCTGTGTGACCTCTTTGAGACCCCTGTTTATGTGCTTGAGATCTATCTATATTCTGAAGCTTATTTTCTTTCCTGATACCAACTTTAGGTTCATTCCAGAAGATGCTCATTAGCAGTGCTCATTTATGATGCTTTTTTAAAAAAAAAAAAAAAAAATAATCCTGTTCCCTCAGTAGCCAGAGAGCCCAGGATTTGTTTGTAGCCCACTCCCAGATCTCTGCCTGGCGGCAGGGGGTCGTGGCAGATGTTTCTCCTTCCAGATCTTCCCATTAGTGAGCGTCAGTGATGGCCCAAGCCATGACACTGCCATTTACTTGGTAGCCCCACGTTTTTCAACCTAATATTTCAACCCAATACTGTGCCTTGCTTCTAAGGGTGCATTAATCCTATTCAAAGCATCATCAGTGGCAGGCAGCGCGTGCCTCCGGCCTGCAGCAGTTCTCTCTGCTGGCGCCGAGGCTGAGCAGCTGGCCACATCACGCTGCCCAGGTGGCTTCTGTGTCTGGTTTGAATTTCCTAATGGATTTTTTCTTTTTAAAGGGCTCACTTGTGTATCTTCTCCACCTTCTTGGAGCGTGTGGTGAGACATTCCCTGAGCCTCTGGCCAGACCCCGAGTGCTGCTGCATTCCTCTGGCAGCGCTGGGGCCTGCTTGCTCATCCCCACAGCAGCTCTGAACCTTTACTTTGAGGACAACTTCGGAAAAATTGTCTTTATTGAGTCATTTCAGGGGAAGAAGGTGACAGGAGAGCTCTGATGTCAAGTACGAAACAAGACTGCAGCTCTATCATTCGATACTGTTCCCCTTAAATGCCAAATTGTGAATTTCCTTAGAGGCAGAATGAGTTTTTGGGCACTTCTCCAGGAGTCAAAGAATCCCAATTCTAGAGGTCAGTGGACTGCAAAAAGCCAAGAAATGAGAAGTTAATGCAGAAATAACTGGAATGAGGTTTGGGTGGGGAAGAAAGAAGTTGAAAGCTGTTCTGTCCTGCACCCAGCAGTTGACCCCTTGGAGCTAATGGCCTCCGAGCCGGTCACGTTTCTTCCTGTGGGATCTTTTAAAGCAGGTCCCTCACTGAGGAAGGCAGGGTCTTCACCAACTTTGAAGTAGATGCTCTTGTGCTGAGCTGTAAGAGCCAACCTGAGGAGCTGGCGGTAAGGAAGCACAAATCTCCATGTCCTGGTACTGCCCCGTGCACTGTGCTGAAGGCTTACAGCCAATGCAGAAGCAGCTTTTGGTGACAGGGGCTGAAATCTCCAAACTTCCTCTTTTTTTTTTTTTTTTTAATTTCCTTTGGTTTTGTGGAGCTGTGAGAACATTTCCTATTGTTGTCAGGTGTTGGGGACATTTTCCCCCTCCTGCTCCCCAAAGCAAGGACACTTCCAGCTGGAGTGTCAGAAACCATTCAGGAAGGGCAAGGCAGGGAGCTTGCGCTGCCTAGGAGTGTTCCTGCTGCCATTTCTAGTAGATGGATTAATTTTTTTAATGCATTTTGTAGCCTTTTTCTCTGGCTTAGGCTGTCTGCGCTGCTTCAGAAGTGGGTAGTGCATGAAGGGAAGCTGTTCCAGCAGCAGGCTGTGGTGAGATGTTTGCTCAGTTGCTGCTTGTTTTGTGGTGCAGAGCTGCTTCTCACCAACTCTTTTTTCAGATCGTTATCAGCTTAAGTGCATTCAATTCCCCTGTTCTTCTGCGCCAGATTGTGCAGCTCTGTACGCTGATTCTGTTTGTTTTGAATGGCTGCTTCATCATCCGTCTCGTGCTAATTTAAGTCATCCAGTGATGTCTTTGGAAGTCGAGGTTGCTACAGCGAGCGTGCAAGATCCCCCGTTTCCCTGCACACTTGGCTGGTGCTGCGGGGCCGCTCCGCCTCGCCTTGCTGCCTGTTCCTAAGCGGTTTGTTTCCTTTCACATCCCTTTCCTTTTGAAGAAGGGCAGCCTCTTTGTATGTGTCAGGCTTGTGCTGGAATTTTAAATACTTTAATGCGTTCTCATTATCTGCAAGGGTGGCTGTCTAATTAGTTAGCTTAGTAAATAATGGCTGGATAGTGTCTCTGGGAAGTACGGCGTTCTGCGTGCCACGGTTTTAGTGCTTCTCTAATCCTGGCGGTTACTGGGTGAGTCCCTTGCTCTGGGTGAGTGGAGGAGATAAAAGTAAGGTGCTGGCTCTTCTTAGCTGGAGCCAGAACTGTCAGCCCCGTGGGCAGCGAGGCTGCTCTCCTGCAGGCGATTCCTCCCTCGGTGGAGGAAGGTGAAGTTACCAAGGTGTGTGGGAGGGGAGGAGATGGCTGTCTCCAGCTCTCCGGTGCTGGGCAGCCTTGAGGTGCCTGCTGGCCGCTCCCTCGGCAGTCAGCCTGCCTCTGGTGCTGTTTCCAGTTACTTCAGTGCCTTCTGCTTCCTTTCGAAGGCAACTTCACATCTAGTTTTTCACTGCTGTATTGCAGGGTAAGTCTGCCGAATCCTTTTCTGCAGGAAATACTGAAAAATCTGCCACAAACGCAAGCTATTTATATTTCTAATAATGAATAAAGGGTACATTAGTTCTAGCTTTGAATGTCTTATGACGGTATGGGTAGGGTTGTTATTATCTGTTGCTCTGAGCTGTCTTGCCAGGCGTTAGGTGGCTTTATTCCCAGATTTATAATGCATTCCCTTCCTCTTGGAAAGGGCATATGCCGTCTTGGCTCACTCTTTTTAATTTGAGTTTTGCAGGGGTCTGTGTTGTTCCAATTTTAGTTGTTCTATTTCTAAAGCCTTTCACATGCATGTAAAATATGATCAAAACTGAAATGTTTCAAGGCTTTTACAATGACTTTGGGTGTAAGCTTCAGACTGCTTTTCATCTTTCTGGCTATATCTATTAGTTCATGTAATTTACAAAGGAAAAACTTGAGATACTCTTAAGATTAGGTTACAAATTAACATAAAAATGAGAAATTAAGCCTGTAAGAAGAGGCTCTGCGGTAGTGGATTGCTCAGCAGCCCCAGCAGCTGCCTCGTGGCTCCCATGGCAGTGCCACCCCCCTGGTTTGGGGCTCGGGGCCGTACCCCCATCCGTCCTCCTGCGCCGATCGACCCAGCGACGCTGCGAGGAGATGGATTGACCCGTGTCCAAGCTCAACTAGCTGTCATTGAACAAAACCCTGTGTGAGGGAACAGCTGTAAGTATTGGCAAAACACTGCGCTGCCCTCCTGGAGCTCGGCCACCGTTGCTGGGAGCAGCGCGGGCGGGGGGGGACGCAGGGAGCCAGGCACTGGGCCTGCTGTGAAATACCTCTGTGCACCCAGAGCCGTGCCAGGCAGGGCTTGGGCGCTTCTCCCACCTGCCCGTGGACGGTGTGTGGGCCGATGGAGGTGTGCAGGGAGGGTTCCCTGCCTGAAGGCTGGGGAGGAACCTGCCACACTGAACCAGTTTGATGTCAGAGCTCAGCTGGGCAGCACCCTCAAGTTTACCAGTACGAACCTCCTGCATTTTGCAGCACGTTTCAGATGTGTTGGCCGTGTTAATGCTGGATCAAAACCTTGTTGGTAGAGGTTGTCCCAGCTCTGCCCCAGTCCCCCTCCTGCCTCTGAATCACAACTCGCTGTAAAGTGGGAGAGTTTGGTTTTAGAGTGTGATATATTGCCCATCTTAGTTTTCCTTTGAGCTTTTTATGAACCAAGGCTGTACACTGGCAGGCTGACTTTCCTGGTACCCTGGCTCTTCCCCAGTGTCACTGATCTGTGTGGCTAAATATTTTTGTCTTGGTGATGGAAATGTCTTGCAGAGATGCAGAGCCTCTGTGTATACCTGATGGTGAAACCCACGCTGTTAACTCCTCGAGATATAGGATTAAGTCTCAGGAGAAGGCTGGTAGCTCCGTTACGTGGTAGAGCTCTTCCACAAACATTTCATACCAGTTTAATTTCTGTTTTCCAAGCCAGACATCTCTCTTCCATCCATCCCCTTCCTCCCCAAGATCACTGGTGAAAATAATAGTAGAAAATTACTTTGTGCTGTCTCAATATCATTTATTCCCTCAAGAAATAAATACATCAATAGTAGTGCACAGTAATTTTAAAGCTTTAATTTCACCTTTGCTTATAGGAGCACTTACTCGGTTACTGTTGCCTGCGAAGATGTTTGAATGAAACTGGTAGTTACCCATGCAGCTGGAGGACAAGCAGGGTTTGTGTGTGTTTGTGCAGAGGTTAGGTGTTTAGGAACTGGGCTCCCAGGTGGGCTGGGAGTGATACCTCCCACTCCTTGAAGGGATGAGCTGCGTGCCGAGCACCCGGGGCTGCTGCTGCCCTGTGTTCCCAGCACTGCCCGTGGGCAGCAGCTCTGGAGCCTCGTGGCAGTGCAGTGGGTTTCAGCCTGGCACGGGGCCTGACGATCCTGGCCAGCTGCCATTAAAGATAAAAGATGTGAATTTTGGAAGAGGAGTAACTTATCTGTTCTCCTGATTTTCCTTTCCTCTTAGGGAACAGGCTGTGCAGGAATAAAATTGCAAATTACAGTCCTCAGATGAGGAAGTAAAATTTTTTTCGGAGTGTTTTATGTTAATGAAAAGCCTACAAATATGTTACTAATTTGAAATACTTGTTTCAAAGTCAGTGGAATGCTTTTGATAAAAGATTATGAATGGTAAAATAGGCCTTTCCCAGTGTATTACATTAAATTTTTTTAAACTTGTCAAAACAGAAATCAATCTGTAATACCCTTACTAGAAGCTGCTTCAGTAATCACAAACGTCCTATTTTCTGCTCAGAATGCTTTTTTGAGTCAGATCACAGGAACCTGTTGTTCTTTATCACATTGTGCCTTGGCTGTGAGCAACCTTTGTCAAGCACACGATCTTCTTGCAAAGCCCTGATTCTTTCAGGAGTTTAAAGCATGGCTTGCATAAGCAAGTGTAGGAAACTGTATGTACTAATAACTCAAAAATGAAAAAGAAAATAATAGTTCAGCGTAATTTTATCCACTTAAAGCAGTGCATGGCAGCTCAGCAACGCTGCAGCTGGTGTAATGGGTAGAAAGCTCCGAAAAATGTGATTGAAGCAGGCACACAATTCCAGCAGACGTAGGTTGGGGTGAGATGGCGTGACCAGACCTGGTAGTTATTGGCAACGTAACGGAGGAGCCTGGCACTGGGATAGCTCTGTGTGCACACTGCCAGCTGCAGAGGCCCAATCCCTTGGGAACTGGATTGCTGGATTTCTGCCCTCTGTGGGAGACCTTCCCTGTTAGGGAAGTTTTTGAAATTTCACTTGTGATGTCTAACACAACTTGCAGTGAGCACCCTGGGGCGCTAGCTGTAGGTTCTTGTTTCACACGGGATTACTTTGTCGCTTCTCTATCACGGTTCTTACCCATTGGATATGCCCATGCAATTATCTTAGAGGCCACGGGATGGGCGGGTTGTTCTGTTGTTTACAAGAATCTCATCTTTTTTGAGTGGGCTCCTCATGTCCTTCTGGTTTCCCAGCTGGTGTCTGGTGGCCATGGGCCACGCTGTGCCCTGCGGCACGCGGTGCAGGCTGCAGCAGCGTTGCAGTGAGCAGAAGGAACGTGCCACCGTGGGCTTCAGGTTGCATAAACAACTGAAACTGTTTTTTCCTGATGATCACTTGCTGATCTGCTTGATGAAGATTCATGTTTTTGAACGAACAGACAGGAAAAATAGGTGTTGGAAAGTTCCTCTTTTGATGATGCAGCTTTACTTGGGCTTATTCAAATGATGGAGTGCCCACCGAGAAGAGGAAAGCAGTCAGCAATCTAATAGCACTGGTTCATCTGAATGTGGTATAAAACTTCTTCATGTGTCTCTGGACACTCTCGCTGGCATGCTTTGTCAAATTAATTGTTGGCCACGGACAGCTGTAGATATGAAGGGGTAATATCCCTGAAATTTATCTGTGTGGTGCACTGGAGGAGCTCTGTGCTCTGTCGGTGCTTGTTTGGCTGCGTGCTGTCAGGCTGCTGTTCCTCACCGAGGATCCTGCAGTGCTCGAGCTGTGTCACAGCCAGGCCCCGAGCATCCCCACCTCTGGGGAGTGCTGCTGCCCTGTGCACACAGCTGCAGCGTGCGGGGAGCTCTGGACTCCTCGGGTGCTCGTGCTGTCCTGTTCTGCTGGTCAGGGTACGTCTGTGGGACGAGAGCAGGGCTTGGGATTCCCTCTGTAAATGCTTCTCCCATGTGGAGCAAAGTGGTGGATCTCCCCAAGCTCCAGATTTGTCAACAAATACCTAAATTGCCAATGGATCAGAAACGTGGAGTGGGAGAGGCATCACAACTCGGTTGGCAGTGCTGAAGGCCTCTGTGAGTGCTGTGGTCTGTGAGCACCTGGGGTGCCTTATTCCTGACCTCACTGCTGCGGGCTGTGCGGGCACCTAGTTATTTTAGCTACGGGCACCAAATGTCCCTCATCCCCAGCAGTGACATATTTTAGCTGCTCTAAAGCAGAGAGCCACTTGCTGCCTACAGGC
The DNA here is from genome assembly GCA_013396635.1 of Penelope pileata. Classification (NCBI taxonomy): domain Eukaryota; kingdom Metazoa; phylum Chordata; class Aves; order Galliformes; family Cracidae; genus Penelope; species Penelope pileata. Next base: position 846,668 of record WBMW01003919.1, on the reverse strand, counting down.
AAGCAGCAGCACCTGGCTGCAGCTCGTGGCACGCAGGGTGCTCGGGGAGGACAGGCACCCAGGGAGGCTGGCTGCCTCCTCGTGCTGGGGTGCCTTGGTGAAGGTGCATTATTTTTGTTCTGCTCAGGGCTGTGAAGGTGTTAGCAAGCTCTGGCAGGTAGAGCCAGTACATCTCAGTAGTTCTTCCAACCCAGTGAAGTGTCTGACCTCTTTAAGTGGCCGGTGTCATAGCAGTGGATGCTAACAGCAGGAAAAAGGCATTTATTGTGGAGTCAGTGCTCCCTGACTTCCCAGTTTTGCAGCTGCTGTGGTGCTGATAGGTGTTCCAAAACCAAACTGGTTGTAGAAAAGAGTGTCAACTAGAGGTGGTTTTCCTGCTTACCCTGGGGCTATTGAATTCTTGAGAGTCTGAACCCCAAAGATGTGCACTTGGTGCCCATACAGCTCCCAGTTAATGGCCAGTGAACCCAGCAGCCCATGCTCCATCCCTTCCAGCTGTGTCCTGGACCGCAAGCTCACACCTGGGGAGCAGGGACACCTCTGTGCTGCCTGGTAGGCGGTGGCACAGCTGGTCCCATCTTCTGGACTCCCTGGAAAGACTGAAAGTCTGGCTGAATAATTTAAAAACTGAGGAATTCCTCCTCAAGTATGGAGTAAATCTGAGGGCTCTGCAGATCCTGGCACGCAGCTGTGGCTGTGCGTTTGGGGATGGCGTGCTTCAGGGCTGGGCTCCATCTGTAAATAGCTCCGTGTCTTGGCTGGAGCATCTCTTCCCATCCTGAGGACAGCACAGATGAAGCTTGATCTCTGCTCTTTGCATGAGCTGCATGGTTAGGCACAGGGCCTGTGCAGCAGGACCTGCAGCGTGCCTTTCCCAGCACACCGCTGTTGCTGGCACACGTCCCTGGGCAGGCACAGCTGAGGGTGCTGGGCACCGGGCTGGGGCTGCTGGCAGAGCTCCTGGCATGCCCTCACCGGAGGGGAACGCGTGCGTTTTCCTGCTGTGAGCCACTGTGTGGTGTCTCCAGTGATGGGGGCTCGTTTATAGTCCGTGTCCTCATCCCTTTCCCCGTCTTCTCTCTGCTACCAGATTGCATTGGTAGGAGCTTTAGTGTGAGCTCTGTTAGTATTACGGTTTTTCTTCTCTGAAAGATTGAGAACTTCAGATGGTGTCACGCTGGAGCAGTTTGTGTGAGGGCAGGAGTGATGGTCCCCGTTACCTGGCGCAGGGCTTCAGCGGCGGAGGTTCCGGGGCTGGGTTATTTTGGAGCTGAGGGAAGGAGAAGGGCCTCGGAACAGAAGTCTTACGTAGGGCTGAGCTGGATGCCACGTCCACGCTCTTCTCCGTATTTTTAGCTCTTTGCAGGCATGTAAGTACCACTGCTTTTTGCAGCAGGCTCTCTCTTGTTGCAGTATTTTGTACGCTCTGTAAAGGATATTTCGGGATCTCTGTCGCTGTATGGTGGGGCAGCATCGTGGAAGGACCTTGCTGCTTGAAATACATTTCCTGTGCCTGGTGCTGTTCTTTAATCTCGGCGGTCTCGTAGAACCCGTTCTACCTATTAAATATGCAGTGAGCTGTTCTGTTTGGTACAAGATTGTATGTTTAAACAGCAGAAGTCCTCATTGCTCTTGTATTTTAAAATTAAAAATTCAGCTGCAACACTACCTTCAGATTCAGAGCCATTAGAATGGATTTTTCAGATTTATTCTCCTGATTATAGTACAGAGAATTAATTGCTTTTGACTGTAAAGAATTATGACCCATTCATTATTTAAGAACCTCCTTGATGGATGAACCTCTTCTACTTCCAGCCTTTTTGTGAAGTAAGGCTGCTGTTAAAACTGATACGGGCGTCGTGCACCCGTATCACAGCGGATGCACTGCACCCTTCTGGGGTGAGAACTGGGAGAAAGGAGGAGAGCACCGTGTGCCTGCTGCTGGCGTCCTCAGCGTGCGAGCAGTCCAGCCTGCTGGGAGCAAGCAGGAGAAACTTGCTTGAGCTGCATTTAAAGTAATAACAAATCCTCCTTTAAAATATTTTGTTTCTCAAAATGTCCTGGTGGTGGAGAGTACCACGCCAGCTCTGCTCGTGTGTTATGGGCTGGAGAGAAGACCTGGCGTGTGGTGGGGATGGCTGGCTCTCCCCTCCGCTCACCGCTCGGCTCCGTGCTGCTTCGCAGTGGTTTCTGTGTGTGTTTGAGCCTTTGGTCTCATCCTTTTAACAGAAGAAGAAAAATTGAATTCCTTAAGCTTCATTAATTAAAAACAGCAGAAACTCCATAATGATGCTTTGGTTACCTGTAAGCCTGGAAATGTGTGCTGCTTGCCCTCGCAGCCAAACCAGTCATCACAGAAATAAATATGGAATTTCATGAATGAAGTAACTGTCCATTTTTTTCCTAGTTCATGAGAACTCCCACAGCACGTGGCTCTTGATGTCAGAGATGGCAGGTGTAGCTTTAACACCTTGCAGTACAGTTGTTTTCCTGGTATCTGCTGGTAGTCAAACTGCCAGGTAATGGACACTTGGTTTTGTAGAGCATCTTACCCTACCAACACATGAAGATTAACTTCAGCCTTTTAGGGGTGGGTGACCACTGGCACCGAGTTCTGTCCCTTGCACTACACAAAGCCACGCACCTTGGGGGCCCTCTCAGGCCACGTTCCTGAGTCCCCATTTGTTCACAGCTGCCCTGACACAGCCTGCATTCCCCTGCTAGGGGTGCTGACGTTGCCTCGTTGCTAATTGCTTTCAGAAGTTTTCTATAAGATTTTCAGAGTATCATTTTTTCTTCTTACGCATCCTACCTTTCCTTGTGGAAACAACAGCTTTTGCAGTTTTAGAGGGATGCTTTTTGTCTTAAAATCTTTCTGTTTGTAAGATTAAGGAAGTAGATTTATGATGTGCTGCTTTCAAGTGAGGCATGGGAGGATGGGGGAGCAGATAGCCAGCTGGCTTCTGACACCTCTGAGAATTTGGTTTAGCCAAACTTTTTGCACAAAAGCTCGGGCTCAGTTACTGAAGTGGCTTTAGCTGGCAGCTCTGGTGCGTGCAGTCACCTCGGGCCATCCTGGAACATGTTTGTTCTTCAGCTGCTGCATCGAGTCTTTGGATTGTGTCCGTAAACTTGTCACTTGTCTAAATGAGATTTTTGTGGTGTTATTGAAGCCCCATGACTTTGAACACGGTGTGACAGTAACCCATGTAAAGGACACCTGTCCAGGGCTGCATTTCTCTGCCGCTTCCTGGTCTGCAGTAACACGAAGCAGGGGAGATGTGCTGCAGTTTGGCATCTGCATGGTGCAGTGCTGCTGAGCACCTGGCAGGGCTGTGCTCCTGGGGACAGTGGCACTGCCAGCAGCTCTGCCAGCGGGCCCAGGGCTGGGTCCCAGGGTTGTGCTGCCTGCCTGACACAGTCGCAGTGCAGGGACTGGCCCACACCTGGCTTGGAACAGTGTTGAAGCTCTCTTAAACCCCCCTGGGTGTAGACCCTTGGACACCTCTGCTTGAACAAAGAAGGAAGAAAGAAGCAAATCCAGTTTTACAGTATACACAATTTTAATAACAAAATTTTTCTGTACACTGCACTACATTTTGCTCCATTACTTACACCTCCCTCCTGTCAGGACTTGGCTCTGGAACCATCATTTCGGTACAGCGCACCTAGGGCTCTCGGGTTGCAAAGCTGGTAGAATAGTTCACTCACTAATGTTTCATGAGGGTGAAAAGAAAAACAGGGTGGGGTTTTTTTGACTTTTTTTTTTAACACAAGAGTGGCTGAGGGCAAGCAGGTGGAGCTTTCAGCATGGTACATCACGGGCACGCAAGCCACATGGGCTTCTGCCCTGAAATAGCACAAGTTTTGCCCTGTCTGAGGCTTCATTATATCCATCAGAGCTGCTGTCGCCTCTCCCTGGATACCTCTCTGAAAAGGTTTTTATGCAAGAGGTGAAATGCTGCGTTTCCAGCTGGCTCTGAAATGATCTCCAGGCATCCCACTAGCACGATGGCTTAAAAAGCCGAGCCTGGCACTGCTTCCAGGGCATGGGCCTGGGGGGGAGGGAGGGAGGAGCTGCTGCTGTGCAGCTGCCTTTGGCTGCTGCTTCCTTGCTTGTTCTTTTCTTCTTTTTATTGGGGGAGGAGAAGTACTGCGTTCCTCTCTGAACTCTTTAATTTTTATCTGAAGCCTAAGATGAAATTCGGCTTTCTGGGTAGGCTTCATAGGTCTGAACAGATGGATTTTAATAGCTGCGCAGCTCACAAAATTAAATCAACTTTATTTTCATTAAAGTGGTACAGAAATTAACTTAGGCACATTAAAAACCAAGCATGTAGTGCAGATTTCTGATGAAAGCCACTGGGTGTTTCTGGTTTACACGTCAGCAGTAGGCTGCTGCCTTCAAAGGGGCATAGCGGGACGGCGGCTCGGGTGCTGGGCTGCGCGTGCAGGCTGCGCTTCCCTCCCCAAAATCACATTTCTGCAGCAAAGCACAGCCCAGCGTTGATAAGCAGCGTTAATTGCGTTCCCTTCCGATGGGAGCAGGGAGCGCTGCTGGCGCTGGCAGAGGAGTGCTCCAGTGGCAGGCTCAGCGCTAACCCGTTTACTCTCGATCAGGTAATTCGTGGTTGTGTGCATCGAAACGATGATCTAATGCAGAGCGACTAACGCGAGGGGAGCTGGAAGCATTAATTCAGACCTGTTCCAACACGATGACTCAAAGGGAGCTTGTGCTGCCTGGGCTGCGTTTCGCTGGCACGAGGGTGGGGAGAGGAATCGGAGGAAATGGGGGAGGCTGGAGGAAGTCTCTGCGTGGCACAAGGATCCCGGGAGCAGCAGAACAAATTTCCTTTTCTAAATGGCCCTGATGGTTTGTGTGATGCTGTGCCTAGAGGGGGTGAGGCACCTCTGTCATTTGTCAGAGAATCACAGTGTGGTTGGTGCCCCCCAGCTCAGGCTGCCCAGGGCCCACCCAGCCTGGCCTTGGGCACCTCTACCCGCAGCTCTGGGCAGCTCTGCCAGGGCCTCACTGCCCTCTGGGTGAAGACCTTCCTCCTGATTGAGTGTCTGTAGAAACCCAGGGCTGTGCAGTAGAGGTGATACTCTGGGAGAAGAATTTAACAACCTCTTCATCAGTCGGTGCTCATACTGAAATACAGTTAAGCCAAATCATCCTGCTTCGTCTTCCATAAACAAAATAAATCAAACTGCTGACTAAGGCAATTATTGTAATCCTCTATTTGTTGGGAAGAGTCACAAGCCATTGAGAATGGAAGACAGTAACTTTAAAACAACCAAAAAGGATTAACAGCCTCTCACGGTGTCCTTGTGTAGGGCGATGGCTTTGCCTGCAGTTTGCTGTCCCTCCCAAGGGAAGTCACGTTGACTTTGCTGCTTGTGTTTGACATTCTGCAGGTTTTATTGTGCCTGTTACCCTAAATGTAATGTTTATGGAAGTGCTTTGCTCACGCCCAGAACCTGGCAACAAATGGTTTTGGAAATGGTAGGCATAAACCATGGTGCTGGGGAAAGCAGCTGTGCATGGGGAGCAAAAACCTGAGCGGGGTCATGCGAGGAGCAGCAGTGGGCTGCCTGCCCCACTGCCCTCAGCCAGCAGCGCACGGGAGCAGCTGGACGTGGGGCACTGGGATGGGGTGGGGGGCTGGAGCACCCAGCTGGAGCACCGGTCTGTGCTCTGCTGGAGCAGGACCGCCAGCTGACGGGGATGGAGCGCACCCCACGCACCATCACTCAGTGCTGCCAGCCAATGGGTGGTGGTGATGCACTAAGGTTGTTTGACTGCCAGTGCCATCTAATTAATGAGTTAAGTCATAACTTTCCCTCTGCTGGTGCCTCCGTGGACATTGCTCTCCAGAGCAGCTGCCCCCCAGTTCCCCCAGTGCAGGTGTGGGGTCAGCCCCTGGGGTTACGGGTGGCACAGCAGGGCGGGTGCTATCCTGGGGGGGCAAAGGGAAGAGCCCTGAGCGCTGGCTCCTGGGGGGGAGGGAAGCAAGTCTTCTCCAGGCAGGTTTGGTATCTGTCAGCGTGGGGCTGGGTCACGTGGGGTTTCACCATACATAAGGAATATTCACTCATCGTCCACCCGCCTCGCAGGATTTATTGTGTTCAGTTAAAATCAGTAAAAGCAGTAAAAGCGACAGTTGGTTTCCTAGGATGGATGTGAATTAGCTCATCGTATCATAAACAGTTACGGGGGTTCAACAATAACTGTGTGGAAAACCACGGTCTTCTCTGAACCTCTTCTGCTGAAGTACAGAGCCACGGGGAGTAAACAAAACCATTGCGTTATAATTAGGGCACTGTCTGTAACAGTAAAACAACGCAAATTAATATCTTCAAAACCAGTAATTGAAAAAATCTTTATGTAAAACCTGAACAGAAGTCACACTTATCTTGCTAGAGTTGCCTCGGACGAGTTCATTTCACAATAAAACATCAAACTGTTGTATAATTGCACCCTAAATACCTCACTAAGTGGTAATACAGATATATAAAAGCAGAGTGAAATAGCGAACAGATTTTTATGCAGTGATTTTTCCGTTTAAAAAGTTTGCGGAATAGTTTAGTACAACACAATTAGCATACTGTAATTACTGATTCGTTCAAGGTATGTCGACACTGTGAGGAATTTCTCTTCGTCTGTGTTTGCTGGTAATTGTTTAACACTGCAGCATTGGACACAACACATTTGTAGTTATACATACATGTATATATATATTAAAAAAACTCCGTCCCTCTGGTCCTCGTAACTTTGGTTAGAATGTGTACAATATTGGAGCAGTTGGCTTAAGAACAACGTCATCCTCTGCAGGCCCCCTCCCTCCCACCCCGTGGCATCTCCGTCCCGCTGTCGCTGCATAGATCTGCAAATATTTACATACCATTTCGGAATATAGCATAAATAGCAACATGATACTTCTGGTTAAAGAACTCAGATTGCTCCTGAAGAATGAGGTGCCTGTGTCTATATATATTTCTATCAGGTCTTTAATGGCATACGAGTTCAGATTCTGTCCCGTATCAAGTAAGAAACGAAACGTTTTCCAGTGAACTGTTGTATAAACTAAGGGTTATCCTAACGCAGGGCAGGCCCGCAGCGCTGAGCTGCCCGTTCTCTTGCGTTTGGGAGGAGGAGGACGAGTGAGAGCTTCTCTTACAGGGCCGGTCCTGCCTCCGGGAAGCGGGGAGCGAGTGCATAACATGGCTCGGGGGCGGGGGGCAGAGAGCTTTCTTCCTCCCTTCTCTCCTCCTGAACCTCGCCGCTGATCTTGCCTTTTCATTAAGAAAAACTTGCATTAAGGGTATTTACACATGAAAAGGTGCGGAAATGCTGTTTGTTGGGAGGTGGAGGTCAGGAGCCTGACTTCAGCAGAGCGTTACCGCGTCCAGCCAGAGGCCGGCTGCCGGTTGACAGCCCGTATGTTCAGGGCTGCTCACCTCGGACTGAGCCGCATCCAGCGGCGCCGGGCGCGCCTGGAGAGCCGTGCTGGCTGCTGTGGGCACGCTGCTGCCTGCGCTGCGAGCTCGAGCCGGCTGCGTTTGTTTAAGCAAGCCAAGCTGTGAGTATGGAGGTAGGAGAACTGCCTTAAAAATAAACCCACCGGTCCCCAGTGCATTGAAATTCCCACCTGAACCTTCGTTACTTTATTTGTGCCCTCTCCCCCTTTCTATTCGAGCGGAAATGACCGGAGGAGGAAAATCTTCCTCCAGATCTGCCTCTGAATGGAGCTGAGGCAGCTGGGGCGTGCGGGACCGCACAGCTGCGGGGGACAAACGCCGGGTATGTGCCCTGCAGCCGCCCATCGCCTGCCCCCGGCCCGGGTTCGCGCTGTGGGGAGCGGGGAATGCGCACAGGGTCAGGCAGTGACAGAGCAGGGGCCGTCACACAGCTGGGGGGAGCATCCTTTACACTTTGAAACACGAGGAGTGCAAGTTTAACGTGATCCTTCCTGAACACCAAAAATATTATGGATTTATTTTCTTAAAAAAAAAACTTAAAAATACTGCACCACTCCATAAACAATGCTTCCATTTAGTAGCTTGGAAAATTAGGCTTTATGTCAACATCTGTAAAAATTAGAATCTGATGTAGGTCCCCTACAATTTTAAAATAGGTTACTTATCTGGTTTAATTTTAGGCATTATACTTCACACTCTTTGTACGGCAGCTGCTGGCATTTGCACTGTCCGTAGCCGTTGATGATGATGAAGGGTCCTTCGTGGGTGGGCTCGTACTCGTTGTACGGTCCCTGGTCTGACATGTTTGCCATGTGCAGCCGCGTTTGGGATCGGAGCTGCCTGTGGTTTTGAATCATTGAGCACTGCCTAATTCTTCTCAGTGTGGGAGGGCAGCATTTCCTGGAGATGAACACTATAAAAATGATAAAAAAGAAAGAAAACAATAAAGCCATTGTCCCTGTAATTACCCTCTGAGTGAAGATGGCATTGTTTGGCTCGGGGAAGGGTTCCTCGGTGGTAACGACCATGCCTGCCGTGGTGGGGATCTCTTTGTCTCCTGAATGGAGCTGAGAGGAGCTGGCTCTCGGCGTGGGCTCGGTGGTGGGAGCGTCCGTCGGCGCCGCGGACGGGGCGGCGGTCGATGCGTTCCAGCAGAGCTGGAAGCCGTGCACGGCGTCCAGGATGTCCTCTCCCTGGGCGTGGTCGGGGCCGTGGCAGAGGATGGGGTGCTCCCAGCGGCCCCGGAAGGCGCCCAGCCAGGCGGCCAGCGCGCAGATCCGGGCGCTGCATTCCCACAGATTGCCCGAGAGCCCCACGGTGCTGAGCAACGGCAGCGAGCGCAGGACCTTGGAGTCCAGGGTGCTGAGCTTGTTGTTATCCAGGAGGAGGGTTTTAAGGTTAGGCATAGTTTCAAAAACTGTGAGGTCGATGGCTTTGATCTCGTTTCCAGTCAAATCGAGCTTTTCCAGGGTGCCCCAGGTCCACTCCATCCCACACGTCAAGTTGCTAATTTTGTTCCACTGCAGGAAGAGCGTGTGCAGGCTGCTCAGCCGGAGGAAATGAGCAAAATTAATCTTTGTCAGCTGGTTGTGCTCTAGGTGCAGCTCCCTCAGCTTGATCAATCCCGCAAAGCCGTTGCGAGCCAAACTCCGCAAGCGGTTTGTGCTCAGGTCCAGGAACTCCAGGCTACGGCAGTCCCAGAACAGGCGGACGGGGATCGTCCGCAGGGAGTTGGAGCGCAGATGCAAGGTCTGCAGCTTGCGGAGGCCGTAGAGCAGCTCGGGGTGCAGAGAGGACAACTGATTAAAAGAGAGGTCCAAATTCTGCAGGTTAAGCAGCTGGCTAAAAGTGGTGTTTGGCAAATGAAAGATTTTGTTGGAACTTAAGACTAATTCCTTAAGTTTATACAGTCCTTGAAAAGAATCTTCTCTGACTGTTGCAATTTGATTATGATCTAAGTGAAGCCAAGTCAGTTGACTGAAGCTCGCAAATTGATCCCTTTCAAGTTCAGTAATAAAATTGTGCCTCAGTGACAAACCTAGAGAGCCCTTTTCAGTGGTGTTTGGCACTGAGTGAAACCCCTGAGAGTCACAGTAAAAGAGCAGCTTCTCACAGCGACATTTTGGTGGACAAGCCATGCCCAGGGCAGGCAGCATTTTTAAAACCATGCTCATTGCATATAGTGCTGCCAGCATACGAGCCCCTAATGGCCACTTGAAATGTAAGCCTGCAGAATATAATTTAGGAAAACAACAAGATAGGATATCCTCATCAGTACACTTTGAACATCACGGTGGAAGATTTCACTGCAGATAACATTTCCATGCATTTCCGAAAAGCTTACGCTAAAGGCAAGAGACAGCTTACTACCACGCACGGCACACTCGGCCAGCACGCTCCGGACGGGCGGCCAGCGGCATTCCGGACCTGACAGCGTCACAGCCAGAAAACATCTCTCCCCCAGGGGCTCCCCCCGGCGCAGCCGAGCCCCTCGCTGCTGCGCGCACACACAGCCGGCATTCATTACCCAAGGCAGAGAAAGGCGCACACTTACCCATTCTTTTGAGTACATTGGAGGGTGCATTCAGTCGTAGTTTGAGACTCAACGCGGTGAGCCTGTGCGGGGCTCCAATGTAAGACAGCCTGTGAATAATTTACTGGGCTCGGGGTCCTTTGATATTAGTGCAAAATCGAATCCACGGTGCTCTCTTAGAATATTCCTTTTGAAAGCGCCGGCTGGCTCTCCTCTGGCAGCTCTGCAAGCTTTAAATCGATGCTCGCTACAAGTTTTCTTCCTCCGTGGCTGCCCGGCTGTTTAATTGAAACTCGCGTTCCCCTTTTCCGCAGCTGTGGGTTCCTTTAGTCCTAACTTGTTGATGGCAGATGGGTGGCTTATTGCTGAGAGAAGCTCCTGGAGTAGCATGAGTGCATTTACTGAAAAGCTTTTCAGGGAAGCGGCACAAGAATGGGTTTGCTTATGCGCTGCGACCACGCAGGGCTGTATATAGGCTGACGTCACCCGGTGACGTTCCTTTTGTTTGGGTTTTCCAGAAGCTTTGCTGTTTTAAAGCATTGTGCTGCAGACCGCGATCAAGACCACCGATGGAGGGGGGAAAAATCAACTGTAGGAGTCCTTGGTCCCCGCACCACGAGGAGCAGCAGAGCCTGCAGCCCCGCTGCCCCCCCGCTGCTCCATCCTGGCGGCAGCGCGGGGCTGCGGCTGGGAGCGCTGGCTGCTGCCGCTGCCAGGGGGCACCCGGGATGCAGGGAGAGCCCGGCGGGGCGAGGGTGCTGCCTGGCAGCAGTGCTGGGAGCTGGGGAGGTGATGGGGGAGATGATGGGGGAGATGGGGCGGCCGCTGGGCCCCGCAGGAGCGGTGATGGAGAGGGGCTGCGGTCGGGGCGTGCAGTCCCCGCAGCGGGGACATGAGCTGCTGTTTCAGGTGCTGGGAAATTTCTGGAAAAAAGCAAAGCTTGCATTAGAGCACAGGAAAAAAAATTAATTGGAATCCAGCTTGACAGCGTGCAGTTATGAAACTGGGAAATCTCTCTCTCTCTTTTTTTTTTTTTTTTTCCCTCCGACAAACCCTGGCTTTTGTGCTCGCCTGCTGCAGACTGAAGTGTTAGCTCCAGGCTCACAACTTCCTCCCCTGCAGCTCGGCTGCCTGGCAGTCCCCGGTCCCACCCCTCAAGCAGGGGCCCTGAGCCAGGCAGCAGCAGCCCCGCACCCGCCGTGCGTGTCCCCGAGCGGGGCTGCAGCCCCTGAACCTGGGCAGTGCTGGTGGCCCTGCGGGGTCACAGCTTCGGGGCTGGGGCTGTGCTGGTCCCGCTGTGCTGAGCTCTGCTGGGGGACTTCTGCTGTCACCTTGGGACACAGCAGCAGCGCAGTGCTCGGCGCTGGCCCTGCGGCAGCGAGGTGTCGTTGATGACCTCGGGATGGGGATGAGCTGAGAATAGCAAGTTCCCCGTGGTAACAGGGGGGGAGGTGGATTGTGTCCGAGGTCTTGGAAGAAAATGGTCATTTAGCTTTGTTATTACACTTTGGCTCCCTGCTCGGACTCAGGCTCGCTGTTTCTGCCTGCTCTGCCCTGCAGCACAGCGGGGGTGCTGGCTGCAGGGTGCCCTTCCAGACTGTGCCGGAGGGAGGTGGGGGGGAAAGGCAGGGTGAGTGGCTTAAACACAAAGAAAGAAAAGCAAAAACCCACAAAACAGAAAAACACATCAGGAAAACAACTATCTTTAATGATAGACCAGAAAGTGCTAGATAAATGTGTTCAGTTGCTCTGTCATAGTAAATATTTCAGTAGTTGCTCTAGACTGAAGGAAACACGTGTAAAGAAACGGCACAAACCTATTGAAAGAGTTTCCCATAGTTAGTATTCACTGTGCAAGAAGTGCACTGCTGAAAGCCAGCCTGAGCTGCCCGATGCCTTGGGGGCCCGGGGCAGCCCCGTGCCCGGAGCTGAGCTGCTCAGCTCTCCGCTGTGCCGTGTCCTGACCCCAGTGCCGAGCAGAGTGTGATAGCACACAGATAACAGCACGTGGGGCTTGAGGCAGCGCTCCAGTGCTGTCCTCGAATGGAGCGGAAAAAGCGCCGAGATCAAGGATTAGTGCCCTGCTCTGCCGCTCTCTGTCGTTGCCAACAGGCCACATTTAGGGGCCTTGTGGAAGGGTTCTGCTTTTTTCCATCCGTGCCTGGTGGTCGGTTCCTCCCACGTGCAGGTTGTGTAATCTGGCAGGAGTTAGGAGCTGGTGCTCGCACACGGTAAGCTGCCGCCTTGCAGAAGCTCTCAGTTCTCTGGCCCGTAACCAAGCGAGGGCTATTTAGCACCTTGCCAGCGAGTTTCCTGTTTGGGAAGCAGTTAGCGTGAGCTCTACGGGCGCTGTTCTCAGCGAAACTTGCTTCCGTGCGCGCCTGCCGTGCAGTGACATCCATTACCATAAGCGTGCCTCTGAGTCTTTTTCAAACCCGAAACCGTGCTACTGTTTGCCTTGTGCCCTGGGGGCTGTCTGGGGTGTGGAGGTGCAATAGGCTGAGAACAAACTCCAGCTGCCTGCAAATCACACCATTGCATTTCTTCCGAGACTGCAAACTTGCTTGCGTGCCGAGGACAGCCACGTGCGGGTGCCATCTGGAGCCTCCTGCCAGAACAGGCTCTTTGGGGTGGCACCCGCGCGGGGCACGCGGGGGAAGATGGGGACACACGGCTTGTTCTTGGGAATGAGCCTGCCAGGACCAGAGAACCTTCTCCCTTTGCGGGGATGTCACGCAGCAGCGGAGCTGGTCTTCCTGCTAAAGATGCACACTCAAAGCAGAGCTGCACCCCGAGGCCAGCATTGTCATTTAGTTAGGCTGACATCTGGTGGAAGCCTTCCTGGTGCATTAAGTCCAACTAACAGGCTGATCTTGAGGCGCTTGATGCCGACCCGGGCTGGGCGGCCTCCCCGTGCTGCTGACGGGGAGGATGGAAGCGTGGGTGCTGCAGGGACGTGGGGCGTGCAGCCCTGCAGGCAGCACCTGGCTGTCTGGAGATGGGCATGGTGGTTGTTGCTGGACTTCAGCACGTTGGGAGTCATGGCAGTATCAGCTGCTGTGTTTCTGTTTTCTTGCTGTGCAAATAAGGCAGAGGAGGCTGGCGTGTCACCTGGGTAAGGTTGTTGCTGAACCGAAGGAGATGCTGTGCAGCCCCTCTGTTCCAGTGCTTGGCTGTGGGAGACTCCTCCCACTCGTGTCCATAACAAACCAGGACATGCTGCTGTCTCCTGGAACATCAGCTAGGTAAACACTGCTGAAATCCGTGCGTCGTGCTCCATACCCTTCAGGGTCTGGAGTCAGCACTGCTGAATGTGTTTGCAGCCCTGCTCTCGTAATGAAGGAGTGTGGGCAGCCATCCTTTGTAGGCATACAATTAGGTGAGGTGTCAAGGTGAAAATGGAGCATGTGACGGACCTGAATCTGAGCACTGCATCTCCATGCACTGCTTGGCAGCCGCGCTGATGGATGGCTCCCCCCGCCCGCTGGAGGCCGTGCCCAGCGCCTGTGTTTCACTCCATCGCCAGCATTAACCACAGCCCTGCCCGCTGCGCAGACGGGTTAGGAGGTGATTTGGAGATTACCTGTAGCAGAAATCCCTCTGCTAATGACCTTTGTTTGGTAGGGGGATGGCTGCAGGGTGGGAGACGCTCTTGCTCAGTAGCTCTCTGATCTCAGGTGGAACACTGAGATAATCAGGGAAGACTTTGTTAGTTAGCTGTAAAAACATGGCTGCGTTACTGCGTGGTAATGTGGGCACTGCTGATCCTGGGTGCTTCCAGACAGCACTCGTTTGCTACCACCACCATGCTGTACATCCTGACATTTATGGGTTAGCTGGGTTGGATTTTAGTATCAGGAGCTGCAGGAAGAACTCGGTTTGGGTTCTGTTCCTGAGTCGGATGGCAGGCCTACAAAGGGAATGCTCTGTGGACCAAGATAGCAATTCCACTTTGCCTCCCTGTGTACAAATCCTCTTTCTTTGCTTTAAGCCATTGGGAAAAAAAAATGAAATAGGAAAGCTGTGAGAGCTGGAAGAGCAGGAATGCGACAGTGACTGCCTGTGCTGCTTTCCAAGCAGGGCAGCACTGATGGTGGAAGAGCAAAAATTCCAAGGGATGGGGAAAATGCGCAGTTTTTAACACCAGTTTTAGCCTTTTTAATGAAGATTTTCAATAAATTTGCTCAGTGGCTAAGTGCCTTATCCATGATACCGGACAGAGCAGCGGTATCGTGACGCAGAATGCCTGCTGCGGTCAGCATGACCCTGTTCAACCCGGTGGATCCATCAGCTGTTCTGTGCCATCGGCTGCAGAGCCCACGAGTCCCTCAGGGGTGGCTGCTTTCCCTGCTGAATACCTAAATCCCATTAGTAGTCTGAATAGTTAGGGTCAGTTCTTGTCAGGCCTTCTAGTCCCGTGTACAGAGGAGCCGATCGCTGGGGTACGTTCTGCTGTGTCATTAGCTGATTTTTCCCTGAAACACCAGACTACAGACAAGGGCCAATTTTTTAATAGGAAGAGTAATTGCTTACTGGAACACATTACCCAGAGGTGGTGAACTGTCACATGGAGCCTTTAAAATGTGATTTATTACGTTAGAGACCTGCTCAAATGTGACTTGTTGAGCTGTAGGGTGGAACCGACGGGTAAAATTCGTGGGGCTTGGGCAAAGGGATTGGCATGGTCCATTCTGATGTTTAACACCTGGAGATGATGTTGAGCTCGGAGCAGGCAGTGTCCCACAGGCTGGCTGTGCTTGGACTTTGCAGGGTGTAATTGGCCCCGCAGCTGAGCATTATTTTAAGTTTTATGCTAACGAAGTCGAGCGACTTCAGCAAAACTCGATGTCCTCATCTTCAGGCTAGGAGCTGGGTCAGAACTGGCCGTGGGAGTTCCAGGTGGGAAGGGCAGGAGGTTCCCTGCTGCAGCTGCAGAGATGCAGGTGTGCATTGTCCCGTTGCCCTGCACCAGCCCCAGCCCTAACGAAGGCGCTGGGTTGGCAGCTGAGGCACTAAGGTGGCTAATTACTGCAGCTCAATTAGCAGGGTGTTGAAGTTGCAGCCTTCCGAAGGAAATGCTCTTAATACTTTCCGACAAGCTTTTGGACTAAAATCTCAGAATGCCAACGAGATGGAAATAAACGGGAGCTGCCTCACTCGTACCTAATGGGTTTAGATTATACAGCTATGCAGCCATTCCGTGTTAGTACATGGTGTGACTTAATGGGAACAGAGCAGCGGTACGAAATCGGAGCTGCTTGGGCTCTAATGTGCACGTTGCATGCTTTTCAGGGCATTGTACCTCGGGCTGCCTGTGGTCAGGTCTCGTGAACTGAACACCCCTTACTGGAAGCCATTGCTTGGTTTCCTTTCATCCAAAGGGCCCCACGCACTGGGGCTGCTCTGTGCTGTGACGCTGGGGACAGCAAAGTGGAAATGATCGGTGGGTTCACAGCCAAAGCGTTCTGCTGGTAAATGGTGATGGTGGGGCACCTGGGGAGAAGGGAAAGGGCACTTCTTGGAGGAGCTGAACATTTGGCTTACTACGTAATAGATGAGTATGTGTCTCGTCTCCAAAGATGCTCCTGGAATAAAATGCCCACATGGATGGGGGAATGCTCCGGGTTCATCCAAACGGTCCCACAGCAGTAGGGAAAACGGTGTGAAAACAAGAGGTTTATGTCTCAGCAGGATTTGAGTTTCCTTTGGGCATTTGGGGTGAATTGCTGGCTGCAAGGAGCCTGCTGCCTGCCCCGTAGGTGTGGGTGCAGCCCCATAGGTGGCGGTGGGGCTGCCCCCGGGCTGCGGGGCCGCTCGCCCCATGGCGGGCTGAGCTGCCAGCCCAGCTGGGTGCTGGGGGCTGTGCCACCCCGCCTGGGAGCAGCAAACTGCCCAATAAAAGCAGCAGTCATTTCGACTTTGTTTAGAGACTTCTGCTTTCATTTTGTAGTGTGAAGAGCGGCCCAGCATCAGGTCTGCTGGAGCTGCGCGTGGCAGGAGCAAGCTCCTGGGTCTGATCCTGGGTTTTCGGTTACCTTGTGCGATGAGAATCAGATGGCTTGATGAGGGAAGTGACAGATCTTCAAAAATTCATCAAATTATAGTTACTTGACAACGTCCAAACCCCCCCCCCCCAGTTTTATCCCATTTTTATTCCTGCTGCAGAGTGGACTTTGTGTTTTAGATTCCAGGCTGCCTATGCGAGGATTGCAAACCAGCCTGGCATCTGCACAGCGGGGAGTTGGCATAGCCTCACTTCAGGGCTGTAAAGTGGTTTTTGTTGTTTTTTGTTTTTTCTCTGCAGGATAATTATATTGATCGTGGCTTACAAGTTCAGAAATTGGTTTGTGGTTGCATAAAGCTCACTGCATAAAACTCTCATACAAGCTTCATTGTACAGAAAATCCCTCCCTGTGAGGCTATAAGACCACCGCTGGCTTATCTGGCACTCCCAATTTGATACAAATTTGGGTATTTTCAGCCCGCTGTCTGCTTAGGGAGAGAGAAGCTGCCGCCGCATCTTGGCCCCTTTCCCTCTTTTTAACAACGGTGCTAATGTGAAACTTGCTGTATCGAACCTCGGCGGAATCCAGCTCCCGGCGGGTGAGCCTGGATGCTTATTTGATGTTGGATTTCATCCCTGACAAATGTTTTGTAAGGATTTTACCTTTATAATTGATTTTTGGCTTACGATTGGCTGCTGAAGAACAGCCTCCTGTGACAGATGGGCGTGGGGCCATGCAGGGGAGCACCACTGCACCGCGCAGCCCGGTGCCTGCATCTGCGGGGGAGATGGGCACGGCCCTCTGCCCTCGGTCCAAAAAGGCTGAGGGCTGAGGCAGGGGGAGCTGCTCGGGGCATGAGCTCCAGGGCAAACCGCCTGGTTGTCAACCGAGCTGTCAGAGAAGAGAAATCTACACTTAGCAGTTTAAGTATGGTCTCTGGCAGATGAGGAGCAAAAAGCAGCCTGGGTGGAGGAATCCGTCCAGTCCTGCGGAGAGGAAGCTGGAGAGCATTAGAGATGCAGCCTTACGTTGTCAGATGCTCCTGAGCTGCTCGAGCCTGCCAGCAAGAGTAATGCTTGGTCAAGGAGGTGGAGACCCTGCTTCTGGCTTACATAATCACTTAAAAAAAAATAAAGAAGGTGACAGTCTTCTCGAAATAAGTCATACTGGTTTTACTGTGAGACCCTGTTAACCTCTTTGTCTCTTGTTTTTCAGGCTGGACGCAAGGAAAGAAGCGATGCGCTGAACTCTGCAATTGATAAAATGACCAAAAAGACCAGAGACCTGCGCAGACAGGTAGCTGCTGTGTCAAGTTCATGCCTGTTGAGATGAATGAAAGCACTTCTGCATGGCTTCTCTCTTGGAAGTATTTCCTCTGTTGGTTTGGTTCCAGTTGGTAAAGGGCTTGTCTGCTTGTGAAACAGTGAATTGAAAGCTAGAAGCCTCCAACACCTGGTTCACATGGAAGTACAGGGTGGAAATGTAGCCCCGTTAACTGTGTGATGAAGGTGCTGGATTCTTAACCATCCCGATGGCAGCAGGGATTTAGAAAAAGAAAAAAAAAACCTCAAAATTGTATAAGTTTTAAACATAATCAGTTGTTTTAACATTCTGATGGTTTTCATCTCAGAGCTTGTTTTCTATGAGAACTGTAATGGAACACCACTCTCCCATGTTTGATTTTTTTTACAGCGGTATATTCCCTTTATAAAGTAAAATGTGAATATAGATCGAGTTTATTCAGAAATGTTTTTATTCTAGTAGAACAATTAAAAGAAGTTAAATCAGCGTGTTATTTGATCAGCTGAGGGAAAGCGGCAAATTTACTCAGACAAAACCAATATGAGTTGCTAAATCAATATTTGTGGCCAAACTGGTGACTTGCACTTACATAAGTAATCCAGTTTTTAAGGAGATTTAATTTAAATTGAAGCAAAAAGTGTATAGACAAGACTTAGTACAGAGAAAGCCTTGGTCACACAAAGGAAAAAGGATCAACGACAAAAGCACTTAAGCTTTATGTATTAATACAGTGAAAGGAAAATAGCAGAGGAATGCTGCTGAAGAATAACTCTTATTTTTATTTTAGCTCCGCAAAGCCGTTATGGACCATGTGTCAGACTCCTTTCTGGAAACAAATGTTCCACTTCTAGTATTGATTGAAGCTGCCAAGAATGGGAACGAGAAAGAAGTTAAGGAGTATGCCCAGGTTTTCCGTGAACATGCCAATAAATTGATTGAGGTAAGACGGTACAAATTAGAATGAAATTAGCACTCCTTAAATTAAGTCAAGACTAGGCAAAACACACTTTTCAATTCTGTTGAAACAAATAGCAATTTTTAAAATAAATTTGCTTTTTAATTTTACTTTAATGAACTTAAATACAATTTAATATTAAAATAACTAAAAATGTAAGCTTGTCAAAAAGCAGCTACTGTTGGTAGCCCATGGAATTCTATTATGCTGTTGCTTTTACTTGCTTTGTTAATTGGAGATGGTCATAGATAATGTGTAAGGAAGGCAGTGGCATGGCTCTCCTGCTGTCTTAGAGTCACAGAGTCATTAAGGTAGGAAAAGACCTCTAAGATCACCCAGTCCAGCTCTCAGCCCATCACCACCATACCCACTGCCGTGCCCCTCAGTGCCACGCCTCCATGTTTCTTGAGCACCTCCAGGGACGGTGGCTTCACCACTTCACCAGTGGGCAGCCTGTTCCAGCGTGTTACAACTCTGTGTGTGAAGAAATTTTTCTAATATCCAGCCTTCATCATATCCAACCTGACAGGTCATACTTGACCTGTTACTTGAGTCCTAGAAGTTTTTTTCTTTTCTGTCAAATACTGGTGCCTGTGAGCAGGCTTTTAAGTGAAGACTTCTAGAATGAGGACCTGCTTGTGTGTAAACAGCAAACAGCAGGCATACAAAAAAATCTGATGACAACAAAACCAATCCCTGCCACCTTTTCCTAATAGAAAACCCAAAGGCTGTTGACCACGCACTACTCCAGATGTTAGAACTAGTGTTGGGAGCATTATGCATGAGACTGACCTGTCTTAACTGAAATGCATTAAAGTCCATTAGTCTACCGTAACAGATAATAGTTCTATAACAGACAAGTGCATTTACAGAAAAAAAAGGTAAGTTCGTGCCTGGTATTTATAAGTACATCTTGATAACCTTGTCCTCTTGCCATTGTATTCACGACAGTTCTGTGCATGTTCATGCTAAATGCCAAGGAGCAAACTTACATCTGTAGTTATTGTTGAAGAAACATGCCATCAGGAATAAACTTCAAAAACTCTTCCTGTGCGTTCCAGTGCACTTGGAGGCACCAGCTTGCTTGTGGTGCTTAACCCCAGCAGATACCCAGAAACTAGCAGAGACTGCTCAGCATATTTCTGCCCTATTAGTGTCACTGCTTGTGAACTGTAATTGAGTCCACGTGCCTCATAGGCTCATCAGGAATAGCTTTGCACAACTTGGTAGATCTAAATTACTCAAGAATAAGACTTAGCCACTGTCAGTAAACATGATTTCTGACTCTTGGTCAGTATTTTTTGCTTCTTTTTTGTAGCCCTGGGCGCTCTGAGCGCAGTGCGTGAGCACTGCCCATAGCGTCAAGCTGCTCCAGTTCTTCAGGGCTGCTCTTGAAGTCATGGAGATCTTTAATTCCTTCAAGTTACCAGCTCTTCGCTGTTGGCCTGCCATGTTCCAGTGTAAATGCCATCCTCATGTAGCTTCAAAGTTACTTTATTCTAAATAATAGATAACTAATGCTGTTCAGAGGTTTGAGGGAGCAGCAGGTGGAGGGCAGCGCAGTGCTGAGGCAGCAGGATTTGGCCATCCCGTGTGAAGTGACGGGAATGCTTTTACGGGGGCTTTGTCCGAAGTCTCCCTTCTTACATTGCAAATCTAGTTTGGCTAGAAAATTACTTTAAGGGCTTGTTTGCAGGAGCAGGCGGCAGGCATAACAGCAGAAGCACATCTCCTGCCCTAGCTGCACCTCTCCAGGGGACGCAGTGTCCACACGCGGGGTTTTTCGGCGCGGTTGGAGGGGTTCATTGCCACATCCTGGCCTGTGCTGGGTGAGCCCTCACCCCTGCTCCCTCACGTTACGGGTGCCTTCTGCAAAGCGGTGTGTAGCTGTAGGCAGTGGCATGCGAGAGCAGCTTTTACTGACCTGACCTTGTGTGCAAAATGCCAAGCTGCAAATGAATTTTACAGAGCCTCTATTGAGGCGACCAGTCTGCCTTTCAAGAAGGGCTATTCCCATGGAAGTATGCATTAAACAATATTTCTGGCTGGCATCAAAAGGTTCTGCTAAAATGATATGCTGCTGGAACAACTTTTTGAAGGCTTGTTTATTGCTTTTGCTGTCTAAAGTGTAACTGTAGCTATAGAGCAGCATGATCTAGATGACTTATAAGCCTCTTCCATGAATGTAGATGGATTACTACATATGCTTAGTTTAGAAGGGGAAGAGTACTCCTGCAGAGCCCCTGTCTCCAGGGGACAGAGAGCCGCTGCAGAGTCATCTGCGACGTCCAACTGAGTGTGAAGGAAGGCACGCTGGGGACGGCTGCACCTGCAGTGCCTCTACCAGAATGGAGAGGGATGGTTGTGAGCTCCCACATGGTTCTGCTCTTGGGCAGAAGACTCCACTGCAGATATCCAGAGAAACAATAAAGATTGTGTAAGGACAGAACGGACGATGTTCCTTTTAGGTGAGATTAGAAGTGATTGCTTCCCCAGAGGAAGATAAGTGTGCTGGGGAGTTTATCGTAACTACCTTCAGAGATGCTGCTGAGTGACTCCAGACATCAAATGTGACAAAGCAGCGGCAGTGCAGAGCAGTGGTGGTGTGTACTGCTCTGCGATTGACAGGCTCCTGTGCCTTAGATGTAGAACAGAACGTGCCCTTCCCTTTAACACTGAGCAAAGAGGAGAACTGCACATCAGAGACCTGTTCTGCAGGAGAGAACTTGGAGGATTCTGCTCTGAGCTACGCTTTGTGGTGTTGGTATAGCACCCACAGCACCCCAGTGCCGAGCTCTGTCCTGTGCCCTGGAGGGGCTGGCGCTGCCCTGCTGGTGAGCCAGCCACCAGGGCACTGGGTTTTATGTTTGTGTGCTCTCCATGTAGCTACAAAGCCATCCAAGCACATGAGCTGTATATTTTTATTTTTACAATGTTCCCTTCTTGTCAGTGGCCCGCTGTCTAACTTGTAGTTCCTGAAGTCCAGGCAGCCAAATTCAACCAAAAGATGTATGGCCACAGAAACCTGCTTGCCTGCTGGCTCTCTGCTGGCCAGATAAACCCGACCAAAGCTGTGTCCCAAAAGGCTTCTGTTTGGTTTGTTCTCTGGCAGTAAAACATTACCCCCTTTATCCTGCTTGTTAAGTGCAGCAGACAGGGATATTTCGGGAGTCACTGCAAGAGGGGGTTAGTTTTACTCATGGGCTATGAAAGTCTTCCTCATCTCCTGGTTGCATGCTACGTGCCTGTGTTCTGGTGGGTTTCATGTTGGCGGGTGAAGTAGCCTTGGCTCTCCAACCTCTGACTTTGCTCTTGAGGAAAGACGTGGCGTCCTTAGAATTAATGTTTCTTCTTAGAAACCAGGCTCTCCTGAAACTTGAGGCTTGTTTTTCAGCGTTGTCACTTAGCACCGCGCTGGCTTTGCTCGTCCCAGCCTTCAAAGTGTGCTTACAGACAGGCGGCCGTCGCGCTGCTCGCCGTGCCCGCTGCGCTGGCACTTTGCCTGCTCTGACGGCAGAAGGAGCCACAAATGGCACAGAGGAAGCGTTTTGCTACACTGTCGAATGCTCTAGAAAAACAAAAAATTAGGTTGTTGTCACTGACCTGTGTAATTTCAATGTAAGTTTTTTGAGACCTTAAGAAATTAGGCAGTGAAAGACAGGTGAGGACAGAGCGCGGGTAGAAGCCCGCAGTGGCTGTGTGCTTGCTAAGGAGTATTTTGGAAAAGGAGAGTTTGTAGCTTCTTAAAAATGGAGAATAACCTTGTGCAGGAACGAGCCCAGTGCCCCTGAATCAGATGTTTTTCCCGACTTAAAATTTATTTTCAGATCTTCCTCTGAGAAACTTTGCTAAGAGCAGGGAGGTGGAGGCTCTCAATGATATTTCATAAGCATCAATTTTTCCCCAATTACTTCAATTTATCTGAAAAGACGACACTGTGCCTTTTTTAATGCGTCGGGTTGCCTCTTGCATGCAAAGATGACTTTCTCATCTTCAGTGGAAACCCATGAGCAGATGCAGACTGCAAATTTATTTGCTTGGAAAGAATCACATTTGGGCACTTAACTCCGTGAGCTATCCGTAGCCTCTTGCGCTGACATTTTCCCCTTCTGTCACCCTAACTGTCTAGCCCTGTGTTCTGGAATAATTCTTCAGACCTCAGTCTAAAAATACCACTGTCCAAAAGCCCAAAGCCTTGCACACTTGTAACATTTTTATTACAACTTAGCCTGATTTGCTCATACTTGCAGCCTGTATATTCTTAAGGGAGCCTAACAGCTGCAGGGGTTGATTTTTTTTTTCTTTATGTGAAAGGCTTTTAAAGAATGTGAAATGGATAAAACATAGCTTGGGGTTAGCACCACCAGAATGACTTGACACAGCAAAGGTAAACTTTATGAAACTAGGATCTTGGGAGATGGGAGTGGGCTGGTGTTGCTGATTCTTTAAATACTGTTCGCGTTTGCCTCCAGAGGTACATCAGTGCTGCAGGACGGGTGCATGTCTTCACTGAGAGGGTGGCGAGGTGCTGGCACAGCTGCCCAGAGAGGTTGTGGGTGCCCTGTCCCTGGAGGTGGTCAAGGCCAGGTTGGATGGGGCCCTGGCCAACCTGATCTGGTACCAGAGCTGGAGGTTGGCGGCCCTGCCTGCAGCAGGGGGTTGGAACCTGATGATCCTTGGGGTCCCTCCCAGCCCAGCCCAGTCTGTGGTTCTGTGCTGGGTGCAGAGTGCGCAGAGAAGCCCAGCCCGTAACACCCAAACCAAATGCTGACTTGAAACGTCTGAATGTTTGGGTGTATTAATCTCTCAAAACTTGGCATTTACAAGGCTAGAGTCGTTATCAGTCATTACCATGGTATCCGAGCACCCATTTTTCCTGTTCACTGAGCTAATTTACAGGGAGGAAGAAAATCTGCAAACTGAAGTTTGTCATCTTCCTGCTTTTATTTTGAAGATAAGTGTGTGTTACAGGGGAAATGTCCTTGTGCTATGGTCTGGAGAGAAGAGGCAGACTTAGTCCAACTCAAGAGTAATTTCCCGTTTTAAGATGCATAGCAAAATATCTCTTCCAGAGAACAAGCACGTTTTCTGTAATTTGTCTGTGGATAACCTTGGCAGCAATTTAAAACAAATGTCTTCAGCAAACGACCAGTGTAACTCTAATATGCCCTCTAAAGTCTGACTCTGTTCAAGAACCGATGAACTTTCCTTGTGAGTTCATTTGATTAGTCAACTAATTCATAAATAAATTAAGTTCTACTCATAAAACATGCTTTCCTTATACGCATTCCTAATCAGTAACGTAGGAAAGCCTCAGCAAAAAAAAAAAAAAGTTCTTTCATTTTCCAGCAAAACCGCATGCACGAATTTATTCCAGCATACATAAATAAAATCAAGTGACCTTTTAATAGGGTGACTTTTGTTCATGTAAGGTTTTTTTTTTGAGGCCAATGTTTAATGTATACACCAAATTATGTATGACAGGGTCTGAAGAATGATGTCAGAGATCAAAAATCTGGTCGAAAGAAAAAAATGCGGTAGGAAGGAGTAAGACTTTAGCATAATGTCTCTGGATTTCATTACAAATACACATGGAAGGAACAAAGCAATCTGACAGTGAAACTGGCGGAGGGATGGAGGGGTTGGAGGTGAGTTTGAGCCCTCACGTGCTGGGACAGGGACTGGGGTTTTTGGATGCTCTTCTGTTGAAAAGCACCCAGGTTAGCTGTTGCTCCCTTTAGGGAGAGGCATTTCTGCTGTGCCTTTTCCACAGGGACAGTCACTGAAACTGTCTGTGGCCTTGCTGAGAGTGTGGGGCCTCGGCTTTGAACACTTGGGCCAGGGGAAGTGCCAAGGGTGTAGAAGGTCAAGGTGAGTGAGGTTAAGGTTTGGAATGTCCTTCTTTTACTGTACAAGAAACAACCCAATAATTCCTCTGTTCCTTCTTCTGTTGGAAACAGCATTTATAGGGAAGGGCACATCTTTGAAATGCTGGGAAATGTAGGCGCAGTTGAGGTTAGGTGCTGTTGGTATAACGTGTTCAGAGGTGGGCGAAAAGCAGTAGTCCTGGGCTGCTTTCCTTTCCAGATACCGTGAGTCTTTCGATTTTTAACAGCGTTTTCAGGTAGCTTTTTGGGTACAGCATTTATAGATGTGACATAAATGTTTTAATTCCTGATCTGTTAACAGCCTTGGTGCAACACGGGGTTTTCATCATCTTACTCATTAGCAGCACTGGACTATTAGTCACACAGTGCCGTCGAGGAGTTGCCTGAAGTCTGTGCAGAGCCCATCCCTCTTACTGTTTTGTCGCCTTCTGCAGGAGCATAATGTACTTATAATTCCCATTACACTTGCCACGAACAGTGGGCTGAATCACCCCAAACTGGTTTGAACAGCTAGTGGTGGGTATCAAGCTGGAGACCTTTGGTACAGTCACAACGCAACATGCTGAGCAGTAAGGAAATGTCAAAGGAGAGAACTCCAATTTCCAGCTCGGTGGAGACTCTCTTGGATATTCAGGCACTGTTCGAATACTGCTATTAGAAACACTTTTATTTTAAAGAAAAACATTTGTGTTGCTGAGAAGCATCTAAGGTGAGGATTTGCTTTGGAAGCTAAGATCAGATCTACGCTACGTACCGGCAGTGCCATTTCTGTCATGGTAGCTCAGACCGGCTTGTGTAACTAATGTGTTCTGTGCCTGGAACAACATTTCATCACTTTCGCTTGTTTGTCTGAGGGAGGAATGGTTCCCGTGCCAATAGTTACATCTGCTGCTCCAGCTGCATCTCCGAGGGGCACAGTGCCCGCGTCGGACACTGCTGCTCCTTTAGCAGCTCTGCTCCCTAGGCCAGGTCGGTGGGAGGGATGATCTGCCAGGCTGGGAATAAAGGTACTGCTGTGCTGTTAGCACGTTCCTCCTGTATGGCTGATGCTATAGACACACACCTCTTCCCCCTCTCTGTTTGCAAAGCCTTCCTGTTGGTGAGAGAGAAGCACTCTCCCTTCTGCGCTCAGCAAACGGAGCCCGGTTCAGTTTGTCGTGATGCAGATCCCACTGCCTGAAAAACTGCCTTTCTCGCTGCAACGTGTGACAACACCAAGTTGGCTGTTGGGGAAAGCTGTTTTCTTGGTATGGAAGGAGCTTGCCAGCCTTGAACAGAGCTTTCACGGCACCAGAGAGGTGGAAGAGGCAGTGGTGGACGGATCATAGAATCATAGAATGGTTCAGGTTGGAAGGGACCTTAGAGATCATCTTGTTCCAATCCCCCTGCCGTGGGCAAGGACACCTTCCACCAGACCAGGTTGCCCAAAGCCCCATCCAGCCTGGCCTTGAACACTGCCAGGGAGGGGGCACCCACAGCTTCTCTGGGCAACCTGTTCCAGTGTCTCACCACCCTCACAGGGAAGAATTTCCTCCTTATATCTAGTCTAAATCGACCCCCTACTGACGTGACGCCTTGTTCCTTACCTAGCTCTCTGTACTCTAACACGCGGCTTACGAGGAGTAAGTTGTGAGATCTCATCCCAAAAGAAAGGGTGCCTATGGAACTGTTACTAAGCTGTTACTTCCCAGTTACACAGAGCAGAATGTGCACAGTGTACGGCCTCTGGTCCCCTTCCTCCTTCTAGTGGTTGCCAGCCTGTTGAAATTAGAAAAAAACAAAAAGCAACAATAAAAACTGAAGTCCCTATTTCTCATTGTCTAAAAACTTTTCAATTAAAATAAAAAAAAGAAAACGTTTTGCTTTATGGTTTTGTTCCATGTAGGTTAAATTTCCCGTCCGTGTGTTTAAAACAAAGCTGGAAATTGTGCTCATCTTCTGCTGGGGGTAACGGTGAGCTGCAGAGCTCTGCAAATAGCAGTTATCCCCACTGCAGTCCATCCTTCCCCACGGTGCATTACGTCAGGAGGTTTTTCTCTGGATGTGGTTTGTTTTATTGAAAGATATTTCCTATTTTAAGTTAATACACTGGGATTCTGTTGCCCAGCAAGCTCTTGTGAGGAACCTGCTGCGGGGCTGCGGGCGCTTGCGACTCCTCAAGTCCCGCGCAGTCACCGAGCGGTGACAGCATGGCTCCTGGGGACCTGCTCCAGGGTCCCTGTGGGCCTCAGCCATGTCCTCCCTGCACAGAGGTGGTGAAACCACTTTGCACCCTTCCTAATGGGCAGTTCCTCTGCAAAACCAGGGCGTTGGTGGCATTGCAGGGAGGGCAGGCTCCTCCTGGTGCGGTGCCTCTGGGGGCTGTGCAGCGCCTGCACTCCTCTTGCACAGTGTGCTGCAGGAGTGATTAATAGATGGAGGGACTTTCTGAGTAATAAAACCTTTTTTTTTTCTAAAGAGAAATGGAAACTGTGTAATTGACACATCTCTTCTGAAAGTCCTCGGTTGCCACGTACTTTTGCCAGATGGGTTGTTTCTGCAGGGAGATGAATTTCATGGGCTCTGACCATCGCCGAGTGAATCTGGACTGCTTTCTTAATATGGGCGAGGAGGAAATTGCATCTGCTGTAGCTGAATTTTGTGAGAATCTGATGTACTTTTTTTAGCAGGTCCTCAAGAGGGAAATATTCAATGACTACTACTTGTCCTTTTTTTTCTTGTTCATTTAAATGGGCAATTTTGGCTGCTAAAAGTAGAAATCTGTATTCCCAGAGAAATAGTATGATAAAAAGCAAGAAGTGGAACAAAAAGCTGAAGTTTTGGAGTTTAATCAGAAATCAAAATGCTAAGACCGCTTTTGAAAAGCTTCGTTTACATATTGCTGCATTACCTGTGTGTCAGTGTGGGCTTTGTGTTATTTTTGCCTGGGGTTTGTGAGTATCAGCTGAGAGGATGCTGGCTGATGCCCAACTGAAATGTTTTTCAGTGGGAACGCTGTCTGAAAACTCTTACTTCTGGAATGCTGTTTTTACGGCTGTGGTTTCAAAGCAGGAGTAGTCAGGCTCTTAAACTCAATTAGCGCATGTTAGTTTCCTGCACGGAGATACACAGCCCTTATTTATAACAATGCCGTGAGGTAGAGGCTGGCTCTGACAATTTTAAATAAATTCTGTAGCAGTGAACACATTACAGAGCCCTCCTCGGACTGCACCGTTGCTGCATGATTGCATCCAGCACCCACTTAGGAGAGCTGGCCTGGCTGCGTGCCCTGTAGAGAAGGGGGAAGGGCTTGGTGCTGCTGCTTTGAAGGCAACCCAGGTGCACAGAGCAAAAATTTTTTGTGTAAACTTTCAGCGTCAGCCTTCAAAACCCTTGAAAAAAGAAGATTTAATGTGTTAGGGATTATAGTTCATTTTTTCCTCCTGTGTTTGTTGTCTTTTATTGAAAAAGCAATTTGTTAAGGCTTTACTAAACAGTCCCATATAAAGTAACCCCTCTCCTTAAGCCAGGACGCCCAGTGCAGAGAGACACTTTAACAACTACAAAGCCACGGCTGTATTTCTTCATGGTTTTCAGCAGTGAAGTCAAGAAGTTTAGAGATGACCCCACGCTGGTGGAGCTGAGGTTGCTGTGGTCCTTGAGTTGCTGGAGATGCAGCTCCTGAGTTGTCATAGGAACAAATTTTAAGTGCAATGAATAAATAATGAGTTTCAGGTGAAAAAGGTGAAGACTGCCTAATGTCAGAGAAGGCAATTGTCTAGAGCATCCGACAACACAACTGTAGGCTGGCAAATTGTTGCTAATGGAGGAGAAAATTACTATAAAAACATCAAGACTCTTCCCGATTAAAAATAGTAAATCCTGAAGACAAATAACTAGAACTGACAATGGAATCTCTGTGACAGATGGTCTGATCTTTCTCCATTCTTTTAATTCTGGAAATACCTCTTGTTGCTCATAACTTACTTCCAACTTAGTAGCGTGGGGATGGTCACCCATCGCCTCCTCCGAAGGCATCATCGTTGAGCTCCAGTGCCATCGCTAATGAATTGGAGCACCAGCTCTGGGCCCCAGAAGCAGATCGGTTCCCCCAGCCTGAGTTCTGCCTGGCACGAGCTCCTGAGCTCGGTGTGGGAGCGGTGCTGACACGGCCGTGCCGTGCTCGGTGCGTTGTCACCAGGGTGGGTGCAGGCTCATCCCTCTGAACGCCAGCCGCTGCTGTGGGGCCGTGCTGCCTGCTGGGGTACCGAGCACCTCTGGGAGGTGGCTGTGTGCTCTGTAGGCTGTGAGAGCCTTGGTATTGCACCAGAAGGATGCTTTTAATTTGGTCCATCTGTGCTGCTGTCCGGGCGCCTCGTCTTGTGCTGCCTTCGTCTCCCTATGTATTTTTAAATTCTTTCAAGAAATTGGCCATTATGGCTGATTACATTATTTGCAATTTTTTGTCTCCTTTGATGCCTGTGCCAGCAGTGCTTATGTAAAGGGGCTTGATGATATTGAATGGTAAGAATGAACAAATGCAGCGGGAATTCAATTGCTATTTTGCTCTCAAGCACAAGTGTTCTTTCTAAATCAAATCTGACCACTTACTATGTCAGTCAGCTACGTTGTTGGCGAGACGGAAAACTATTTCATTTCCATTTGATTTGAAGGGAGCTTCTGTTTGCTTGAGGTGCTCTGTTTTATTTGAAAGTTTTAGAAATGTGTATGATCTCCAGGTGCCCTGCATGCTTTAGAATAAATTTAGCTGCATTTGATCTTCATCTTGGCTGCAAAAGTCTGCGTGTTATGTGCACGTGTCAGGTAACAGGGCAGGGGATTCTTCTCCCCTCTCCTGACAGGGAGTTCAGAGTTCTTTGCCAGGTATCACGCTGGAGTTATCAATGAACTGTGCTGTTGGATACTTTAAAATGCAGTTTCCTGATCATCCAGGCACTCAGGGCAGCCGGCAGAACCTGTGCCATAGAGCAGCAGCTTGTTAATGACAATTTAAAATATGTAATTGTAATGTAATTTACAACTTGATTAATGAGTTGACGTAGCACTTCTTCAGTTTTGAGTGTTAGGAGGGCTGCGAGTTGTTGCAACACACTGAGAACGTCTCCCCAGGGTGCAGTGAGCACTGCAGTGCTGTGGGCTTGGGGCTCTGACCCATTGCACTCTGCTCTCGTCCTCACATTCCTGCTCTGGATCTGCTGTTCAGCACAGGGTTTGCTGTGAGGTTTGTCTGCTGCTCTGGCAGAGAAGGTAACCTGCCAGAGCGAATAGCTTGCTCTTGGACTAGCAGGCTGAAATGAAGTGTTGAGATTTGGAGGCGCAGGAGTAGGATGGGATGTGGCAGCCAGCAACTGGATTGTCTTAAACTGCCAAGGAAGCTCAGTCACGGAAACACACACGCTCCTTTCATAAAGGTTGGCAGTCCCAGTCGGGCAGTTTCTAAAGAAGAATTGCCATCAGTGAGGTATTCAGAAGAAAAATGACTGTATAAAAATGACTGTGCAAAAAAGCAAAATTGCATAGCACCATGGTGGGGACACTCAATTACCAACTTCTTTGCCTCTCTGTATTCAGACAGAGCGAGGATTCTCTGCGCTTGATTCATCACACTTGGCTTGAGAGAGAGCACAACATCTCCAGATAGCGGAGAGGCTGATTCTGTAGTGCCTCAATGTAGCTTTTATCCAGCCCCATCTCAATAGAGCTTTGTGTTCTTCTCACTTCCAGAAACTGTGACTGCTGCTGGGGAGGCAGAAATGATGTGAAAATATGGACCATAAAAAGTATTGGCAAACTGGTATTTCTCAAAAATATGACCTGTGCTTAAAACAACAACAGAGTCTTTATTTGACTTTTAAATCACGACATCTTATTGTCTTTTTATTTTTGAGCCTCTAAACAAAAGGGTAATATACTGCAGCTTACTGTGAACTAGGGATTTAAGGAAATCTCCAAAAAAAAAAACCCAAAACCCTCTGTTCAGAACAAAACCCTTCCTGGTAAGGTGTCATTGAAGGTGCCCTGTTGGAGGGGAACCTCTGCTGAGCTGGGGGCTTGCAGCAGCCTCACCTCCTGGTAGGTAGGACTCCTCTCTGCAGGCTGTGGCAGAAAATAGGGTTGAGAAGTTCAGCACTGATATTGCAGAGAGCTGGCAGAGCTCTGCGTGGCATGTTGATGCTGCAGTCTCTTTCAACTTCAGTTTGTTTTTGCCCAAATATATGCTGCAGCATCTGTTTCCTTAGTGGGGCAGTGCTGGAAGCATACCTCTCCCCGTGACAGCTGATGGGTTTACATCCTTTGTAACTTGATTTGGGTCTGGGGGGAGGAAGATGCGTGCTTTGCGATGGGAACTTGCTGCGGTCCCAAAATTAATAATGGAGTTGATGAAACACTCTGCTCAAGGATGCTGGCATGTGGCTGATGGTTGGTGGGACAGTAATGTATTCCGTGTGGGAACATCTGCTGCACAGGGAACGACTTCGGGAGGGGAAAAAGCATACAGACAGCTGCCAGTACTGCTTCAGAGCGACTTGTGCACGAAGCACAGGATGGTTTAACTGAAGAGAGGATGGAATTTCCCCATTTCCTAGTGGGAAGTGTATGTAGAAATCTGGTCCACGAGTTTGCAGTGGTGCTTTGCAGCACTTCTGGGGTTTTGCAGGTTGCTCTGTCTCTGGAAGGACAGTACTCAGCGTTCAGCTCAGTTCACTCCGTACTATTTTTACAGCTCTTGTGTTCAAATGGCTCAGAATAACATGCTTGTCAGTCACCTGTCAGCTGCGAGATGTAACTTACTTCAGACTTCCTTCCCCTGGGAGTAGCTCCGAGATGAGGAATGTCTTCAATTACCAAAAAAGTCTGTGCTGTCCCTGTCCTGTGTGCTCCTGAGAGGCAGCTGTTAACAAGAGGTCCTCTGGTTCAGGGTGGCCTACTTAAGGATGCTGCTGTGCAGCAGGTCAAGGTTTGGGAGTTAAGTTTTAGCATCATGAGATGCTACTCTGATTTTGGGAAAGTGGGATGGGTCGTCAGCATCACCTGGACCAGCACATGGCTTTGTTTGGCGAATGACAGCGCAGAAGGAGGGCTGGGGAACACCTGTCAGGTCCTGCAGCCCCTGACTGAACAGGAGATGTGTCGGGTACCAGTGTGCTGTAGCTGAGGGCTGCTTCGTGCAGCATCAGCAGAACAGCATGAGCTTTGCAGCACCTCAGCACCACTTGCAGATGGGAATTACTTGATATGCCTGGCTCCAAGCGTTCTGGGGTTCACAATGAGCTGGATGTACAGATCTTGCAAGAAATGAAGTGTCCCCACAGTTGCAAACATCAGAACATTTAATCCTCTGGTGCTTTGCAGCCGGACTGTTGGTTTTTTTAATTGTGTGATTGCTGCTGTCTCACTCCTGACTTGGAATGGGCGTTTCAGCTGTGACTTCACGTGCTGCCAGTGATGCTCTCACCTGTTTTATGAGCAAGAACTTAACTGAATGGATGGAGACACTGAGCTGTCTGTCCTCTGTGAATGACTGTGATTTTATGATCCAGTATTTTGTGGCTAGGCACAGAACAAATTGTTAGTGAGTTCAAAATTTGTTAGAACCGAATCAATGTGAACACTTTGCATTTTGTGATATGCTGCTGATGACTGCTGGGAATGGGTAAAAAGCTTCCTACAGGGGAAAATAAATGCCACTTCTAACAGTTCTGTTGTTTTTTTCCTCTGTGACACAGGTTGCCAACTTGGCCTGCTCCATCTCGAATAATGAAGAAGGTGTGAAATTGGTTCGCATGTCAGCCAGCCAGCTCGAGGCCCTGTGTCCCCAGGTAACGGAGAGCACAGGAACGCGCTGCTTGCCCTGGTGCTGGGGGCGAGTGGGCCTGCTTAGCACAGGGCTCGTGGTGGTCATTTACAGGCCTGTCTGCAGAACTTGACATTTTCCTTAATGTATGTAGAGAATTAAATGCATCAAGACATATTGAAGCTACGTGGTAGAAAGTAATGAGATAAGGTGAGTGGTAGGAATGAGTCTTCAGGCTTGTGTTTACGTAACAGGTGTAACTTCCTTTTGCCTGGGTGTTCTGGCAACCTGTGGGACAGTAAATTAGCAAAGCTTCAGTGGTTTCCTGTGCTTGTTCCTGTTGGAGGAAGGTGTGTTGGAAAGTCACTGCCGCTGCTCCTGTGTATGCTATAAGATGATTTATTTTCTTTTAATTTTTGCATAAGTAGAATATAAATACACCAATAAATCTTCTTGATGGACCACCGTCAGGGAAAACTGTCTGTGCAAGAAGAGTTTAACCTGAGACTGTCCTTTAATTAATAACTTCTTAATGACAACAAGGAAATGAGGTTTATATACAAGCTTTCACTTGGATGCTCTAGCTGTAGGCATTTAAAGCACCGAGATACTTAAATGAACCCTGAGAACTGCAGAGTGCTGTCAGCTCGTGTGGTTACATCTTCTTACAGCATCAGGAAGTTCTGGTCTGAAACATACAGAGAAGCTGCTGTTGGTAAGAAGATAGTGATGGAATATATGTCCTCAAAAGTTATCATATAGCACTGTATGAAAATAAGGTATGTTGTTATCTCAGGATTACTTGGAATTTATTCAGGTTTTTCCATATGTATATATATGGAGAAGACCTGTATATATATATAGGTCCTTTGAAAACCAGTCCAAAGGGAGAGAGAGGTACACCTGTACTCTCCTCAGCAGGAAGGGAGCCTTGGGGAAATAGATGAAGACAGAAAAATACCCCTCCTATTCACACCAGTGCTTTTTGGTAGGGGCGGTGTTAAGGTGAAGACCAGCACCTGGACACGGAACACTCCGTGCTGTCTGGGACACCTTTTGCTGTCTTCTGCACTGCTGTGGTTCCTGCTGCTGGCTCAGCCCCTGGGACTGATACCTCAGTTGTGCTGTACCATCCTCCCGTGTCCAGGGCCGGTGGTACCTGTGGCTTACTAAAACCAAAGGTCCCGATTTTTAGAATTGGAAGAAAGCATGTGTAAGAAATTTTTTTTTTTTTTTAATTCATCCTAGCTGGTGTAAGGATTTACTCTTTCCTAACGTGACTGACAGGGCTGTCTCTGAGAACTTAGGAGTGTAATGCATGTTCCCCCAAACGAATGCTGATGCTTTTGAAAATAATTTTCTTAAAGTTAGGTTTTCTTTGAATCTAAATGCTTCTGGTAGTGATCCCAGTCAGGGCGGGGAGCAGCAGGTGTCCTGCTCCTCACCAGTACTGAAATTGTGTTCATTTCAATCTCATCTTTTCTTTCTCTGCTTGTCCAACAACCTCCCATTTAAGGAAGTCTGCGCCTTTGTCTTGCTCTGGTCTGTGGGGTGCAGCACGCTGTTGTCCACGTCAGCTGTTACTGAACACCCCAAATTGCCATTGCTCCCCCTGAATGCTGCTGGGTGCGCAGAGCAGCACGGCGAGGTGCTGGTTTTTAGAGGCAATTATGTGCTTATTTTGCAGTTTATTTCTGACACGATGCACAGTTTATTCTTGGATATTTTTAGGTGACAAACATGCAAATTAGGCATAAAATACAAATTTACTCCAATATTATCTGCCCCTTTTTTTTCTTTCTCTCTTTTTTTTTGCTTAGATGGTATTTTTCCAGAAAGATGCTGGATTCAGAATGAGTCAAGTCAATCAGTAATTATAATGCACTCTGAAACTCAAGTGAATATATCAATATCACACGGAAATATAATGTATGAAATTTAATTCAAGGCATTGCTGTGGTGGAAAGGATGAAACTGAAATGTAATGCACTTGATTGAGTCCCCAGGTAACTTCTTAAATAGCTTAGTGGTGTAGAGGCCAATCTGGGAGTAGGGAACTCCTGGTTAAGGAACGATTTCTGTAGAAATCAATCTGTCGAGTTAATTATAAAAGCAGTATCTCAGGTAGAGCAGTTGGTCGGTCCCTTGCCATAGCTGGCCTTGCAGCTGCTGGCAGGGTAAGGCAGCGAGCAGCTCAGGCTGCTTCTCTAGGCAGGTCTTGGGAGCTTTGCTGGTACAGACAAGGGCCATTCATTGCCCACATCACCGAAGGGCTCAGACATTCTCAGGCTTGAAATTTAATTATTTGAGCAAAAAGAAGGTGCAGAAAATTGTTCATCTAAAAGGTCACCGCAGCAGCAAGCAGTTAAATTGGGGCAGTGTGGCTGGGTTGCTGCAAATCAGCGTTTCCTCCAAAGAACTCATTTGGGTACCAGTGTCCTGGGTGTTTGTGAGGCCCCAGCCAGTTAATGCAGAATGCAGAGTTGGAGACTAAATATAGCATTTAGACTCTGCTTTGTGGAAGCACTGGGAAGACCTGCAGGCTGTATGCAGCCAGCTGGGTCACTCCTGCTGCGCTGCGCTCCCAGGGCAGACATCTCACCGCATCAGGGGGCATGGTGCCTTCCCTGTGAAGCTCTGACTTGGAAGCCAGCCTGAATTCTTTTTGAGAGCATGTGTTGCTGAAAATCTGCTTGTTGAATTGCAGGGCTTTCTTCCACTTCCTGCAGGAGTTACCTGTGTTCTGCATCCTTGTGCCTCGCTAGGTGGTAGGGGAAAAGGGCAAGCCTGTGGCAGCCCGGGATGGAGGAACAGAAGTCCTTGATCAGTGCAGTTAAATGTTTAGAAAATAAAACGCTTAACATCTCTTTTGTAATGGAAACGGAAAAGTACTGCAGTGAAGCACTCGGAATAGTTGCTTGTGCTTCCATTTGCCGAGCAGAGGGATGGGGGAAGTTTTCTTTGCCGTCTTGCTAAACACAGAGCTTGCCAGTGGTAAATTAGTGAAAGATTTTGTTTATCTCGACTCAAAAACCTGGATCCTTGCTTGCAACTTCGGCTTCTGAGTTCTGTTTCCAAGAAGTACATGCTTTGGGAGCCTGTGAAAGCTGTTCTCTAACAGCATTTTGAATTCAAGGTGTCTGAGAAGAGAGCTTAACCACAGCAGTCCTTCTGATCATACAAGCTGTAGGTGCTCGGGAGGCATTGATAGAAACGCCCCAGAATGGCTCGTGAGAGCTGGGAGCACTGCTCCAGCCTCGTGCTGCGGCCGTCTGCTGCCGCTTGCAGCTGCTGTTACAGCCATTTGTTGACTGGCTCATTCTTCAGGGCCTCTGTAAAGCTCATCTGTAGACTTGTAGCCGAATTGTAGCCAGAATTTTAGAAAACAGTTACAGAGTAGAGCTTCCATAGATCAGGTGTTTGCTTCTACCGCAGTGCTGGAGCCCATTGCCCTGAGGCTGACCGTGCCAGGGAGCAGCCCACAGGAGCAGGGTAGACCTACAGCTCCCTGGCACAGCCAGCAGCTGCTCACGGGTCCCAGGGCTCGCTCTGAGCAGCACTGGTTGCCTTGTGAGGGCAAAAGCAGCATCGTACCCATCCTTTCCCCTCGCTCCGTGCCTGCTCTAGCACAGCCAGCACTTAGCACAGCTCACCCGCCCTGCACAGCCAACGAGTGTTGCCGATTAAACAGGCTGCAGATGAGTCTTGGATTAAATTACATCTTTTATAAAAATAAATTGGCTCTTCTTGTATTAATGTCTTGTTTTAATGACTGCTGTTCCACATCCATACATTCCAATTTTGAAATGCTTGAAAAGCAATTTGCTGCGTATAGATTTCTGATGAGGCAGATGGTTACATATGCTGAGCACACCTACTGCCACACAAACAAAATGCAAAAGCATAAGGAGTCCCATGCAGCGGTTCCAAATTGCATGAAAACTGTAGTTTGAAAGTTAGCATTTAGGTTGCAGTTCTGTATCGTGAAGGCTCACTGAGGAGCCAGCACAGGACCGGGGTGGCCATCAGAGACGGTGCCAGGAATGTGAGCTGTTACTGGATCTGCATCAGTAGAATCAATGGTAGGAGAAAGGGATTCAGTCCTGGGCTAAGGGGTGTGTTGGTGGGCAAGGACTGTGTGTTTTCATCACAGGCACAGGGCAGTCTGGGGAGTGCAGTGGCAGAACAGCTTCCAGAAGAGCCGCATGTCCCTGGAACCACCAGAGCTCCATTGCTTCGAGTCAGTGAAATGCAAAACAAAGCTGCACAAATGAACACCAAAAGAAATGGCTCCACAATTCTTGCAGCTTCTGCAGTGGCTGGTATTACGATAGGAGCCCTCAGCTACAAGAGAAAATGCTTCTCTCATGTGAGGAAATGGATGGGATAATTATCCCTACACCGCATATGAATATAAAATTACGTTGATGGCGGCGTGAGCTGCTGGGGAAGGTCACGGTGCTCCAGTGAAGGTGTGTATCAGTGGTCATAGCTCTGTACCAGCAGGAGGAATATCCTCTGCAGGGCCAGCTGAAGTAACTCCAGAAGGGCAAGGGGAGCAGGCAGAGTGCCTTTCATACGCTGGAAGAAAGACGTGGAAGTCAGAAGTAAAGTTCTCCTCCTGTGGTGCTCAGCCTCCGTCCGCTTCCTGGTCACTGCCGTCACAGCTGGAGAACGGCAGAGCAGTCTCTGTGTGTTTTGCTCCCAGGCATTGCAGCTCGTCCGCCTCTGTAGAGTGCTTTCTGCTGTATTGCAGTGCGTAGAGCGCTGGCACGCACACACGCGTGACCGCAGAGCTGGGGCTGGATGTGAGTGGAAGCGACTGGAATGCCCTGCCTGCGGGCTGCGCTGCTGGCAGCAAAATGGCCCTGGGAGCAGAGGAGGGGGTGTGAGCAGGGTGGAGGCTGGAGGTACCTTGGGGATCTAGGGAATGGGAAATGACGTTAGGAGCAAACGAGGGGCAGCACATGGCGCGGTCACTGCCTTGGACAGCTTCACCAGGAGCTTCCCCCTGGCCTTGCACCTCCTGAGATCCTTATCCTGCCCCTTTCCTGCACTCCACAGTAGAACTGATTTTCACATCCTGGCTGGGAGTTGGTTTGTACCTGTTGTTTTCTGCTCCACCTCTGAAGCGACAGCTGATGGGTGGGTGCTCCTTTTGTTGGGTTGGTCGGTTGGTTGGCTTGGGGCTCTTTTGGCTTTGTTTGTAGAAATGTTAAATATCCTATATTTGAAGGCTACTTTTTCATCTCAACACCCAAGCAGGCTGGTGAATTAAGGTCTTTATTTAAACGCAAAAGAACAACGACAAAAAAAAAACCAAAACACGCGATACAAACAAACAAAAAAAACCTAAACAAAACCAAGAGTTAAGAGCCCCAGATACTTGGGCTGTAGAGAAGAGCTGTTCCTTGAGGAGAGGGGACATGGCTGGGTGCGCCTTAGCGTGGCCCAGCAGCATCCCAGAGCCAATGCCAGAGGAAACAGGGCACTGTGAGACCAGCTGCAGAAGGAGCAGTGTCCTGTAAAGAGCAGGAGGTCCCTATGAAAAAGACTGAGGCAAAAATAAAGTAAAATTAGTGCTTGCAGCTGCTGACTCAGGGAGCTGTATGGCTTCTGGGTGTTGTGTGCACTGAGATAATATTAAGGTATAGTAAGTAAGGATTGCAAAGCAAATCGCTTAAGTAATAATTTTCTTCTCCCGTGTGAAGTTTCTTCCTTGGGCCGTGCCAGCCAAGTGCTCAGAATGGTTCTTAGTAGGAAAAACAAATGTGCAAGAGCTTCCCTCTAGCTGCTGTGCCCGTCTTCCAGCCGGGGGGCCAGAAAGTTGTTCAGTCTTTAAACTTCAGTTTTGATAGGGAAAGGAAAAAAAACAACAAAAAAAAGCAGATTCTTCCCCCGAGGATCTGAGCTGTGGATTGAGACATCAGTGGCAGGGCTGTTGGGCGCCCAGCCTCCCTGCCCAGGGCTGCGGAGCTGGCTGGGACCGCGGCCCCGCGCGCCGGGCTGGCTGCAGCACGGCCATGCTGCGTGAAACCGAGCGCCGGTAAGCAGAGCGTGTTCTCTTGCCGTGCTTCATTTCCTTCTGGATAGTCTCAAAACGTCCCTGTTTGATTCCTTCCTTTGTACAACTTCAGTGAGTCACTGTGATCACAGGGCTCTGGCAGACTTTTGAGACGCTCTGAAATGCAGGATAGTTCCCTGCAGTTGCCAAGTGTTTTACGTGGAAACAGCTACATCTCAGGTAGCCCTGCCATGTTCTTCCTATTTTTGGACTATGTGTATCCTCCCTACAGATTATTCACATGTTAAATGAAGTCTTATAATTAAATGCCCCGTGTTTCATGGGTTTTTTTTTTGGAGAAGCAGTGGTGTGCTTCAGTCAGTCCCTTGTCCCTTACTCCCAGAATGTTCCGTTTGGGATAATGAAGGAATTTCAGTGCCTACTGCCCAGCACGTGCACAGACCACGTGGGATCCAGCGTTCCTGTCCTCTTGCCCAACCTGTCTAAGTACCTGTTGGAAAATAAATCACTCTGGATTGGATACCCGACATATTTAGAGGAGTTAATTTTATCAGTAATCCCTGGGCTACTATCCCAGCCAGATGCAGGAGATGGCCAGATTAACTCATCTGTGTAAATCTGAAGCTTCATGTATTCGACAGCGTGAAGGGTCTGATCCCCTTTGCTAAAACTGAATGTTGTGACCACTGTGCAGATGGAGATCCAGATGCTAAATGTGTACAAGTGGGTTCATGACTGTGAGATGGAATACGTGCTAGAAAAAAGGGCTCTGGGGCTGCATCAGCTGTCTTGTGTTTCCTCCTGAGCCCGCACGCAGGCACGCACAGCTCGGTGGGTTTGTGTGTGCTGAGCCGTGGTCCTGTCCTTAGCTCAGCGGAGCTGCTCAGCAGCCTTTCCTTTCCCCCCTGCCACATCGCCCTCATCTCTAGCACTACTAAGCACCAGACAGGTCTGTGTGTAAGGGAGGTCCTGCCTGCTAGTTTTGCTTGGCAGATTCCCTAAGATGCCTTTGAGGTGCCCGTCCCTTCCTGCTGCTGTAAGTACGGAGCAGGGGCCTTGTTCCAGGTGGGTGAGCAGCCTGCGTGGAGGAGGAGGATGCAAACACACCCTGCGCTCAGGGTGCTTGCTGAGCTCTGTGACAGCTCTTCCATTCGATACAAAGAGCTGCTTAGTGTGGGCAGCTGGGGTTAGGCATGTGCTGTTGACAAAAGATTAATGGTTCAGCCAGCTGCTGCTGTCCAGACACGCATCACACAGGTACACAGGCCATATGCTCTGTCGGCAGTGGTGCTTCCTGTCTGCTGCTGGCTGGAAGGGGGGAGGCTGACGCGCCCTGGGCCCCACGGCCACCGTCCTGCGTCCGTAGTGGTGGCTGCTGGCAGGGTGACAGCTCGGAGCAGGTTTCTGGAACGCTGTCAGGTTTTCCCTTTTTGTTTGTGTAGCGCTCATTGTTTGCATTCATCTTGGTGAAACTTTGCGTATCTGGATTGTCACTGGCAGGTGGATGATGGGTTACACCAGTGAGGCTGGGGCGAGAAATGGCGTTGGTTGGCTTCCCTTTCTAAGACCTCTGTTTCTGATTGATTTTCAAGGTTGGAGCTTCATTTCCATCCGTGTTGCAGGGCTTTTCCAGAGCTCCCAGGACCGGAGAGCCGCGGTCCCAGGGGCAGCGTGAGGTGCCCGGAGCAGCCTGCGCCCAGCAGCTCGCCGAAGGGACGGCTGTGCCTGCAGCTGCCTGCGCAGGAAGCCTGACCTGTGGTGCTGTGTCGGGGCAGGGAGGCAGCAGAGGACCCACATGTTGTTCAGGAAGGACAGGGCCGTGTCGTCATTGCCAGGGCTGAGATGTTTTGCAGCACCACAGCTCTCCTCACCAGGTTTACCCCGGGTTGTTCCTCACATTTCCACACCTGGTACAGAGCCCATGGAGCCAGTTTCAATGGGTGACCCAAGCTCTCAGCCTCCACCTCCAGGGGCAGCGTGGCCCCTGCAGAGCAGGAGAGCTGTGTGCACTTTGCTGGCATCCCTGGGGTGAATCAGCCTCCCTCCCCTGCCTGATTCATGGGTGCCATCATGACTTTGACATCGCCATCATTTCCACGTTTAGTGAGTTGTATCTTCCTGAAAATGCTTTGTGACACTTTCAAATGAAGCAGGTAGAAAAAGAAGATTTTGTAAAAGCAGGAACATCTGGTGCCTGCGTGTTTTGTTCAACAACTTTGTGAAATTAATGCAGTCCTAAAGTAGGGAAGAAAAATTACACATGGAACTTATGAGTTAATTAGCTCTAACGCTCTGGCTTGAAAGCCAGATGAGGATTGTCACGTCGGTCTGACTGGAGGTTTTCTCCTGCCTGGCGCGTTTCCAGGTCTTTTTGCTAACGCACCGAGGAGCCAGGGCTGATGCTGGAGGAGGAGCAGGCTTCCTGCTCGCTCCCTCCCTGCACCTGCAGAGGGTTTTTTACACCTTTAACTGACCAGGTCGTTGGCACAGAGAAAGTTTGTGACCCAGCAGTGTGTGTAACATTTCCTCTGCTTAGGAAAACAGCAGGGTTGGAGGGAATTACCCTCCAATTTAGAGGGTTGTTGCCCTCTAACAGAGGGACAGCCCTCTGTTGTGGGGGTGTTTGGGAGGAGCAGCAGAGGAGCACCAAATGCCCCCTCCTCCTGCTCCCTGCCTAATCCAGCTCTTCCTGAGCCGTAGCAGAAGCCTTAAGCTATTGTTGCCATTGCTGGCAAGGTACAGGCTAAAATTTTAAGGAAAAGACGATAAATACAAAATTGATCTTTAACTCTGTATTTGCACATTTTTACTGCTTCAGACTGTGTAAATTTAATCATTTGGGACCTTTTTTCTCAGGTGCTGGTGAGTAGCTAGGAAATGCAGCCTCCCCTGGACCAATGTCAGAATATTTACCAACATAGCGTGGCTCAGGAAGCTGCTCCTTTTGATAGGAGCTGTGGGAGAAAGGTGAAGCTGGCTGGTGGGAATACCTGCCAGCTGTCCTTGCGCGTAGGAACTGCCCTGAATGTGGCAGCACGTATGGGTTGGGTGTGAAAGCATCAGAATAAACACTTCTGTGTTTAAACATCAAGTTCCTGCAAACTTACTGAACGGGCTTTGTTTGCTGCTGAGTTCGTTGGGTAAACAGATGGCAGCTGTTTGTTAAGGACATGCTTTAAAAATCCAGAGGTGTTTTGCAGGTCATTAACGCTGCGCTGGCCCTGGCTGCGAAGCCCCAGAGCAAGCTGGCTCAGGAAAACATGGAGCTCTTCAAAGAGCAGTGGGAGAGGCAAGTCCGCGTGCTGACCGACGCCGTCGATGACATCACTTCCATCGATGACTTCCTGGCTGTCTCAGGTAACGGGGGGCTGAGCAGCAGTTGTTCTCCCAGCAAAGCCTGTTCCTGGAAGCTGGTTGTGCCCACACGTGGTCTGCAGTTTTTGGAAGGAGTGGTGTTGGTACACCGCGCCAGGCAAGCGCTGTCTTCTGCCGCGTGGTGTGAAAATAGAGCAGGAGATCTTGGCACGTGGAGAAAAGGTGTTTTTCCGAGTATGGAAACAGCGATAGTTTAGTTAGCAGGTACTGCAGAAACTTGTCATCGCACTTGCAGAGTGAGCATGCATAAATGTATATATTTACATGTCAGCAGACAGATCGGCTTAAATGTAGTGGAAGACACTTGGTGTTGCTAGATGTGGTGTTGCTGGCTGAGCTCCATGGGTTGCCACCTCGCTGCTGTAGACAAAGCTCCCTGGTACCACGGGGGGAACAGAAAATGGGAGTGCTGGAGCTAGGGGCTAGCAGAAGAGAGGAGCCCGCAGTTCACCTCAAACACTTCTTATGGAGTTAAAACTTAATGTCCAACCAGAATCACACAAGTGAATTAAAAATGTTCGTCTAGAAAATGTTCTGTGGATGTCTCTAATCACGCCAGTTTCACTAAGGTTTTTAAAGAAGATAGATACTATCACAATACATTAATAATTCCATTTGTCACAGGGCTTGCCAAGATAACCCGTTTTATCAGCACCAGATGATAAAGACCCACTAGTAGCTGCTCTGACCTAGAAATAATAGGGGCATTTTTATTTTCACGTCCTCTAATTCTGCTGCAGTCAGAGGACACAGCGATAGAGCCACATGAATTGTGGCTGCACTAGCTTTCACAGATTGCCACTGCAAACCGAGGGTCTCATTTCCCTAGTGCAAACTGGCTGAGCATCTCCAGTGACCTGGAAACCCCCGTCGCCAAGTGATATTTCACAGGAGGATGTGTGGGATCAGAG
This sequence comes from Penelope pileata, assembly GCA_013396635.1. Classification (NCBI taxonomy): domain Eukaryota; kingdom Metazoa; phylum Chordata; class Aves; order Galliformes; family Cracidae; genus Penelope; species Penelope pileata. The sequence continues at coordinate 804,397 of WBMW01003919.1, read as the reverse complement.
GTACCAAGCGAACACATCTAGAAAGCGGAGATGAAAAATTGAGGTCCTCAAATTAAAGGACCATCGTTTTTTTAATAGTAAGAAAAAGAAGTAATGTTTCTACAGTTTCCTATATTATCGTCTGTGTTTTGTCCCCTGGGCTCTGAATGGAGATGCTCAGTGCAGTGAGGTAGCAGGAGCTCGCTCGGCACCTGAACGTCCCCGCTCTCTGTATTTGCTGCGTGCTCCTCGTTGCAGCAGCAGCTGAAATTGCACAGCTGCGAGGAGCCTATTTCTGGGGAAATATATTTAGAGAGAATTGCGTGCTGAAGTTCATGGCTCCATTTGGAGTTTGCCCACGAGTGTACAAAACGTTTTAAAGAGAAACCGCTGTTATTCTGCAGAACTGCAGCCCGTACCGAGCTGCCTGGCTGTATCTCACTCACAGGCCTGGCTCAGAAGGGAGCAAACTAGCAGCATCGAGTGGTCCCCGTCCCTGCGCGGGTCCCTCGGGGAGGTGCAGGCTGTGTTGGAGCAGCAGGTCGTGGTGCTGGCCCACTGCTGGACTGCTCTGAAGAGTTCCAGGGGCTCAGCAGCAGGCAGGAACGCTGCCTTCCTGGGGCTCACCTGCGGCCTGTGCTTGGCACCCAAACTGATGCCGTGGAAATGCCATAGTTAGAGACTACTTCAGATGCTCGAGTGCATTCAGCAATTATTTGTATTTGCTGCGTTATCAAAGAGGTGTTTGAAAAATATTAAAGCAATAAATATTGCTTCAAGTATTATTTGTTTGAACTTTGATAGATGTTTTCCATATAAATGCCACTACTGCAGTTCTCTGCTGAGAGTCTCAACGTGCCTGTGGATAATATTGTGATGGGTGTGATTTATACCACATTCCCTCTGGGGTTATTGGGATCTTTGTGCTGGTAGGGTTTATAGAGATTGCTAACTGGGAGCTTAGGAGATAACAAGTGTTCTCGTGGTCTGTGTGTGTATAATATCACGTTGCTGCCGTGTGCTGTGCTGTCCAGCATCAAGTGTGTGCTCTGTCATTCAGTTTCTGTTGGAATTGTGTTAGGAGTGCACAAGGCTTGATGGGAGAGATGCTGGCTGTAGATGCCAGGAGACTGGATGAGAGGGAGGACACCTACACGTGCAGGGCTGCAGGTCAGCACAGCACAAGGGGGGCTCTGGTGGGCCTGTGGTCTGGCAGTCAGGGCGCAGGAAAGCTGTACGAGCAGACCCTGCAGACTGAAGATCGTTCCTAAACACTCGCAGCCAGGGTGATCTGCAGCGCAGGGAGCTCTGGCAGCAGAGGTGATAGCTGCAGAACAGCCCTTGACAGACTTTTCTCTCTTAATTGTGTTAGTGGCTCTTCTGGCCGTTGCAGACCCTGACACCTCCAGCATCTCGTGCAGGACCCGCAGCCTGGCTGTGCTCTGTGGGAGGGCTGTGCTCTTTGTTTCTGAAGGGTCACCTCTTTGCCCTGGTTGGTGCCCCCAGTTCTAGGAGGCGGTGGGCAGTTTTTTCCCTATTCACTTTCTTCGTGCTGTTTGTGCAGACCTCTGTCCTGTGCTTCCTCAGCCCTCTCCCTGCCCGCAGTGCCTTTGCCTGTGTGGTTGTTCCTCATTCCAGAGCTCTCCTGCACCTCCTGTAATGCCTGGCCCTGGTCAGCCCCCCAGCACTCTGCGTGTGGTTGTGCTCCCACTGGCTGCTCTTCAGAGCAGTTGCTGATAGCGCTGTGTGAACACCACGTTCAGTGTTCTGAAGTTCCTGATCTCCTTCAGAGCCCCCTGGAGGCTCGTTCCCTTTGCTGCCTGCTCTGCTGCTGCTGGCGGAGGTTTGAGCTGGCGACTGCCCACCGTGACGGAGCTGCGTCACCTGGGAGCCTCTGGCCGAGTGCTTGTGTGCCCACTGGCTGGCCTTCATTCCAGGATGGACGCTGTGTCTTTCAGTGTATGAACACGCAGGTATTTGTTCTGTAACCACGTCTGCTGACACCGCGGCTTGACCTGGTTTCTCCGGTGTCCCTTGTCAAGGTCCACCAAGAAACGGCCCTGAGACCTTCTGTAGGGAACGTGGTAGGAAAGCAGAGGCCCATGTTTGCATCGACGACTTATCTTTGGAAACTTGTTTTTCTACTTGGGTCCTTTTTTAGCCTCCAGACCCCCTGGCAGACTTCTTAAGATGTTTGGAAAGGCATTCCTGATGCTTTGGTGGGGAGCTGGAAGGCGGTGTGGTGGTGGTGGATGGAGGATTGACTCTCACGGTAGATTTGAATTGTCTTAGCTTTTCAGTTCTTTGTATTTCTTAATTTGTTCTAAAATATTTTTTATGAGAAAAACGTGATCTTTCCTTTAATCTTTTCTTACCTTGTTACCAAACCACATCACTTTTGCCCTTTACTTCCTTCAGCAGGACAAGATCCCTCTGCTGCTGCCGCTGTTCCATTCCATGTTCCCTTCTGCTGCTGTGAGATTTTCCTCCTGCTCAGCAGCCCGGAGGCTGATGTAGGATGGTGTCCTGATGTAGGACAGCTCCGTGGTGTCCCCAAAGGTGGTGGCAGTGAACCTGTGTGTCAGCATTTCCCGGGCCGTGCCACCCTGCCCTCAGCAGATGGCCTTCTGTGCCAGACACTGGTGGTCCGCGTGCCTGCAGGACAGGCAGAGGTGTGTGCACGTAGGAGCACGCCGAGCAGTGTCAGATCCTGTTTGTGGCTGTCCAGCCGGAGCCTGCGACCCGCGTGGCTGCTCCTGACAGGCCCGTACCTCCCCGAGGCCCTTGCACACTTCCCCGTGGAGGTTTACCTTCCCACAGAAGCATCCTTCTGGCTGCTTTGCATCTGCAAAAGACATTAAATGATCAGCAGGCATTTAAATATTCATCTTCATTCCACCCATGCCTTCTATTAACGCTCATATCATCTGAAGAGGTTCTTAAATGATCTGTGGCTTACTTTATTCTTTTAGGAACTCAAGCAATAAACATGCAGTTATGTGGCCTGACGCTGATGCTTTTCTTCTTGCTGTTGTAACTCGCAGGGATGTCTGTCTCTTGCTTTAAATACTGAGGCTGTGCGTGCTCCTTGCCAGAGCTCTTGTAGCGTGGCTGCCTGCTCACTGAATTGTCACATCACTAACAAACCTGCACTTTCCTCTCTTAGGGCCACATCCTGCCCTCAGCTGAACTTGCTCAGGCTGAGTTGCTTCAGAGGTATTTCACAAGTGCCATTTTTGCCCAGGTTGCTCACAGAAGTCTCGCAATATCGCATCTGGCTCTGCTAATTTTATGTAAATTGTGCAGAGCTCTCCCAGCAGCAGTCCTTGCAGCCAGTTTGTGCACATCCTCTCTCAGCCCATCGCTGCCAGCTCCTGCAGAACAGCTCTGTTACTGCCTGCACAGGGAGCGGGAGCCCCTCAGCAGCACCACTGGGCAGGGTGGTGTGATCAGGGCAATGGAAGGGAACGCTGGAAATGGTTCCAGGGACAAAGCAGAGATGCTTCCCAGGAGGTTTCTTACAAAGCAGCACAAATGTTGGATTGCAGTGTCAGATCCTTGGTACTGATGGACAAACCCAGTGTCTAACAGCGTGTCGGACCTCGTGGCCAGGGGTCTGCAGATGAGCACCCAGACCTCTCCAGGCATTTTCAGAAATCTCTTAAGGGTTTTTACTCATTCGGGGCCTCTCGAGCTTGATAAACGAGGGAACATATGTCTATATAAAAACGTCTATTCCAAAAGCAAACTACAAATGGAGGTTTTGGCTTCATTTTCTGTTTTGTTAAGAGGCAACGAGTGCTCCGCTATGGAGCACCTTCTGCACAGCTCGCTGCTTGTGCTGTAAACGTGCCGGGAGGGCTGACAGTTCCATGCCCTCTGATGGCACGAGGGTGGTTGCAGGAGCTGGGCAGGAAGGCAGCAGCGTGCCGGGAGCTGCGGGCCAGGCGTGCTGCGGCCGCTGCCTGCCCGTCCCACGCTCGCCTGGTGCCAGCGGGAGCGGCTGGCAGGGGAGCAGTGAGGGCTGCGGCACTGCGGGGCTGGAGCATGGCGAGAAGAGAGTTCAGGGGGGCTTCAGCTGAACTCAGCTTTTCTGTTGGTACAGCTGAGGCCAGGAGGGGGACAAGAGGTTTGGATGCCTCCAGATGAACAGACTGATGGGCTTGGTGACAGCTGGGTTGGAAGGGCAGCTGGTTGCTGGTTGTAGCAAGCTTAAATATTAATGCTTTACAGCATCTAGCTGGAGGTTCTTCAGAGCAGGTCACAAAGTGAGAAATTGTAGCGCTGATGTACGCGACAGAAAAGAAGATATTGCCGTCTAAATCCTCCTTCTTCCACCACCAGAGAACCACATTTTAGAAGATGTAAACAAATGTGTCATTGCTCTCCAAGAAAAAGATGTTGATGGCTTAGACCGCACAGCTGGTGCAATTCGAGGCCGTGCAGCTCGAGTCATTCATGTTGTCACCTCCGAAATGGATAACTACGAGCCTGGAGTCTACACGGAGAAGGTGCTGGAAGCCACGAAGCTGCTGTCCAACACAGGTAGGAGTCGGTTCCTCCAGGACGGCGAGTTCGTGTCGCTTACAAGTGGATGGGCAAATGGCTGGTAATGTACCCGTGAAATCTATTAAAGACTCCATTTACATACTGTAATGAAATTAGTGGGAGTTATTTGCAGAGCTGTTGCAAAATGAGAAAAGTAATTTTGCTTTGTTGACTGGCTTCAAACTCAGCAGTGCAGAAGGTCTCCCTGGAAGTGCCGGCTGCCAGGCAGAGCTGGAGGAGCTGCAGTGCCAGGGAACGAGTCCCAGGCAGCGAGTCGGGGCTGGTAGCAGGCTGCTGCTGCACTGACCCAGCAGAACGGGGGTTACGTTTTGCCAAATGTTGTCTATCTAGCTTTTAAAAGAAGCATTGTAGGTCCTCATCCCCCACTCCTTAGCATAAATGTGGGTGTTGCCCACGAACTGGCTGGCAACCTCCATTGAGGGCAAGGGATGATTCTGGTCGCTTCAGCGAGCGCTGTGCCAAGCGTTAGTTGTTGTTTCTATTTTAATTACAACTTTGATGAAGAATCACGGGTGACACCGAGGACTGAACAGACTGTAAATGGTTCTGTGCTGTTTTCCTGTGGCTGCAGTGAGTCACTGAGGCACAGCAGTGCCCGACTCCGTGCCCTGCTCCGCTCCGGCCTCACAGTGACCACGTCCCCTCCTGGTGCCGTGTGTCTGGCTGCAGGGAGCTTAAACACGGGCCTCAGGCTGTATCCCATAGACTGGAGCTGCTTCCCCAGCTCTCTTCTCGTTGTGCACTGTGAGAGTGAGATGAAGTTAAACTTTGCACTGTGTAGGGGGGGGATAAACAGACAGCAGCAGAGTAAAGAGAAAATGAAATGGAGGCAGCACTGGAGCCACAGGACTGGTGTCCATCTGTAGCCAGTGTTTGAGCCTAGTTCCTAGCGAGGCACCCACGTGCACGTCTGTGGGGGTGTCTGTGGTGCCGGGCTGGGGGCTGACAGCTCTCTGTGCCCTCCATACAGTCATGCCACGCTTCACTGAGCAAGTGGAAGCTGCTGTGGAAGCACTGAGCTCAGACCCAGCTCAGCCAATGGATGAGAACGAATTCATCGATGCCTCGCGGCTGGTGTACGACGGGATAAGGGACATCCGGAAGGCCGTGCTGATGATCAGGGTGAGTGCCCCTCGCCCCCCTGCTCTCTGTCTGCTCCCCCTGCTGCTGAGCCAACACGCATCGATTCTGCTCAGAGCAGACAGCGTAAGATTTCCGTTCAGCAGTTAGTGTTAACGTTCTCAGTCTTAAAAACTGCTCATCGCTCCGTGGAGCACTTCAGGAGTGCGTTTTGGCTGAGATTCATTGGACAGATCTGAGCATCGCTGATAGCCCTGAGTGGTGATGCTAAATCCCCTTCACGCGTCTGTTGGAACATCATGTTAATGCCTCGCTTATTAATGTGCTAAATCACTGACCTTTGATTCAACAGTCGCGAGGCAGTTCCTGCTGGGGATGCATTCTCATGGTATGAGAACTAAGAAATAAAACCTATTGTCTCTTTCTTAAGTAAATTTTGAGGATTAATGCTGGTTAGCTGCAAACAGGTTTAGATGAGCTCAGCTTGTAGCTCTCTGTGTTTCTGCAGCATGTAATTCCTCAATTAGCCAACCTTGTTCAAAAGGGACCGGTCCTGGACGTGCTGTCCCTCCTGCAGTGCCTGCTGGAGGGGCAGGGGGGCCTGGCAGCCCCGGCCAGGTCTGCTGGGGGCAGGGGTGCAGGTGCAGAGCAGCTCCTGCGGCCGATGGAGGGACACGGGGCAGACAGCCCTGGCTGAGGCTGCCTGTGGGCAGATCTGTTGGATATCAGCATGGTAAAAAGGGGCAGGAGCCAGACACAGCAAAACAAATGTCGAGGTTTTAGTCCTGGTTTTCTTTTTTCCTTGTACCCCCCTGACTCTAATGTCTAATGCCTTGCAGATAAACTCTCTTGGTCTTTCAGAATGATAACCACTGCAGATGCATTTAGTGAATTGACAGTGTACAGCCCCAGCACATATGTGATTCCAGTAACCATTGCAGTGCTGTCTTCTATGTTTGCAGCTTAAAGCAAAGAACCCGATAGAAAATCAGGAGGAAAGCTGGCAGCCACATGTGTGCTCTCCATGTGATTTCCTCCGTATTTGCACTCAGGGTTTACAGACAGCCAACATTACATGAAGATCTCGGCGCTCTCCTGCTCTGCAGACAAACTGGTGGGGCTCACCCCCTGCTCGAGCCCTTGCTGTTCAGGATGTGGGAGCACGGCTGCCCATTGCACACCAGCAGCAGTTAGCAGAGCTGGCAGTGCCAGGGCTCTGACATGGCCCCTTGCTGATGTCAGGGTGCCAGTGGCTCACAGCAGCACAGCACACTGCTGACAGGTTGGCAGCCTATAAAAAAAGTCAAAACATTATTATTTGTTGTCCAAAGGGCTTTAGGGCTTCAGATAAAAGAGGAGATGCCGGAGCAGCGCTTGTGCAGGACGTGCTCTCTGGCTCAGCTCAGCGGGATGCTGCGGGGCACAGCCAGGGCGGGCACGCGGCCAGGCTCAGGCTGTATGGCAGCGGGAGGGCAGGGTCCCTCCTCCCCGTCTCACCTCACTGTGTGTGCAGCCCGTGCTCAAAACGAAGATAAGGTCCCTTCCAACCTGAACCATTCTGTGATTCTATGATCTCACTCTGTAGGTTATTGACACAAAGCTCTTTGCTCCCGCATCCTCTTAGCAGCCCCAGAGGAGTTTCTGCCCCTGGGCTGTGGGATGGACGGGGAGGGAAGGGGATGGATATTTAAGCATCTTCCTGAGGGTGCAGCAGAACACTGCAGCAGTTGGGGATTTTTACCCTTTTTTTTTTTTTTGAATGCTCACACACTGATGTACTCATTAGTGTATGTCCTTACCAACCCAGAGTTTGTGGATGTTCTCTCTTCCGTGGGGAGGAGCTGGTGGCTGAGTGCTCCAGCTGGGTCTCAGCACACGCTGCCACTTTTTGGCAACTGTTTGGCATAAGTGCTCTTACTCAAAGTGCACTGCAAGATGGCTGTGTCGTGTTGGGAAACAACTTTACAGGACTGAACAGGAAAGAAGTCTGAAGAGCAGGGACTTTATTTGCATGTTGTCTGTTGATCACAATTTGGTGCGTTTATCAGGGCAGCTCATTGTTGGTCCAGCTCTGCAGAATTGCCACGAAGTGCCACTCTGGGCAGCGCCGTGGTGTTTCAACAAACATGCTGTTTAAACTGATAAGCTTTAGAAAAACGTTGCCAGCTATAGACTGGCAGGAGCAAAAATAAATTCTAGGCAAGCAGGAACTAGGTCAGATGAGTTTAGCCTACAGCATAAAAGCTGCCCCTTACTAGCTAAAAATTTTAAGCTTTTCCTGGGGGATAAGAATAAATTCTGATACATTCTGTCTGTTGTTAATTCAGTCGATGCTTTGATTCCTAATTGTGCTAAAGAAGACGTCTGGGTTGCGAAGCAGGGCTGAAAGCCGCGTGTGATCTTGGCTTCAGAGCGCCAAGCGAAGCTTTTACATTTATCAAAGTTGCAAGAGGTGCTGTTCGTTTTGGAAGGACTTTTTCTGTGCTTCAGCTCTTCAGTGCATCCGTGTCCTCTGGCAGCCGTTCAGTCCCTGCTCGGTGCTGTGGGATCTGTGCGTGGGAGCGCTCGGGTGTCCGTGGCCACACGTGCTCCTCCTCGGCTGGCTGCTGAGAGCACTGGATGGGTTTTAGGTTCACTTCTTTTCATTCTCACTGCCCAGAAGAGCCATGCTCTCTCTGCTGTGTAGAGCCAGGTGATCTGTTGTGTGGCTCTCACGGACTGTCTCTCTCCTCAGACCCCCGAAGAGCTGGATGACTCCGACTTTGAGACGGAGGATTTCGATGTCCGCAGCAGGACAAGCATTCAGACCGAGGATGATCAGCTCATTGCTGGACAGAGTGCAAGGGTAAGGAAGGCATCTCAGCATTTTACGGCCGTGTCCCACCTTCAAGGAACAGTGTAGCTTTCTGTGAAAATCCAAGGTGAATTTTAGTGAAAACATTAGATCAGGAAACAGACGTTTTTTGTTTCCAGATTTCTTCCAAAGAGGAGTTTAAGTGAAATGCAGCACTGTTGGCCTGATGGGTGTCACAGGCACCTGTGTTTTATTTTGGACACTGAGACAGATCAGAATCTTTTTAATACTGATGAACTACTCCGTGCTTTGGCATTGGGTGCTGTAGGCACTGCCATGTCCTTAGGCACGTGAGTGCCTGCGGGAGGACGGGGGCACGTAATTGCATTGCATGGATGCTGTCTGTGACAGCACGTGCTGAATGTGTGGGCAAGAACGAGAGAACTGTGCAGCTCAGGCATTTTCTACAAAATACCTTCCTATACGTACGTTTGGCCACTGAGCATTTAGTCAGGGTGATGCTGAAAGCAGCTCAGAAATGAAATAATTAAAACTAACTGGATTTCCCATGACTGTTAAAAATGAAAGCATTGATAGGCAATATATAATCATTAGTAGGTGAAAACGTGAAATTGGTGCATGGAAAGAAAAGCAGGCCTCACCTATTGTGTTTATGTGACGTGTTCCCTTCTGGATCGATAGCAATTTGTCCTCTTGGGAAAGTGCCATGAAAGATTTCTGTGAAGGCTCTTCTGGTTCGAAACCAGGCAAGGAGTAGTGGGGCCTCGTTTATCAAACCTCTGCCGCTGGCTTTGGCACTGCACTAACTCAGAGTGGTTTTTATGCTCGCTCCTGGGGCAGGCACTCTGTCCCTGTAGCCCTCTCCCCACTCGTATTTAAACCATACCTTTCTGGTGCCCCTTTCAGCACGGCTGCTGCCAGGTGCCTTTCCCCCTGAGGCTCCTTTTCACCTGTTCCTGGAGGTGTGAGTGCTCCTGGGATTTATGGAGGCAAAGGCAGTGAGACTCAGGCAGGCTGTGAACTTAGTCTGATAGATTTTAATCAGGAGTAAGCACACATTCTTAATTTTCTCTTGCACTTTTCTTGGCATTCATGTTGCTAAACAGTATTTCTAGCTTTTTGCTGGAAGGACATTCATAATATTTCTTTTGTGCTTTACAACACTGAAAGATACCCAAGTGGATCTTCCTTTCAAAACTCTTAAATCTTACAGAACAGGTGGGTCCCTCCTCCTCATGCAGTTTTTCTTTGAGGGATGGTAAGGCACGACAAACCTGTTTGGAGTCAGAGCTGTCCACACAGATGCCTGTGCTTCAGATGGCAGCTTCTCTCTGTGGGCATTTTTCCTCTTTAGTGCCAGTGGCAATTCATACAGCATAAACTTTGTCTTCCAAATGGAAGGAAACAGTTCTGGGAGCCCTCTGGGTGGAGGGTTGCTGTCAAGGTTTTGTCCCCCATCTACATAACTGAAATTGGTTATCGGTGAGATGTCCCAAGGAGCCTCCTGCACGTGGCTGGAGGAGGCAGCGTGAGGAAACTCTCTTGCAGGCCATCATGGCTCAGCTCCCCCAGGAGCAGAAGGCTAAGATTGCTGAGCAAGTCGCCAGCTTCCAGGAAGAAAAGAGTAAATTGGATGCTGAAGTGTCAAAATGGGACGACAGCGGCAATGATATCATTGTTCTGGCGAAGCAGATGTGTATGATTATGATGGAAATGACAGACTTCACCAGGTGAGCCTCTTTAATTTGAGCACACACCACCTCCCCTCAGCGCTGGCTGAGATGGCGATCCCTCGGCGAAGTGTTTCACAGGTACTCCTAAGAGCCTTCTTGTAATCTCCATTAAATGTTAGAGGCCGTGCAGTAAGCGGGGGGATGCGTTGCTGTGCAGTGACTGGCTGCTGCGAACTGCTTCAGGTCTGCAGGCACACAGCAGTTACTGCCTGGCGCTCCCTGGTTCCTTCGCAAGGGTGATTTTGGTCCCAGAGACTGTGTGTATATATACATATATATATATAGCTGCTCAGTTCTTTACAACATTAAGCTCTATGGGCTTCTGATATTGCTATGCTACAGAAATAGTCCCTAGTGCAGTTATTTGCAAAAGAAAGAGTGTTTTTGTGATGCCTTTTGAAATTCATTTACTAGACTTCATACAGCCCTATTTTTTAAGCTCGATGTTGCGTTCCATGCAAATTACAAATCCATCTCCTAAAATGTTATCGCTCATCATAATTAGGTTGCTCAGAACAGTGAAGTTTAAGATGTTGTGATGCCTGCAGTTAATCTGAGCGTGGGGAGAGACTGCAGGGGAACCGAGCGGGCGGTGACCCCGTGCCCTGCCTGCTCCTGGGCAGCCTCGTTGTGCTGGTGGTTACTGTGCCGTGGAATAGGGGGAGCACCACACTGTTCATTATTCTGCTTTTCTGATGCTAGGAGGTACACTTGTCCTGTTTTACAGAGGTAAAGGTCCGCTGAAAAATACGTCAGATGTAATTAGTGCAGCCAAGAAGATTGCAGAGGCCGGGTCAAGGATGGACAAGCTGGGACGGACGATTGCTGACCACGTAAGTCACTATTCATTTTCATAACCCTCCAGCACAAATGAGCAATGGGAGATCTTCCAGTACTGCAGGCACGGTGAATACTGGAATACATGGTTGGTTTTGAGGTTTGGTTTTTACAAACTGAGTTTGCAGCATTGTTTGACAGCCTTCTCTTGGTAGCTGCTCTGGTGCCACCCTCAGCAGTGCAAGCAGTTCCGTGTGCCCACCGTGCAGCCAGCAGCTCCCCAGCTGACAGCAGGCACCTCCTGATCTACAGCAGCAGTCTGACAGCCCTGCTTCCTGCCACAGAGCATCCCGGCCAGTTTCTCTACCTGAACAGGACTGAGCTTGAATTCATCTTGTTTTTGTCACGCTCAGAGTATGCCCAAGCACATCCCAAAGCAATGACAAGACTGTGCAGGCAACGCTGTAATTACTGCACGTGGCCTACTTGCACAGCCTTTAATATTAATTCTGAGGCAGCTTTTAATATTGAACAATTTTAAAATGCCCCTGAGACTGAGTGGTGGGGCTGTCCCAGCTCCCCAGGAGTGTTCTTCTCGGAGTGGATGGGGACTTGGAGCAGGGCAAGCTGAGCCTGTCCCAGGCTGCTGTGCTGTGTGTGCAGAGGTGTCTGGAAAGAACGCTGCAGGAGTGTGTGGGGCTGTGTGCAGTGCAGCTGCCTCTGCTGTGCCACTTCAGAAACCGGGCTGGGCCGGGCACAGGTGCCTTTGGTCTCAGTCCACACCCAAGTTGCAGAGACATCAGCACTGTAATAGTGCTCTGCCTTGGGAAGGTGCCCTGAGAGGCAGCTGGGTTAACTCTGAGATCCTACCTGACTACAGGTGATGTTTAGTATAGCTGTGGCTTGCCTTTCTGTCTTTCTCTGACTGCAAATTCATAACACAAGGTTTCACAGAAAGCCCTCTCGCGTTGGAAGTAAATCTGTGTAATGCAGATCTCTGAAGGGCTGCATCCAGAGGACGCTGTGCTCACCTTCATGCAGTAAGGACGCAGTGAGAAGTGCTCGAGGAGGAGGCGAAGTTGGGAAGTGCCTCTTGTAAGGGAGCTCTGTTCTGACAGCCGCACTGCTGGGAGAGCCGGGGCCGGTGCTGCCCCGGGGAGCCAGGCAGGGAGCAGCCTGGGTTACACGTCCTGGGGAACCTTAGGCTGAAGGTTTGCACTGCTTTTTTTTAGTTCATGTGCTGTGCAGATTTGGTGTACAGGTTTCTCCGCTGAGCCACGCTGAAAGAGAGAAGGGAAGCGAAGTGGTTGCTGTTAGCAGACATAAAGTCCTTAAAAATGTGAAGGATTAAGCACAGGCTGGAAGATAGATATGAGCACACAGTCGGTCACTTGAACAAGAACGTTGCTTTCTCCTGCCTCCACGCCCAGCTGCTGCTCCCAGCTCACACATTGCAGTAACTGTGCTTGCATCCTCCACAGAACCTCGCAGGGATGTTAATGTGGGTGTACTGACAGCCATGGGGGCCACTGGTGCCTCCTGTGCCCCGAGTGGGCCCTGCACTGTCGGACCTGTCCTTGTGTCCTGCTGGCCAGGAGGCTGCAGGGCCGGGGCCAGGCTTGCAGCACGTCTCCTTCAAAGCCACAGAAGCTGTTCTCCAGGTACCACTCCTCTGCTGAGGGGTGCCTAGCCATCAGCCTGCAGATTTCCCCAAGGTTTTCCATCCTTGGCTCAGAAAGGCAGTGTGCTTGTTCTGAATGGGAGAACGTTATGGAGTTATGAGTACAACACAAATGGAAATGATTTGCAGCAAGAGTGATTCTCCACTTTTTTTTTTCAATGTTGAAACACTTACAAAGGCAGTAACAATCCCCCTGCCTGCTCCCTGGGAGGCTGCTGCGGGCTGGGCCGGGTGCTGGGCGCGGGGCTGCCTTTGGGTACGACCTGCGTTGGGTACGACCTGCGTTGGGTACCACCTGCATCGTTGGGTACCACCTGCATCGTTGGGTACCACCTGCATCGTTGGGTACCACCTGCCTTTGGGTACCACCCGCATTGGGTGCCACCTGCATCATTGGGTACCACCTGTGTTGGGTACCACCTGCCTTTGGGTACCACCTGCGTTGGGTACCACCTGCACTGGGTACCACGTGCCTTTGGGTACCACCTGCATTGGGTACCACCTGTGTTGGGTGCCGTCCCCCCGCTCGCCCTGCGTCCTGCTGTGTGGCTGTGGCTGCCGTGGGTCAGTGCAACAAAGCTGCATCTGAATCAGTGTTACAGCTGTTGTCTTTGCAGTGCTTTTCTCAGTGTTCCTGTGTAGGAAAGGGCAGGGATTACGCAGGCGTACACATTGCCTTTTGCTGCTGCTGTCTGTTACCTGGTGCAGCGTCTCTTAGACAGCAGCAGTCTGAGCTGAGTTCTCCGCTCTGCCCAGAGCAACAGTGGGGGCTGTGGTCTCCAGCTCACCTCATGTTGGCATACACTGCTGAACAGTACTTCCTGTCCCATTTTTTACTTCCCCCACTGATGTTTGGTTGCCTTCTCCAGCCCACGGTAAACAAGCAGCAGACTCTCCATGGCAGTGCCTTCCTTGCAATGCTTTCCGTAGGCTCCCAAACAGAGCACCCAACCTGCTCGGCACCCCTCCGACACGCCGTGCTGTGCAGTTGTACACTGTGCTGTGCAGTTGTACACCACGCTGTGCAGTTGTACACCACGCTGTGCAGTTGTACACCGTGCCGTGCAGTTGTACAGCATGCCGTGCAGTTGTACACCGTGCCGTGCAGTTGTACAGCCTGCTGTGCAGTTGTACACCGTGCCGTGCAGTTGTACACCGTGCCGTGCAGTTGTACACCGTGCTGTGCAGTTGTACACCATGCTGTGCAGTTGTCAGCGTTCTGTTCTGCTGCTGTTAGCTGACATGGCGAGTGTTTCCCAGCTGCTGACAGCAGCTTCTCATTAGCTCTTGGGCCCACGTTGTTTGTGGACCTTCTCTAAGCCCTCTTGCACTGCCGACCAGTATTGATTAACTGCAAAAATCAACCAGCCCACTGTGCCCCTTCGTTAATCACAGTTTTCACTTGTCTGATGGAAACAGGAGTGGGGTTCTGCCTCTCTGAGAGGTGAGGAGAGGCCCCGTGGTGGTGAGCAGTAACCCTGGCTCCAGTGAAGCAGCAGGCAGTGAGTGGCTGCCACGTTCAGGCCCTGTCTCCAGGCCTCCCACCATCTCCAGTGCGAGTCTGTGTTTGGTGGGGCCTCGTACCCATCAGTGGGGGAAGCAGTGGGACCACAACACGGGGGGTGGACACAGGACGCTGTCAGACCCCTCACTCCAGCAGGACACGGGGTGCTGGGAGCGAGGTCCTGTGTCCCCAGCAGCCCTGGCAGGGGCAGCACCGCAGCACTCGGCAGGGTTTGGATTTCCTGTGTGCGTGCATTGGGCCGGACAGGCTGCTCCTGCCCGAGGGGCTGTGTGCACTGACCCTGGTGCAAGGGCTGTACAGAGTGTGGGCGAGGCTCAGCCCTGCAGGAGGGCTCCAGGCTCCCCCTATAGCAAGGGTTGCTCCTGCACTGCTGCCTGTGGAGCCCTTCCAGTGCCAAGCTGGAAAAGTCACTTGCATCCTTCAATGTGACTTCAGTGCTTCAGCAAGCACCTGAGCTATTGTATTCTGTGCCTGGTGAGGAATCTGGCTTCCATACTGCTGCAGCATGGGAGGGGATGTCAGGAAAACCCCAGTTTTGTGGGACACAGCCAAGCAGCTGTCAGGTTGGTCAGTTGCTCCCCTAATGCTTGGGGCTGGCTGCTGCTCGCAGGGCCGATCCCTGCTGCACGGGGAGGGCCTCTGGGTGCCTCCCTCAGCCTCGCAGGGAGCTCAGGGTGCCACGGCTGTATTTGTTGCCTGTGGGGTCTGTGCACATGTATTGGCTGCCTCAAGGAAACCAAAGCTCAGCAGGAGGCGGGATGCTGTCTGCATCGCATCGCTGCTGCGTGCAGCACTTGCTGCTGGTGAGCTCTTGCAGTTCTGCCATCCCCGAGTCCAACCTCCCCTCGTCTCTCCCCGCAGTGCCCTGACTCCGCCTGCAAGCAGGACCTGCTGGCCTACCTGCAGCGCATCGCCCTGTACTGCCACCAGCTCAACATCTGCAGCAAGGTGAAGGCTGAAGTGCAGAACCTCGGCGGGGAGCTCGTGGTGTCAGGGGTACGTAGCGCTGCGGCTGCACGCGGCCCTTCCTCCGGGTCCCGGCTGCTGAGCGTGGCACAACGTCAGCAGGGTGCTCTGGGGCTTCCTGCCCGAGCTTGGATGCATGCAGAGGGTATAACCTGCCTGCCCTCCCTCCCCTGTTTTAGTAACATTTGAAAGGGGGAAGAATACAGAAATACAGCAGAATGCTTCACTTTTCCACTCTCAGCAGTGTTTGGGGACAGATTTGCTTTGCCTTTGTGCCATCCACCACTTGTTCACTTTCAGGAAGGTCAGATCACTGCTATCAGCAGCGCTGACCCCTGCGTGTCTGCAGAGCCCTGGGGGCCAGCAGTGCCCCAGAGGTGTCCGTGCCCCGGGCGGCTGGGGTCTGCCACCGCGGAGCGATGGGAAGGGAGGAGCCAGCACTGGGAGCAACGCAGCCACGTGCTGCTCAGGCTGTGTGCTGCTGGACGGGCACCAGCTGCAGGACCTCCCCAGGTCTCCCCTAGCTGTGCTCATGCTGCAGTTCAAGTGCACAGCGGCAGCTGAGCTCCTGTGCGGGCTGGGCAGAGGCTGAAATCCCACTGAGAACTGCTGGTGTTCATGAGCCAGAGCTCCTGACCTGTGCGTGGTGGGTGGCACAGCACCAGCCAGGCACTGCACCCTCCTCCCCATGGCTGTGCCCCCTGCAGCCCCCCCGTCACTCCCCATCTGCCACACACACTTCAGCAAACACATCTTTTTTTTCTCCTTTTAATGCTCCTCTCAATGGGAACCACCTTGGAAAGGGCTCCAGGCCTGGCTTGAAGATGAAATGACATTCCTGCCTTTGTAATATAACTTAATATTCTAGGGTGATTTAAATGTTTATTATCAGTGATTAAGATATTACCATGACTTTATTAATTTCATTAGAGAATAAGCCGCTTTTAAAGCTCAGTCACAAAGCAAACAGCGGAACACAAATCTCTCCAATTGCCATTAATATGGAGAAGGCAGAGATAATGTGCAGATGCTGCTCCGATCTCCCGGGGGCTGAGGCAGGTTTCTGCTGCGCGGGGTCCAGAGGGGAGCGGGGGATCCTGGCTGGGCGCTGCGGAGCTGCCCCGTGCAGCCGGGGGTGCCGGGCGCCCCGGGGCCGTGCCCAGCTGCTGCTCTCGCTCTGGCAGGTGGACAGCGCCATGTCGCTCATCCAGGCGGCCAAGAACCTGATGAACGCCGTCGTGCAGACGGTGAAGGCCTCCTACGTGGCCTCCACCAAGTACCAGAAGTCGCAGGGCATGGCCTCGCTCAACCTCCCCGCCGTGTCCTGGAAGATGAAGGCTCCGGAGAAGAAGCCCCTGGTGAAGAGGGAGAAGCAGGACGAAACCCAGACCAAAATCAAGCGGGCGTCCCAGAAGAAGCACGTGAACCCGGTGCAGGCGCTCAGCGAGTTCAAGGCCATGGAGAGCATCTGAGAGGGCTCGGTGCTGGTTGGTTTCCTTTAGGCCACTACTGCTACTTCCAGAACTCTACTTCTAATATTCTAAGGAATTTCAAAAGTTTACTCCTCCTCAAAATGTATTTACTTAATATAATTTTGATAACTTTGTTTAGATCATGTGGGGAAACACTCAAATTCCTGAGTCCTATCAGCATAGCCCAGCCTGCCGGAGTGTGTTTGTGTAGATTGCTTTTAGATTCCAGGGTGTACCGTAGCTGACAATTATTTTGTATAATCTCGCTTTAAATAAAGTGTTCCATAACCAAAGAGGGTTCCACAGTAACACTAACACGGATAGCTGACGCGTTCTGCTTGGAGACTGCCTTTCTCATTGTGATCAAGAGGGAAAAATCAGGTCTTTTCACTCGAAAAATGAAAAAAAAAAAGATTATTGTATGTATTAGTGTATTCCTGCTGGGGACGGAGAGGGAGCGAGCGTTGTGTGCTGGCAGCAGCTGCGCAGCCACAACTGGCGAACATCTGGGGGGGGGGGGGGGGGGGGGGC